>JAPDPK010000065.1:2402500-2860000 GCA_031772115.1 Heritiera littoralis
CATTTCATTATTTCTACAGTCACTATTATAACCCGTGACAAAGCTGTATCAATAATATCATCCACATGACCATTGCTAACTATTCTAACCGATTACAAGGTTTACGCTAATTACTATAACCCATTAGCGGGATCGTATGGTCGTGGCTGACTATTATGTCCCGTTAACAGGGTTGTATGATCATAGCTAACTATTATAACCTGTTAGCGGGGCCTGTGCTAACTGCTATAACCCGTTAGCGTGGCTGTATGATCATCACTAACTATTATAACCCATTAGCAGGGTTGTATCTAACTATTATAACCCATCAAAAGGGACCGTAGAACTAGTTTTGGTGTTGATTATTCGACTTGAGAATTCATACGTAGCTTTCATGATCGTTCTTTAAAACATTAAGGATTTCTCATTTCATAAATCATTCATGATCCATCATTCATATAGCAAAACAGAAAGTAATCACATGCTTGATCCTCATTTTCATATATCAAAAGTAAGGAATATAACATTCACATGTTTGGAATATATACATATTCAATATAGGTTCAAAACAAGCAAAGTGTGTGAGATTCTACTTACCTTCTCTTGTTCTGAAACCTAACCCTCCTCCAACTAATCAACATCTATCCACAATGATTTGAATACATCATAATTTAATCAACACTTTTAGCAGTTGTTTATACTAAGAGATGCCAAAATTATTACAATTTAGCCTAAGCACCAACTCTGACAAATTGTACATGTCTAGCAAAAATAACTCTATATCAAGTTATAGAAAACTAGTTTTCTCAATTGAAAGCTAAATTGCCTTAACTAGATAAAATGCTAAACTTAAATGGAAATTTAACCAAACTAAAACCAATACCTAAATAACTCTTAAGCACCCTAAGACTAATTGATTAAACTAATTTTAAGATTGTAATGCACATTTGAAACAAGCTTAGTAAAACCGAAACTCTTTTGAACCTAAACCACTTGAACTAATTAGCTAAAGAAATTAAATTAAGTCAAATATCAAAACTAAATTAGACATTAAAGCCTTTATTTCCTACTATTAAGTTATTCTAAACTTAAGCTAAAATTTGACTTAATGTGCTAAATTGAAAATATGAACAGTTTAGGGTTAATTATTGTAGAGAACACCAAGTCCAATACAACGATATAAACAAATATATAAATTCTTATACTCAATCATCTCATAAATCCTCCTTAGATTGTGTGATAACCGGGAATTTTTTCTATTTTTGGTATTAAATTACTTGGGAATTTAATTTTTATGCAAATAAATAAGCGAAGGTAAATAAATAAATTTATTTACGAGATGGAAAAATCGTTGGAATTCCCGAAAACTGATGAAGTGATGAAGTTAAGGAAATTATTTTGAATAATTTTTGGATATTAAGAAATCCAAAATTTAAGAAATAAAAATGTGTATATATGTATTATTATTAATTAATAATTATAATTATAAATATTTATTTATAAATATAATTAAAAAAAGGAAAGAAAAGGGGCGGGAATCGGGATACCCAATTCCCTCCCATTTCCTCCTTTGTTGTAAACAGAGGAGAGACTCCAAGCAGAATGCCAACCCCCGTCGGCCGGCCGAGCGAGAGAAGAGTGAGGCGAGGCCGTTGCCGGCAAGGGAAGAAGGAGAGGAAACCCACTGGCGACAGAAAGAAGAGAAGAATTGAGTGACAACAGGAAAAAAAACCAGAGGAAAAAAGAGAGGAAAAGAGAAAGAGGAAATGGCGGTGTCGACCGATCTGGGCACCCCCACCGCAACCCGACCTCGGCGAAGGTGAGGGGAAGAAGAGGGAAGCTACCGATGAGGACGATAGTGGCTAAGGAAAGAGAAAATAGGAGGAGAAAGGAGTTGAAATTGCCGCTCCAGATCCACCGTCGTCTGCGCCGCTACTTGGGAAAAGGAAGCTAGATTCGGCTTCGTGACGATCCCAGGGTGCTGTGAAGTGGCCGAACCACCGGAGATGTGGCCGCCAGAGGCTGAACCGGACAAGCAAAACTGAACTGGCTGAACCAGCTCGAACCCGGCCAACCCGATCCGACCCGGTCAGACTAGATCTGACCCGGTCAACCCGGTTAGACCGATCCAACCTGATCAACCCGGTCCGACCCGGTTCAGGAAAAAAAAAAGGAAAAAAGAAAGGAAAAAAAAAGAAAGAAAGGAAAAAGAAGAAAGAAGAAAGAGAAGAAAAGGAAGGAAAGAAAAGAAAAAGAAATGGTAAAAAAAAATTAAGGAAAATAAATTGATGATATTTATTGAATAATTTTATTATGATATTGATGTAAGTGCATTGATATTGAAATTGTAGCAAAACGGAAAAGAGACGAATAGTAGAGTTCGACAAGGCTCGAAAGTCGAAAAACGCGTTAAGCTTTGGTGAATAGGTAAGATACTTTTATAAAGCATTAGTAGCATGATATTGTATGATTTGGAATTGTGATTTTTGATGTGATGCATATTGAAAATGATTTTTAAATGCTAAGAGGACCTACAATTGGTGGTAGGGGTCTTAGTAAGAGATAAATAAATGGTGAGAATCAACGACTGTGTGGTTATAAACTGTATTTCCTTGCAAGAGGTTTTGATAAAAATTAAGCCGTTATGCTGCCAAAATATATGAAAATGTTTGATGAAAAACGTTAAGTTTTCTCGTATATATGGAATTTTAGAAAGAATTATTGAAATATAAGTTTTGAAAGGACTTTATCATGTTTCCAGAAAACTTGATTTTTGGAATAGTTGAGAAGGTAAATGATTGAGTATGATAACATGATGAGTCACATGATGTAAGCCTTATAGAATCGATAAATAGATTTATCTTAATAACACAAATTGATTTCCAAGTCGAGATTGAGGTGGAATATCGATTAGTCGACTTATTGATAAAAGTAACGGTGATTATGTGATATAACTTGGAAGAGAATATCAAGATTGTAATATAAATGGTTGAACGATTGAATTGTGGAATTATTGACGTAGCAATGATTTTAGAATTAATTGATTTCAATTCTTGATGTTAGAGTAGTTTTTGAAACGTGATAACACAGACATTGCAAGAGGTCAATGTTGAGAGGATTTTATTATATTACATCATATTTCTGAAAATACGGGAGATCATAGGCGGACTTACATTTGTGGTAGGGGTCTTAGTATCAATATCGTGGCATATGATGGATAGTTTTGATATCGAGTTATAACAAATGTATGACTTGTGCATACATAATCTTATTGAAATTGAGGTCGAATTACGATATGATCCAAACATCGATAGATTCAAATAAATGAGTGTCAAACATGTGATTATATGATTTCGGTTGTAACTCTAGAATAGGTCTTGAATAATAAGATCGACAATTGTATAAATTTGATATTTTCATATAAAATGTCTTAGAACATTGTTTGATAGTGGAAATTGGCCAAATCTCTTAAGTGAGTAAATTGCTAACCTAAGATTGATTTGATAATACCTTTATAGATAATTCTAGCATGGTATTATATTATACGGGTCATATGAAAATTGATCTGAAAACAGTGATTTGATTTGGTAATAGTGGATGAAATTGAGCATCAAGTCAGAATAATGAACGAGTGCCAATATGTTAAACCATAGATGGATTGATAGGCAACTATTGATCTTGTGATTTTATATCCTCGATGTTGACTCTGGAATAGGTCCTGAGTGATGATATCGGTAATTGCATAATTCCAGTATCTTAATGATTATATAGAAATATGACATTTAAATATTTAGAAATACTAAGAGGACTCATACTGACAATGGTGGTCCTAGTATTGAATGATAAAATGTACAAGTGATTTTTATAGTAGATAATTACTGCGAAATGATATTGAATATCAAGGAACCACAGTGAATATCGAAATTACCTATTAGGTATGATTTGATTAAAATCAAAATGATGGAATTGAGGAGTTTGGATTATAGTTAACACTGTAATTAAATGATATATTTTACAAAAATGATAGTTCATTGTTGGAACTCATGATTGAATCTGCATTGCATTTAAGCATGCATTGTTACAACTTGAAACATTATAACAATGTTTATATGGATGCTGTAAAGTATTGATTAGTTTTGAAATGAAAGTATACGGTAGATATATATTTTATATATAAAACCTCTTACATAACGATACCATATGCTTTACATGATCTTTGACAAGAAAAGCTAAAGATTTAAATGTTTTATGAGACTGTAGGCACCCTAAAAGAATTAAATTCAACAAAGCATAGTGGAAACCGCCTAATTGGAGCTTTGCTCATTAGGCAGAGATGCTTATCCGACAATAGTCGTGGACAGGTCTCAGTCATGCCTAATCAGTGGGGCTGAGAGAGATGAGGTCTATGGCCATAGATAGCGCCCTAGTTGGTTTCATGGGACGATGACATGATTTTCGCTGCTAGCTACAGTGATTTAAGTCTTTATTGATAGAGTGATAAGGATCTAGCCTAGTCTCTAACCTATATTGTTGGCTCTTATAGGCAATACCGAGAGGGGGGTGAATCGGTTTTTAACTAACTATAAGCTCGTTTTTCGGTTTCTCTAAATTCTCTAGCCTATATTAATAATTTCTAAGTTCTCTAGGCTAGGCAAGCATGCAATCCAAGTTCAATGCAATAAACACAAATATAATTGTAAATAAGTAAAGAGAGTAGGGTAAGAGAGATTACACAAGCGATTTATAGAGGTTCGGCAACCTTGCCTACGTCCTCTACCTTGAGACGCTCCCAAGGATTTTCCCCAAATTCACTAACTTGAATTTGTGTTACACTCCCTCTTTTCAAGGATTAAGAGAAACCTCTCTCTTTTTCTAGGCTCAAGAGTAACCTCCCTCTTTTTCTTAGGCTAAAGAGAAACCTCCCTCTTTTTCATAGGCTAAAGAGAAACCTCCCCTTTTTACAAGGATTGAATTGGTTTACAAATTGTGTAATCAAGGAAGACCTCTAAGTAGGCAAATGATTACAGAAATTGAGCACAAGGAAAAAGCCTATACAATATTTGTGCTTCTCTATACAAGAAATATGAGAGTGATGGAAGATGAAGACTTTGTAGCTCTTAATTTGTTGTTGAGGCTTGAGGATTTGAGGAAAATGAGTATTGGAGTTGATTGAGTAGTTCCTCTTGCTTTCTTTAGCTTCTAAGCCTCTATTTATAGTCCCTTGGATGTATTCTAGCCGTTGGGTAGAGCCAAATCTCGGATATTACCGTTGTCTCACAAAAACTAGCCGTTATAGGCTATTTTCGGGCAAAGGGATCGATCCCTTTCCATAGGGGATCGATCCCTTTTGTCCAGAATCTTGATTCTGGGCTTCAGGGACCTTGGGAAGACTTTCTGCCAAAAAGGGATTGATCTTGCTACAGTGGGGATCGATCCTTTTCTTCCAGAGGGCATTTTTCCTGCACTTTTGGGTTAGAAATGATATGACCTTTGATCCTAATTAACCCAAAACATTTATAAGCTTTAAGGGAGTTTTTCTTGACTTTCTCAAATGAAAATATGGTCCAAGAAATCATCAAGTGATTTTCTAAAAATATTCAAAACATTTATAAAGTATTAAGACCAATAAGAATATGCATCATTAAATCATGGTCTTAATGTTTGATATAAACACTTGAAATGTATTGAGAAAATCATGTGTGATAAGGCAAATTTACAATATGAATTAAAACATTAAAGCTTACTTAAGTTTTTGTCATTTCAAAATATATATGTCAATTTAAAGCTAACAATCTCCCCCTTTTTGATATGACAAAACTTAATGTAAATTTGCTTTGAAAATTCTTTGATAAAATACTCCCCCTCAAATAAAGCAGGATTTTATAAAGCTCCCCTTAATATAAGCATAGGTTTTGAAAATGAATTTTCAAGCTATTTCTCCCCCATTATCTCTCCCCATTATCTCTCCCCCTTATCTCTCTCCCTTAATATCTCTCCATTTTAATATCTATCTCTCCCCCTTTTTGTCATAGCAAAAAGAAGGAAAAATAATAAACAATATACTCCCCCTAAAATCATGGCTATGTGAGAAGAGATAAAAGAATATGCTCCATCCAACAAGAAACATGTTAGTACATGGGACTCATAGCACAAATTCATAAGACAATGTCCATAAGGAGTATGAAATGTTTAGGCATGCAAAGGACAAGGCTTATTTTCCTATACCAATTGTTTATAAATAATTTTGATACCAATTGTTGATAAGTAATTTTGCAAGAAGGTTCCAATTGGTAAGAAGTTAAGCAAGCACCTAAGTATATCAATCGTTCTCTAAGGTCCAACTAAGGTGCATGGTAATACATCATGATTATGAGCTAAAATTAGATGACATATCATATGCATGAGCTCATAAATCATGTTCAAGCAAGAATGTGCATAGAATAAAGACATATATCAATTAATTACAAATTCTAGCACAAAAGAGTTTCATGCAAAAATATCCTAAAAGAATTCTTCTCTATTTGTCATTTCAAACTAGAGATCATGAGAAGAATTGTCAATTTAAAGCTCATACCAATTGGCAATTTAGATTTGGCTTACCAATTATTGAAAATATGGTTCCCAATGATACTAATTGTTATTTCAATCTAAATACCAATTGTTACTAATGGTTGACTTAGGCATTTTGCATGAATCCAATATCTATGTGTAGTGTGTTCATGTCAAGAAAATAATCATTCTAAATATTCAAGAACACAACCACATACCATCATCATTAAATATGCATATGGATCAATTAATCATTAGCACACTATCATAAAATGTTAATCCATATTCATATTCACAAATTGATACCATATGGAAGATTCAAAAAATCAAGGAATTCAAGCAAACACATTTTCTTCCATGGTTTCAAGCACAAAAGTCCTATGCTCATTTTCCAATTCAAGTCCTTAAGCAATTATGAGCAAGGAAAGATTCAAATAATAAATGCATGGATATCAAGTTTGTTCAAGTTTGCATTTATCTTTGAGTGTTGGTGTTGTCATTAAGACCCTAGTTCTTTAAGTACAAGGATGATAAGGTTTTATGCATTTTAACATTTAGGATCCATTTACCATCACAAATTATAGGCCAATGACTATTACCAATTGTTGAATTTACATTTGGAATCAATCCACTAGATGTAAAATTATCATGAAACCTAGTGTGGAATTGATAAGTCAAGCCAAGAGACATAATCCTATAAGCATGCTTGACTAAGATGAACAAAAGGAATGAAAAACACTCATTATGCACAAGTTCATCAAATTCTCAAATATATCCATAAATCATTGAAATAAATCTCAAAATTATGTTTAAGCATTCATTGAAAGTATGTTTCAAGATTATTTCAAGAGTTATGCAAATCACGAATGTTTTCAACAAGAAAAATGATTTTGCACTTGTGAGCTCAAGAAAAATGGTATTGATTGTTAAAAGTGATACCATTTGTTGGGAATGATATTAATTGATGAAGTTGAGGCATGATATCAATGGAAAATGAATTTTTATAGTTTAAAGATCATCAAAAAGAAGTTAAAACAATGAATTTTAAGTTGAGAAGAGAGAAAATATCAAAACAATGAAGAGTTCTTCTCAATTTCGGTTGAACACATGCAGGAGTGCCTTTTCTGGCCTGGGGGGATCGATCCTGCTACAGTGGGGATCGATCCCTCATATGTTTCCTACAGATTCTGCAGTTGTTTTGACAGAAAATTCAACCTTTGAGATACCAAAACTTCGTTTTTGAGTGTTTTGAGTCCAAGTAAAGGTTTAAACATTTGTAAAACATGATTTTGGACTTGTATGAGTGAAAAATATGATTGAAAGACCATTTTACAAAAGATTTTACAATTTTGGAAGGATTTTCACCAATAAAAGCATTTTTGGCCTCAAAGGAGGTCATTTTGAGAGTTATGCATATTTTGGCCAAGCCAATGCATTAGATTACATAAATATGTCAAAACAAACTTGTTCACATAGATTTTAAGCACATATATCATCAAATTATATATTATGTGAACAACATGCCATAATTTCCAACATGCAAACTCTTCATTAATGCACATGACATGGCATTTTGCATAATTGACATATTTAACATCTTTTGAGCCACTAAATATATTATCAATACATTGCATACTTGCTCAAAGTGTAGAAATCTAATAATCATTTCACAATCACAAATCATGCTTTTCATTCAATGCATCAAGTACTATTCACCAAACATTCAACAATCATTCATCATGTCTTTTGTTCAATCATTCAACTCACAAGGCATCAAAGAACATCAACCAAATTTCTCATCATAGCATAAATAATCAAATAAGAGTTTTAAGGAGTAAGGAATTAAGCTTACAAAACTCTTTTGCTAAAGAATGCTTTGCCTTGACTAGAATCCACCTTGTGCCATCCTTTGAAAAATTGTTGTGATGGATCCTCAAGCTTTTCCTTTTTCTCATTGGCACAAGCAAACTCCATAGAGGTGTGTAGAGCATTCAAACCCCATTATTTCTTTGTAACTCCATGCTCTAACACTCCTACAACAAACACATTTTCAAGCATGCTTTGGTACCCAAATTTTCTTGGGTCCTTGAGAGTTAGTGCAAATAATTTTTGATCCTTTTGGGATCCATTTCAAGCTCAAATCATCATTGTTTATTGCATGCTTTAGCACCCACATTTTTCTAACCACTCTTCCTCTAAATGTTGTTTTGCTATAAGTGCATGCTTGTGAAGAGTGTCCTATTCTATTGCAAAGTGAGCATGTGAGAGATGTATCATGCATATAATTTTTGCTCACTAAGAAATTTCTAAGATGAGTTTCTTTTTGATTTGCATTATAACCTAACCCATCTTTATCAAAGAAAGCTCTTTGGGTCTCAAGCATGTGATCTAATTTTTGTTGACCCATATAGAACCTAGTAAATGAATTATGCAAATTTGTATTCTTTTTATTTAACTCATTTATCTCTAAGTTAGCCTCTTCTAATTTCTTTTCAAATTCTAGCTTAGTATTAGTCAAGGCTTCATTTTCTATTTTTAATTTAGCAATGATTTTCTTATATTTGGAGTTCATGCATTGAAATTCATTTGCTAAATCATCAAAGGCATTTTGGAGTTCACTGAAGGTATAATCATTATTTTCACTAGAACTACAACTAGCCTCATCATCACTAATGGCCATAAAGCATGAGTAGGCTACCTCATCATCTATGTTTTCCTCATCGGAGCTATCACTATCGCTCCATGCAGCCACAAATGCTTTCTTCTTAGGCTTTCTATCCTTTTCTCTCCTAAGTAAGGGGCAATCTAACTTAGTATGACCCGGTTCATTACACTCATAACATACTAATGGGTCCTTTTCTCTTCTACTTGACTCCCCTCTTTGATGTCTCCTATTATTTTCTTTTTCTTTCATTCTCATGAATCTATTAAATCTTTTGGCAAACATTGCCATTTCCCTTTCTTCCTCATTTCCACTCTCATCACTATCTTCTTCAAGGACCTCATGAGTGGAAGACTTAAGTGCTACCCCTACTTTCTTTGAAGGCTCTTCATTTCTTTTTAATTTCATTTCATATGTAAGTAGGGAGCCCATAAGTTCATCTAGAGACAAGGTGTTAGGGTCCTTAGATTCTTATATAGCAGTCACCTTTGCCTCCCAAGATTTTGGCAAGCTATTCAAGATTTTCTTGACCATTTCTACATTGGAATAGCTCTTGCCTAATGCCTTAAGTCCATTAATTATATCATTAAACCTAGTGAACATTTCGCTAATGGACTCATTTTCTTTCATCCTAAATAGCTCATAATCATGTGTGAGCATTCCTACTTTGGTCTCTTTCACTTGATTGGTCCCTTCATGTGTGATGGCTAGTTTGTCCCATATTTGTTTAGCATTCTCACACAAGGAGACTCTATTATATTCATTGGGACATAAAGCACAAAAGAGAGTGTGCATAGCCTTGGCATTCAATTGTGCCACTCTCATGTCATTTGTGTCCCACTCATCCTCACTCTTAGGGACATCTTTTCCATCTATTTTCTTCATGGGAATTCTAGGACCATTCACTATAATTCTCCACACTTCATAATCGTTTGATTGTACAAATAACATCATTCTAGTTTTCCAATATGAATAGTTCTCACCATTAAAGAGTGGAGGTCTAACTAATGATTGTCCCTCTTCTCCTAGGGGTGTGCCTATATTCAAATGAGCTATTTAAGATCGTTTTGCTCGATAGAGGTTAGTCTAATTCAATCTTGAGCCCAAGCTCTGATACTAATTGTTGGCTCTTATAGGCAATACCGAGAGGGGGTGAATCGGTTTTTAACTAACTATAAGCTCGTTTTTCAGTTTCTCTAAATTCTCTAGCCTATATTAATAATTTCTAAGTTCTCTAGGCTAGGCAAGCATGCAATCCAAGTTCAATGCAATAAACACAAATATAATTGCAAATAAGTAAAGAGAGCAGGGTAAGAGAGATTTACACAAGCGATTTATAGAGGTTCGGCAACCTTGCCTACGTCCTCTACCTTGAGACGCTCCCAAGGATTTTCCCCAAATTCACTAACTTGAATTTGTGTTACACTCCCTCTTTTCAAGGATCAAGAGAAACCTCTCTCTTTTTCTAGGCTCAAGAGTAACCTCCCTCTTTTTCTTAGGCTAAAGAGTAACCTCCCTCTTTTTCATAGGCTAAAGAGAAACCTCCCCTTTTTACAAGGATTGAATTGGTTTACAAATTGTGTAATCAAGGAAGACCTCTAAGTAGGCAAATGATTACAGAAATTGAGCACAAGGAAAAAGCCTATACAATAGTTGTGCTTCTCTATACAAGAAATATGAGAGTGATGGAAGATGAAGACTTTGTAGCTTTTGATTTGTTGTTGAGGCTTGAGGATTTGAGGAAAATGAGTATTGGAGTTGATTGAGTAGTTCCTCTTGCTTTCTTTAGCTTCTAAGCCTCTATTTATAGTCCCTTGGATGTATTCTAGCCGTTGGGTGGAGCCAAATCTCGGATATTACCGTTGTCTCACAAAAACTAGCCGTTATAGGCTATTTTCGGGCAAAGGGATCGATCCCTTTCCATAGGGGATCGATCCCTTTTGTCCAGAATCTTGATTCTGGGCTTCAGGGACCTTAGGAAGACTTTTTGCCAAAAAGGGATCGATCCTGCTACAGTGGGGATCGATCCTTTTCTTCCAGAGGGCATTTTTCCTGCACTTTTGGGTTAGAAATGATATGACCTTTGATCCTAATTAACCCAAAACATTTATAAGCTTTAAGGGAGTTTTTCTTGACTTTCTCAAATGAAAATATGATCCAAGAAATCATCAAGTGATTTTCTAAAAATATTCAAAACATTTATAAAGTATTAAGATCAATAAGAATATGCATCATTAAATCATGGTCTTAATGTTTGATATAAACACTTGAAATGTATTGAGAAAATCATGTGTGATAAGGCAAATTTACAATATGAATTAAAACATTAAAGCTTACTTAAGTTTTTGTCATTTCAAAATATATATGTCAATTTAAAGCTAACATATATGATCTGAAGTCGAGTATGACTTTATTGATAAAAACTCTAGACTTGACATGATTTATACAGTATATGAGACATGTTTGAAATGAAATATATTTTGAAACAGTACATGTTTTAAACATGTTTTAAAAGTACATGTGATATGATTTCGACACTTATATGATTTATATATGATTTTGTATCGAACTTGAAATGATATGCGGTCTAGAGTATAGATTGATTTGATATGAACTCTAGACCTAATATGACTTATAGTATATGAAAAATGTTTTAAAACCGCACATGTTTTAGACATGCTTTAAAAACGAATACACGAATTGAAATTGAACATGTTCCTATTATGCCTTAAAGGTAAATATGAAATGAATTGAAAATTCATATGTTGAGCATGTTCTAAAGTATATATGATATGATTTGAAATGATAGCGGTTCATACAATGAAATTACATAAGTTGCCTACTAAATCATGACATAATAGTATGCTTTTTACATAAGATATGTCATGACATTATATGGTACAAAAACATGAAGAATATATGATGAGTATCATGACTTGGTGGTAACGATATTTCATCTACATGATGTCATGATATGATATGATACATGAATATAGAATATACACAAAGAGAATTATGACTTCGTACCACCGTGATCATGATCCCCAACATGGGAAGTGATATGAGATGATAGAATACAGAAGAATGATTATGAAATGAAAAGTGATTTGATACAATATCTCAATTGGACATGATATACTATGAGATCGATGAGAGTATGGACTAATAGTATATGATATTCAAATTGGACACGACATATTGTTGTGCAATGCATTATAGTATAAGGATGAGAAGACTGAAAAGTAATTAAGTTGATTTATATAGAGATCTGACTGATAGACAAATGATAGGAATTTGAGATAACGAGATGTTATCGATGGAAACGATGAATTGTAATCGCAAACTTGCAGGTTTTAAGCATTGCGGTTAAGACAGTATAATTCTACTCCTGCATTTATATTAGTATCTTACTGAGCCGTGGTTTTGCTCACCCTACTTAATTTCATCTCTTTTCAGATAATTGAGTTAAACTCTGCCATGAGGGCTTCTAAGTGGGCCTCCAGATACTGTAGATAGGTTTTGGGACTGGCCATTATCCTGCGAATCCACTTCGTTACTTTTGAGGTATACATTTTTGTAAATCTCTTGTTTAAATGTACAGACTTTAATTAATACACAGTACGTATGTTGTTCAGTGAGTCGGGATGTAACTTAGAGATGTGATAAAGCATTGTATAGAGGATCAGTGAAATTAGAGTAGTAACTATACTGATACCGAATACAAACCTTAAAATGAAAATGAACAAATTTAGTCCATAAATTTGTAGAATAAGAAAAGTATAAGTATTAAGTGAAAGTCGCGAACTTCGGGTCGTGACAGATTGAAATCAAATCTCAAAACCCATTTTAAAGTTCCAATAAAGGCTTAAAAATTAAAACTTTATAATAATAATAATAATAATAATAATAATAATAATAATAATAATAATAATAATAATAATAATAATAATAATAATAATAATAAATAATAAACAACAACAACAACAACAACAATTAAAAGAGACATACCAGCTACAAGTTTGTCTAGATACTCTTGCTTATGCTTCTAAAGTGATGTATGGGAATGAGAACAAAAAAAATGAAAGGGAAGAAAGGAAGATGGCTTTCTTCTTCTTCTTTTTTTTTTTTTGGTTTTGGTGTGTTTTGGCAGCTCTTAGTCCTTGGGAACAACTAAATACAACCAAAAAGATATTATTCAAACTTTATGTTTAATGAATTTTTTTAATTTCAAAAATACCCTTAAATGAAATTACTATATTGCCCACTTTCATTTGGTTTACGAAACTCCCGGTTATCCTCTCGGAAGTAAATTTCCGGCATCAAAATGAACCTCCAAAAAATTCGTTTTTGGGAGCTTTAATTCATTTTTTAAATTTTATTTATTTAATTCTCTTTTTAGTTATATTTATTTATTTAAAATTAATAAATTGTATAATTTTTGTAGGATGATCAATTTTATTTATTTTTTTAATTTTATTTATTTAATCATCTATAATTTGTTTATGTAAACTTGTTATTTGCAAATTACATATATATATAAATAAAACAAAAAAAATTGACGATGGATAAAGTAATGATAAGAAATTAACATTTATATACATAATTATCATTTCATTCAAAAAGTAAATGTAAATATATAAAAATAATGTCTACCCTCTCTATCTCCTCTTATACCTAACATAAGAAATAATATTTGCTGCTAAAGGTGCAGGAGGTGCCGATTCCGGTGGTGATGTAAGAGGTGCAGGAGGTGCCACTGCTGGCGGTGGTGCAACAGGTGCAAGAGGTGCTACTGCTAATAGTGCTAGTACAAGTAAGTGCACCAAGAGATGCTGAGCAAGGATTGCTGAAGAGGGAGCTATTGAAAATGAAGCTATTGGTGGAGGCCAAGATGATGCTGGGATCGATGTTGGTGAAGGAATTGGTGCTGGTGGTGGATTAGGACATGGAGCCCGTGGTGGAGTTGAAGGCAAATGTTGTGTCATGCAATAAAGAGTATAAATGGCCTGCCTCCACACATCCACATGCTGATCATGGCCACCTGCCACCACTGACTCAAGTCGATCATGTATGACTACCACTATGTGCTATGAAATAATAATAACATAAATAGATCGAACACAATATAATAACATAATATTGACATAATGTAAGAAATGAATGGCTTACCTCATAGTTGATTTGTTTGTGCGAGGATCTCAATCAATATCTAGGATTCTGCACATACCGATGAGAAATTGTGACATACCAAGTCATATAATCCAATATACACTATCCAAGGATCTTGCTTCGTCTTCCTTTCCTCTCCTCAGTGAGCAAATGACAGTCCCACATATCCCAGTATCCTTGCTAAAAGGGATACTGCATGTCATTGTTTACTGGCTTCGAACCTCATTCCTCGTGATAAGGGGTGAGAGGTGGATGTGGAATGGTCTATACATAACCCCACTGCCGAAGAACTCTATCCAAATGGTAAGGCTTCACAATCTGATCAAACTTAATACAACGAGAAAAATAGGTAATTTGCAGCAAAAGATGATGGGCTCTGATATCTACGTACAGGTCCCAGCAGACCTGATGATAGCTGAGGTCATCAAGTCACTCCCTCAATATCCGAAGTTGTAAATTATAGCTGAGTGGCTTCCATCTATGGGCCCATGGCAACCCTTGTTTGTATGACAAATCTTGTACTAGATTTAACGAGGGAAAATACTCGTAAATCTATGCCTATATTAAATAAAAACAACATTTATAATAAAGGCATAATTTATTAAATATTAAACAAAACAATATGAAATTTATTAAATAAATTTTAAATACTTGCAACAATGTCATGTAACCAACTATCGAATGGCAGTTGGACTTGCTAGCAATATTTAGCTATATGTATGTGTGTGTAAGACAAGCTGCTCCCCTGCAAAATGATAAATACACGATTGGTAAACCACTGTAACTTAACCTGTAGTCCTCGAGAGGCAGCAGTTTTCGCACATGCCTTCTATGCGTCGACTCCAAGCGGACACACCAGCATCTCGTTTGCCTCATCAATGGAGACACTAGCAAATGATATAATCTAACCAACCAAAGGAAAGCCAAGTAACGTAGACACATCATCCAGAGTAATGGTCATCTCTCCGAACAGCATGTGAAATGTGTTGGTCTCAGCTACCACCTCTCAATAAATGCAAAAATGATGGTCTTGTTACACGTCAAATAACTACAATCCAACAATGGAGCCAACCCCGATCACTGGATAATCAACTGGATTCGTGACCAACTCACACCTAATAGCCATGTACCAACTTTCAGACCATGATTAATAACTTTAATCTCTCCTCGTTCCTATATTAAAAAAATAAATAATTAGTATATAATTAAGTATAATTTTCATAGCGATAAATACGTAATTACTTTCAAAATATACCTTTCCTTGCCAAATAGCTGCAGCAACATGAGATCCGAAGCTCCCTAAGAGGGATGCATCAACTGGACCACCAATACCAACTCCCTGACCAGTAGTACTGGCTTGCTGTGTATCCAGAGTAGTAGTTGCCTCACTAGATATAGGCACCTACTACCTCTTCTTGGTAGTTGTTGCCTCACTAGAAGTACTAGCATGTCGTGTCTCCTGGGCAGTAGCTGCCTCATCAGATACAGGCACCAGTTGTGTTTGCTCGGCAGCTGCCTCAACAGGTATGATCTCTGGTTGCATGGCCTGGTCACTTACTACCACGGATGCGACGTGTCACCTCCTCTCAGATGTAGTCAATCACCATTGCCACGTGGATAGACTCAAGGGGGACGGCTATGATCATGTGATGATCTAGATCCTCTAGATGACCTGGCTCCTTATGCACATGCCATCTGTAAAAACATATAATTGTACCTACAATTAAACAATTACACAACCAAACATGGGTTTCATTTTTTCATTCAAAATATCAACATTACAACATTCGATGTTCTCATAATGCATTACAACATACAAGACTAATTTTTAATAATAAAAACTAATTTTATCAAAAATTTAATAATAAAAACTAATTTTTATTAATTTTTAATAATAAAAATTCATAAAAATTAAAAAAAATAAGCCTCACAACAAGGAGCAACCATGAGGCTCTTAAGCCTCATGGATTTTCCTGTTGTGAGACTTTTAAGCCTTACGACAGGGTGAAACTGTGAGGCTTTAAAGCCTCATGGAGCCTCACAACTTCTCCTTGATGTGAAGCTTTACCCAAAACCCCCAATCCCGAACCGTAACATCAAAAATTCACAAATACACGTAATAATATAGAGGATTTTACCTTACAATTGATGAAGAAACACCAAATTACTACTAATTACTCAAAATTTTGAGGAAATTGAAGAGAATGAAAAACATAAAACAAAGGAAATGAGAAAGGGAAAGAAGAGAGAATAGGTTGTGTAGGTTGTATGGAATGGAAAGGGTATTTTGGGTAGAAATTATATTAGATAGGTTATGTTTAGAAAAAATTAGGAAAAGATAGGTTATGTTTAGTAAATAGAGTGTGATTAGTGAAAGGTTGGTTGTGCTTAGAAATTCCCTTGGTCCTTCAGGTTCTGTTTAGAAAGGGTTTGGGGTGGGAAAATTACTATTCTGCCCTTAAGTGTCATTATATTTTACTGCTTTATGCCATTTTAGTTTTTTATGGTATTACATGAAGTTTTGATAAAGGAATCAAACAATCGTTTTCTCGAAACTAGTATATAGCTATTCTTTTTCTTGAAATTCTTTTGAAAGGTAGACTTTTCTAGAAATTGCATACCAAACATTTATCAACAAAGATATTGAAGAAGGAAAACAATAGAGAAAAAGAGCAGAACATTGAAGGTAATAAGGCAAACATGGACCTTCAGCTGTTGTGCTGTGATAACCCCGAATATTAGTAATTTAAATTAAGCAACTGTGAATAAATTTTGTAGGGACACAGACTGGGAAATGTGCAAGTCTTTCGGTGAACACCTTAAGGCAACAATTACTAAGTTAAATCCTATGATGATTAAGTGGTATCAATCACAAATTTATACTAGTGAGAGACTGTCCTAGTCTTGTAAAGTAAATATTTATAGCCAAGAAAATTTTATCATGGAAAATTTCTCTAATTATTAGTTATGGAGAAAGTAAGCACCTTTCATTTAAATTTTGAGATCTAGCATGACTTTGTAAATTAAATAATCCATATGGGTATAAAATTCATTTAAAACCTTAAACTATAGGAAATTATTCTAAATAATTTCATAAAGCTACAACGTTAAATTTAAGATAACAAATGAATATAAATATAAAACCTACTAACCTATAACTAATAAGTATATAACTAACGTATGTATGTGTAAATATATATTTATATATATATTTAACACAAATATATATTCTGTATATATATATAAATATATATTTCTAACACAAATATATATATACACACATACATAACAAAAGAGATATGATAATGTGTGTAAGCCTTACCTGCCACCCAAATGGCTTCCTGGAGAAGCTGAAATAGCCATCTAACCCCACAGAGTTTCATCCTAAACTAATTCTAAACATACCCCACTTTTTGCTAAATATACCCCCCACCCAAGCAGACTTATTAACCAAAAGACAATCTTAACCCTTCTCGCCAGCCCTTCAATTTCACCCAGCCTTTTCCTCCTGCCACTTTTCCTTCCTACTCTTCCCCTTCCCCTCCTTCCTTCTTCCTTCTTCATCCCACCGACTTCATCTACTCAGGTATTTACCACCATCTCTGTTGTAACACGTTAGGGAAATGCCCTTCTTGGCCTCGCGCAAGTGTCCTTGCATGAGGCCAACCTCGATCTCAAGGAGATGGGGCACCTGCACGAGGCTCACCTCATGCGGGTAGCCCTTGCGCGAGGATCTCCTCGTGCCCAACAGCCTCGCGTGGACTTGCACGGGCGAGGTTGCCTGTGCAAGTTTCGTTGCGCAAGGCAGCTTTCCTTGTGCAAGCTCCCTTATGCGGGGTGACTTGTCTCACATAAGGGGACTTGCACAGGGCAGCTAGCTTGGCGCAAGGGCATTTGTGCGATTGTTTTATGGTTTTAGCTACTTTCTGCAAGCTTGGTTTCTATGATTCTTCATTTCATCATCTTACTGAAGTTTGTAATTATACAAACTATTGCCACCATCTCGCTTCGGTTGCTACCATCAATCTCTACAAGCTACTGCACTGTAAGGAAAGAAACAGGAAAGGAAGACAAGAAAAGAAAGTAAAGAAATTATTACCAGGTATGTGCTTGATTAACATGGCCTAGACAACTGTAGTTTTATTTCATCTTAACATGGCCTAACCCCACATCTAGACGATGTGGTACAATTTACAAGAATGATGTGAGCAAACAAAATGTTTAAAAATGGTTTATTGACTTTAGTCAGCTTTCACAATCACAAGAAGTAAGAAGAAGCATGTATCAATAATAATATTTGCATCTTCACTAAAGCTTCACCTATGTGATTCATTTCCTATGAGAATTTACTTCATTATATGTGTTTGATGCCACACTGGTTTCCTATGATCCAATCCTATTAAGAAAGAGAAATATATAAATCCCATGAGTTGGTAAATATATTTGTTTGACATTTCATATATATGTTTCCTAGTTCACCTCTAATTCATAATTTTCATTTTTCTTTATAACATTGTACCATTAAGTACATAATGCTATAGAGAGGGGCAATTTTAACCAACGAAAAAACAATTATCCTATTCTAATAATCACATATACAAGCATATTGAAACTTCCAATATTTCCAAATTACAATTTGAAAGTTGCTAGCACATTGAAGTCTGTAACAAATTAAGTACATGCATATTAACAATAAGATGCAAAAATATGCATAAGTTTCTTTCTTCCTTTTTTCTATTTTTCAATTTCAACTATACTCGTTAGTGCAAAAGATATTTGAGTTGATTAAGTTTTGGTATTAATTTTATGTTAATTTTCAAAGGTTTTGTTTTATAATTATTTAAATATTTTTCTTATTTAGACATGGCAAAAACACGAGGTGGAGGTTCATCTCAAGGAAGACGACAGCGACCTACTGGCTCTAAGAGGAGATGACGAGTTAGGAGATATCAAGCCGAACAAGCTGAACAAGTTGAACCTGTCGAGCATGCCGAACAGGATGAGTAGGCAGATTCAGAATATGCATAAGAGGAAGTCGAGCCTTATCCTTGAGGCCCGATTGATACCTCGATTCTTAGAAGTTTTAGATCACATGTTGCTTTTGAAATGATCTTATTGTTTGTTGTTTTTTATATAGAAGCGAGACAATTTGAAAGTCCTTAATCATAGCCAGAAAATCTCTCAGTGGATCTTAGAAGATAATCGGTCTCGTATTTGCTCCTTTGTTTTGTAGTCCGGCATAAGGAGTTTGGTTGACTGTAGTTATCGCACATGCAACAGCACCATCATCTCTACTTTTTGTGAGAGGTGGCAGCCAGAGACGAATACATTTCATATGCCTTTTGGAGAGATGACAATTACCTTGGACGATGTAGCTACACTCCTAGGCATACCAATGGCCGGGAGGATCATATTTTGCCAGCACATCTCTGTGAAGCACACCAACAAATTATTAGTACGTTTGTTAGGAGTCTCTCTTACAAAAGCTAAAGTGGCGACGAGTACCAATAATGGGTCCAATGTGACATTGCAATGGTTGAGATCGAATTTTGGCAATGTCACCGACTGCTCCAGTGATGAGGAAATAGTGTATGCTACTCGTGCATACTTACTTCACTTACTTGGGCACACACTTTTTGTAGATAAGAGTGGATCGCATGTTGCCATATCATTATTGTAGACACCATTTTTGTTCGAGTCTTTTTCAAACATTCATAATTAATTAGTTTTTATATATTTTTTATTATTGATTTTTTTATTTTTTTTATTTTTGTTAATTTAGGTTTAGAAATAAATTTTGATTTTTGATTGTTTTTATTTTTATAAAATAAAAAGGGAAGGAAATCGGAATTAATTTTGATAGGAAAATAGAATTAAATGAGACTATTAAAGATTGAAGATTAAATTTTGTGGAAAGGAAAATCAGAATTAATCTCGGATTTAAGTCCAATTCTTCAAATCTAAAAAAAAAAATTGATTCTTGATTTTTATATATTACCAAAAAAAAAAGAAGAAAACCTAGGTCTATTTAAACAACATACAAAAAAAAATACAATGGGGGAGGACACGAAAAAAAAAGAAGAAAAAAACTTCTACTTATCACCATCCAACCGAAACACCATATACTTAAGCTGCTTCTTCCTCAACCCAAACACCCCTGTTCAACGTTTCCCGCGTCTCCATTTTTGTCCCAAGCCTTTTGCTTGTTGGGTTGTACTCTTGATTGTTACTACCGTATGTTGGCCACTGTGAGAAAGCTGCTGCACACCGCCTCGGTCATCTTCATTGCTTACATTGTTGATTCATCGCCACCTGCTTGCATTGCCATTTGCTGCGCCTTTTGTCTGCTATTGTAGTCTCATTTGCTGCAATAAAATTCTATAAAAAATAAAGCTATGCCTTCTATGCCCTAAGAGAAAGACAAGAAACGTAGTGAATAAAAGAGAAAGGAAGTGCCGTTGTTCACTATACAGGTTTGCTAAAGTGACTTTTTTTTATATTGTTAATATGTTATCATTTATTTTATTGTTTTTCTATTTTATTCTTTGGCTTTTGTATTTTTTTTTATATTTGCTAATCTGTTATCATTTATTGTTTTCCATATTGTTCTTTGACTTTTAATGCATGACATGTTTATATCTATTTGAGTTTATAGTTAATTACAAAAAATAAAAATATGTATAGTAAAAATTAACAGTAATTCACCATGCAGTACAGTAAACAAGATTTCAGTAAATCCATTCGGTAAACAAAAATCAGTAAGTGGAGACTAGGCATCACCCTACAATTAAATCATGCTATCATCGTCCACTAAGGACACAGTAACAGTATACAGTGAGATCTATGGCCATGATCTATAAGGTGTCATCGGTGTGCACTTGCCAAGTGACATCCAGGATGCTGATGACTGGTAGGTTAATCAGCCACGTGACAGTAACAATAACACTACGATGCATGAAACTCGGGGCCTAAGTCTCAAAACAGTATAAAAACCGTACCATAGCCTTCATGGACCTTCTTTAAAGTAATTTGAAATATTTCACGTTTATCCATAAGGCTCACAATTTTAAATATCATCACCTTTATGGAATTTATAAAATAAATAACATTTTTCAAAAGATCCATAAAGGTGTAATTCACACTTTCTCGTACAGTGAAAACAGTTTATAAAATAATTTCACTGTAAAAATACAATTTCATAACTATTTCTTTTTTATCGTAAAACGTGTACACACGTAATTCTAAGCTTTCTTTACAAAACAAGACTTTCAAAGTTATTGGAAATCAATTCCAACATTTTCATGATTTATGGAAAATAAATTATTTTATTTTCCAAATCCAATAATCCCGTCACAATATTTCCTTTATAAACACGTGTAGAGACATTCTAGTCTCAAAATAGTATTTTTCATCATCAATTTACCCTTATGGAAGTTATAAAAATAAATACCTTCATAACTAAAATCATAAAGGTTAAATAAGAATTTAAAGGAATATTTAAGAAAATATTTTCTTCATGTCTTCTCATTTTTCCATCTCGTATCACGTGTAATTTATATATCGGGAGAATTTCGGTGATCTCATTATCACCGATATCGAAAACATGAATATTTTAAATTAAACTTCATTATATTCATGTTTTATGAAAAATAATCAATTTCTCGGTTTTCGTGGTAGGAAATCGTTTCTCGTAAAATAAAATCATTTAATATGATTTTACATAATTTTCTAAAAATTTTCGACAGCATAACGGCTGTCGATTGACTAGTCTCCCTGCATAGAAAAGATAGTTTATATCTCACAGCCAGCCAATCACCACAATTTTCCCAACCAATATTATTCCACAACATTTTAATAAAATAATGCATAATTTAAATATGCATACCGAATATCTTCACAGGCTATACATGCCTCCCTTACTTGTTTCGGGTCAGCGACTTCCTCGCTACCGTTGCCCCTGTATTCCACCTCTCCTGATTCCATCGTCTCAATTCACCGAGTATGGTTTCTACAATTTCCATACTAAATTTAGAATTTTATGTAATTATTCAATAAATAATTATTATAAAATTCTCATACAATTTTCATAAAATTCTCTACCTTTCCTCTTTTTCTCCCTTTTTCTTCTTCTTTCTCTTCCTTTTCTTTTTTTTTTCTTTTTCTCTTTTTCTTTTTCTTTTCTTTTCTTTTATTTTCTTTCCTTTTTCCTGGTCTGAATCAGTTCAGACCGGTTCGGGCCAGTTCAGCCACCGGCGGCCATCATTTCCAACAGTTCAGCCACTTCGAAGCTTGCTGGGGTGGCTGCGAGGCTAGATCTGGCCTCCTTTTCTCCCTATCGACGGTGACGACGTCGGATCTGGAGCGATGGGTTTTGGCTCCTTTCTCTTCCCTTTTCTCCCTTTTTTCTCTTCCTCCTTCACCACCGGTGGTCCCTTTTCCTTCCCCTTACCTCCGCCAACATCGAGGGTGGAGTGGCGGTGCCCGGATCGGCCAGCACAATCGTTTTTCTTTTTCTCTTTTGCTCTCTTTTTCCTCCGGTTTTTTTCTGTTTCCGCTCGTTTCTTCCCTTCTTTCTGTAGCCGACTTCCTTCCTTCCTCTTGCCGACGGTGTCTTCCCCTTCCCTTCTCTTTGTCGTCGACAGTGGCAGCCACTGCTACCGTCGGCTTCTCCTCTGTTAGTAACAGAGGAGAAGAAATTTAGGAATCAGGTTGTATCCGATTCCCGATTTCTTAGCAATTTAGGAATCGGGTTGTATCCGATTCCCGATTTCTTTCTTTTTCTATTTTTATATAATATATATATAATTTTATTTATATATATAATTTACTATTAATAATATATACCTACTTTATATTAACAATATATATACTTTAAATTTTAAAATGATATTTATATTTCATCTATATACATATATATATATTATATATACCATAAATATATAATAATAATAATAATATATGTATTTATATAATGATATATATATATCAGTATATATCAATATAAAATAATATATATACATATATTTCATATATGTACATATGTTCTTGTATAAAACTATATTTATATAATCTAATTATATAAGTATATAAATATACACATTTTTCTTTCTTAAATTTTAGATTTCTTAATATCCAAAATAAATATACCATTTTCATTTCTTATTTAATTTGGATTTCCATTTATCTAAATTAAATTTCTCAACTTCATCACTTCATCAATTTCGGGAATTCCAACAATATTCCCATCTCGTAATTAAACTTATTTATTTACTTTCACTTTTTTATTTACTTTTAAATTAAATTTTCGGTTAATTAATACCAAAATTAGAAAATTTTCGGTTCTCACAAAAAACACAAAGAAGATGGTTCAAAACTTTGAAAAGAAAATGTCACATATTCCAAAGGCAAAAAGATCATAATTTTCTAAGATCTAAAAAACGACATAGAATAGAGACAATTTCATCGAATGGATCACAATTTCATTTATTACTAAATATATTGTTAATGCTACATGCATTAAAAAAAAAGGAAATGTTGTTCTACAAACTCAAAGTATGCAACAATTTAAACTAATTGATACCTTAGAAAACTATATAAGAAAGGTATATTTGTATACACACATTCTAAAACATTCCAAGCATCCCACGAATGCCACTATTGTTAAAATTTTGGGCTTTGCGATCTGCAAGGGGACCGTAAAACCATACAAATCTATTTGTAAAGAAACAATGGAAACATGTACTTGCCAAGGAAAACAACATTAATAACATTATCTTATTGGTTTTGGTTGGGATAATGTCATCCATAGTAAGTGGTTCCCCTATAATCGGATACTTCTAAAGCATGTGACAGTATGTCGATCTTCAAACTTAGCTTTGTTATAACTTTCATTTGATGCCTAAAAAGCTATTCATATACTTAAGCTAAAGAAAGAAGTTGGAAAAATTCTTTTTAAAAATTATGTGATTTGATGAGACTGTGTATGCATAAGTGTTTTGAGTTTTATAGAACTATAGTTTACAACTTTGTGAAATTTTAAAATGCATAAAAGCTTATGCTGCTATGTTTTCTATACTCGCTTCATTTAACATCATAATGTTTTAATCATATGATTACCTAAGTTCTTTTTAGCTATAAAGTTTCTTTTTCTTTCAAAAGTTTTGAAATGCTGTTCATTTTTTGTTTTTTGATTTGGTCTGATTGTTTATAGGCACTAGGTGAAATAAAGGATGGAGTAGTGAAGATCCAAAATTTGATGAGAGATAGAAATATGAAAAAGAACCTAGGGGGAGCTGGATAGAGGTAATGAATATACACACACATAACTAAAGAAGTGCTAACCGTCAACTTAACCATTAGCAAACTTTTTCTTTCAAAGATTTGAAATGCTATTCATCAATAATGAGGATGATGAAGATTGGACCCAAGAAAAGTTTGAGAGCCATGTGGTAAAAGAGCATGAAGGGAAAAGACTTTTAGTGGGGCTTTCACTGCTCAGGTGCCATGACATTATAGCCCTCTTGCTTTAGTTACAACACTTTTTCTTTCTGTAAGAGATTTTTGTACTAAGGACTTCCGTTTCAAGTGTATGTGTGTGTTGACATATATCTTAGACATGAAATAAATGGAAGACAATGAATTGGTTGATGAAAATGTAAACATTTACTACCTTTTCTTCTTTGGTATTCATCAGTAAGATTAAAAATAGAAGATTGCCAATTAAAATACCAAAAATTATGTTCCTCTAGGCTAGGATTAGCCAAAGAGTTATTGACAGTGTTCTTTAAGCAAAGTACTCATCAGTAAGATTAAAAACAGAAGATTGCCAATTAAAATACCAAAAATTCTGTTCCTCTAGGCTAGGATTAGCCAAGGAGTTACTGACAGTGTTCTTTAAGCGAAGTAGTTGCTAATTTATACCTTATTCAATGAAATGTTAATAATGGAAATTGTAACACTAAATCAGGTTAAAATATATTTCAACATTGAATTAAGTATTAATTAGCATTGGCATTGATTGTTTTCCTCTGGTAGAGAGCATCTTCAAGGTGGCAACAAAGGAGAATTATGATGAAAAGAACAAAAAGCTGGAAGTTTGGTGCTCATAGTTTGCTTTCATATTTTAGCATTAATGAAATTTGGAATTTTTTTTATTTGTGCATATTGTCATTCAAACCCTGCACATCTTCAACTTTGATTGCTGGAGCATAATAGATTTAAGCCCAACATATTTATTTACTATCTTCTATATACAAGTGTGATAACCGCAAATTTTCTATTTTTAGAAATTAATATTAAAGAAATTAGATAAGAGGAAATAAATAAATTAAAGTAAATAAATAAAATTTATTTACAAGATGGGAATATCGCTGAAATTCCTGAAATTAAGGAAGTGATGAAAATTGGAAATTTAGTGAAAGACATTTAAATTTTGAAATAAGAATGAAGTATGAAAAATAATGAAGAGAAGCAAATACTATTTGGTTAAGTTAAAATCCAAATAAAATAAGAATGCGTATAAAAATATATTTATATAATTAGATTATATAAATATATTTACACATGTTTTTATACAAATACATATGAATGTAAATGCTATATAGTATGAATTTATATCTGTTAGTATATATGAATATATATACTATTTCATAGAGTTAAATAATACATATGTATACAATTATAATGTTTTATGTATATATAAAATATATATACATATATCAGAATGTAAAATATAAATTTTACATTAAAAGTTGTATAATTATATATTGTAAATACAATATATAAATATGTGTAAAGGTTATTAAAATTTTAAAGTATATAAATATACATATATATCTATATATTAGATAGATATTTTGATATAAAATATTATATTATGATATTTATATTATATAAATATATTATATATATGTATATAATTAATTAATTAAATAAAAAAAGAGAAGAGAATAGAAGAATCGGGAAATCTCGATTCTTCCCGAAACAGGGGAACGACGGCGGCGGAGCTGCCACTGCCGGCCGAGAAAGGAAGAGAAGGGTAGAGACGCCATCGTCGGTCGAAGGGGAAAGGAAGAAAGCTACCGGCGGCGGAAGAAAGGAAGAAAACAGAAGACGAAATCGGTGAAAACTGAAAGAGAAAGGAGAAGAAGAAAACGGCGGTGCCAGCCGGTCTTGACACCGCCACTGCCACCCGAACCTCGACGGAGGTGAGGGGAAGGTGAAAGAGGCCACCGGAGAGGCCAACGAAGGAGGAGGAGAAACCAAGACCCACGCCGCCAGATCTGCCGCCGTGCCGCCGATCTAGAGCAAACAGAGGACACCGGCAAGTTTGCCTTGCTGTCGGCCAGCTGAAGGGAGCCTGAACCGCTGGAGAATCGACCATCGACGAGGAACCGGCGAGGAAGGAGGTAGATCGGTCTGATCGGAAAAGGAAGAGGAAAAAGGAAAAGAAAAAGAAAAGAAAAAGGAAAAAGAAAAGAAAAAGAAAAAGAAAAGAAAGAGAAAGAAAAGAAAAGAGAAAAAGAAAGAAAAAGAGGAAAAAAGAGAATTTCGAGAATTCGGAGATTCCCAGGAATTCGGTAACTCGAGAATTACAGGAATCGGTAAGAAATCCCGGAAAGTGTTAAATTATTTAAATAATTATGGAAAAATTATAATTTTTAGAATTTAAATTTCAAAAAATTCCTGCGATGACCAAGTCGATGAAATCGAGCGAGGTGAACACAGGCGCGACCTTCGAGAGTCAGTCGCTGACTCGAGACAGGTAAGGGATGCATATGCAGCACTGTAAGGATATTCAGTCTGCAAGTTTTAATTACGAAATATTTTATGAAATTATTATAATGAATGATTGGTTGGAATTTGGGATGAAGTACTGGTTGGAAATTATAAACTGTATTTTTCGTGCAGGAGGTTAGTCAATTAGCAGTCGTTATACTGTCGAAAAATTTTAGAAAATTACATAAAATCATAATAAATGATTTTATTTCACGAGAAACAATTTTCAATCATGAAAACCAAGAAATTGATTATTTTTCATAAAACATGAATACATGGTATTCTATTTTTAAAATATTCATGTTTTCGATATCGGTGATAATGAAATCATTGAAAATTCTCACGATATGTAAATTACATGATTATTTTACATGAATTGAAATTCATGAAATGATTTACAAGAGATGAATTACTTGATTTGATTTACATGAAGTGATTTATCCGCATTGATTTACATGAAATGTATTCCATCGAAAATGAATTTTTTACTGCTAATCGTTATTTGAAATTGATATTTTTGTTGTTAAATGAATGATTTATTGAAATGTTTTGAGACGGTTGTTCTTTAGTGATCATGCATACTGTTACCGACTGCGAGACCTTGATCAAGTCCGCAGGTTACCGACATATTGATTACCGGCTGTGGGATTATTATGGTCAAACCCACAGATTTACACAGCGAGCACCTGACCAGTGCGAACTGTGACCAACCGACGATGGCCATTCGTTACCGATCGTCCCTTCGGGGATACCGATATTGTTTTATGCATGATTATATTAGATGTGACCGTCTCCACTGAATTGCATTTGAATGATTTGAATACCGAATTAAGTGAGGTGATGAATGACCCGTAAGGTACTTCGGGCCCTCACATTAAATACCGAATACTTTGAATACTGAATGAATTGATTTCTAAATGATTTGAATACTGAATGATTTGATTTCTGAATGATTTGAATACTAAACGATTTGAATACCAAATGATTTGAATATCGATTTAACTGAAGTGCAAAGAAAGAAAAGGGCTACAGTGAATGACAGTAATGATTTTAAATGTAAAGATTTTATTGTATTACTACTATCTACTGTTTACATGCAATATGATTTGAATGATAATGATTTAACTAATATTCTTTTCAAAGAATATATGAATATTAGTTACCTTATTTAAATGCTTTATTTCATAAAAGCATTATTTTGAAAAGAATATGAAAATGGTATGGAATAAAAAGAAAAAGGATTTAAATTTCAAATGAAATGAAATTTATTACTCTCTACAGTTGCTTCTAGGTTTCGGGACAAGATAGGTATTTCAAAATACTTGCCTTACTCCACCCGAATCCCTAGCCGACTTTCCTACATGCGAGCCTAGAGCCCTTATAGGAAAAATGAAAAAGATTTTCAGCATATAGGAAGCTGAATATCAAGTATGCATATAATTCTCTTACTGAGCCGTGGTTTGCTCACCCCTTAATTTTAACATTTCAGATTTTCGAGGACTGAGAGTCTGACATCTAAAGGATTTCGGCTGTGCATTCGGGGATGATGCGACAGCTCGACTTATGACATAAGGTACGATCATTTATTTTCTGTATTTAGACATATTCATAGTACTGCTTCCTTATGAAGTAAGATAGGGGATGTAGTTCATATTATTATTTTATAGGAAATTGGTTATGTATAAGAAAAAAGTAAAGTATCGCAGACAGCCCAACCAAATAAGATGTATAGAATAAAAAAAATAGGGTCACGGGCTGTGACAGAAATGATATCAGAGCACGGTTGGTTTGATTTCTATCGATACTTTTGGAAAGAAAATTTGTTGAAAAGATTAACATCCCCTGTGGTACTGTATAGTCTGAATACATAGAGAAAATAAATGATTGCAAATTGAATTAAATGTTTAGAAGGGGGTGAGAATTATGGAATAAGAAATGCAAAAAAAAAAAAGAAAACGACTCAGGAATGTTACTTGAAATGGTGATCTTATGATCTAAATAAAGGTCGGTTTGGTAAGGATCAGTAAAGGACTCGGTGAGGGTCCCACTAGGACTTTTCTGTCCTGATCGAATTGAGACCTGAAAGTGATGATATAAAGGAGGGGAGTGAAATATCATCATTAAACGGACTTTAAGATCACCGATTGAAGGTAATTTAAGGAGAGAGAAAATTTTTGGCCAAAAATGACCAAAATACGCCTACCTCTAAAAATTGTACCGAGAGTCAAAATAGACTAGTAGAAGTTGAAATTGATTGATTTGACAGAGTAAATGATGGTGTAAGGCTGTATTACAAGCAAAATAATCCAATTATGAATCCTATTGGATTTCTCTGTCAAAATCGAAAAAGATCTTAAAGTGTTGATAGTAGTATTAGAAAGGATACTATCAGCACATAAATAATAAGATCCTTGATTTAAATGTATAGTGAGGAGAAAGAAATAAATGTGAAAATGATGAAAATGCCCCTATGTGGGATTATGGTTTGAATAGTGATAAAATCAAGATGATTTGATTTCTGTTGACAGTAATGGAGTTATTAATGGCATAAAGGAATGTAATATGAGTATAACGATCCCGATTATAAATTGCACTTACACTTAGATGATTGATGTGACCCGAATGGTTATAGGAAAGCCACAGGATAAGTGACTCAGTTATTGATTCTTAAGGGTCGGAGTTAAAAGTGTATTGATGAGATATTATTACGGGATCGTTGGATATGATGAGAAGTAATATAATTGTTGGAGATGACTTACAAAGAGATCAGTATAGATGATGAAATCCGTAACAGTACGGTTAATTCTAGTTCTATACATTCCTACTGTTTTTGAGCTATCAAACAAATAATTATAGAACCGGAATATTTTGAAATATGTTTTACAGAATAATGTACTGTATGGAACAATATGAAATTGGAGAGTATGCACAAAGACAGTAAGTGAAGATAAGAGATGAGGAAGATAACAGGTAACCTGAATTATTAAATGAAAATGATTGTAAAGGTAAATTAAAGTAATAATAAATCGGTTAGCTGTGAAAGGTGTTAATGAAATTAATGTTAAATGTTTCTTACCTTGAGGTTATATAGTGAAATGATAGGACAAAGAGATGAAATGTCCGGTGTGATTAAAGGAAGCATCAGATGAGATTTCCGATAAAATTTCAGAGTTATATGGATTGGAGACAGCTAACATTGACTCGATTGATTATATGAAATCTAATTCTAAGCTTATATCGGAAACATATAAAGAGAATCCGAAAAGCTAAGGAAAATAATTCTGAAAAATTTTATGGATAATGAAATTCACATGTATTGATGTAAAGGATGGAAATATAGATGATATGATTTAAGGATGAATTAAATGGTGAATTAAATTCCTATTATGAAATAAAGTTCTTATGAAGAACAAATAATCATTTCTATGAAAGTGATGTCTTATTTGACTTAATCAGAGGTGTATAAGGAGCTTATAAGACCAATCTCTGTACAAGGCATCACTAGATGAAAAGTTGAAGACTAATGGTCATAAGATTATAATGATTAGAACTCGATGAAATTTTACGAGTTCATATTGAGGTTTACAAGATTAATAAAATACCTTGTGAGGTACATAAGAGTAATGAATAAGAGAAACATATAAAGATAAAGTAAGGAAATACCATACAGTCTAAGGCACAAATGGAAAATGAGCAGCATAGTGGTATAACCCCGCAGACTCTTAAAGACAGTGAATTATACGTTAAGTATTGCAAATAGAAGATTTAGCCAGACAGTATCTCTTTCTAAGATATATGATCTCAAATGACAAATCGATGTGGATCTGTCTAGGATGAAGAGATAATGATTGAGATACAGAATGAATTGGGTCTAGCTAAATACTATTGCCAGTCTATAAGAGATTATGGGTTAGCTGCTCTACAAATGTGATTAATAATGTAAAAGGTTAAAGTCAGTAAATGAATAAATGTAAAGATGATATGTAAAAGGTTAAAAGAGTTAAATAGTGGAATATTTTACTACTGAGGAAAAGATGAGTATGAAATAAGAGGATAAGTACATGATGAAGAAGGAACACGAATATGAGGTAGTTCATGAATTTAAAATTAAAAGTGATTTTGTGGTTATCACATGATTATGGCTAAATGTAAGATCGAACCAAAACTCGATGGACGAAAAGTAATTATACTCAAAGGAGTAAAGAAGTAATTTACATTTTACTGCCAGTCATGTAAATGGAAAATGATAAATATATATACCACTTCAAAATGATGAAATTAGTGGATTTATATGGATAAGAGAGGTAATAAGATACTACATGGAAAGAGATATGGAGAAAAATAATTGTCTCTGATTCAATTATCGTAAAAAAATGGTAAATAGTAAAGTCTGCAAATGAACTGCAGCAATTGGATGAAATAAATATGAAAAGAGTTAGATTCTTTAGTGCCATAGTCGAAATACGATTATAAGAGGATAAGAATGTATGTGAAGTTCCAGTGAGCTATATATGTGATGAGAATCTCTGAGTAGCTATATGTTATGGGAAATAGCAAAAGGCTCTGAGATTCCAAATCTATTGACAACACCGCTCCGTACATGATGTAAATGTTTGAGCGTAGAATGGAAACGCTCGATAATATGTTGAGAGAGTGGATGCATGAAATGTGAAAGCTAGTGGAACAGTTACATACTATTGATTAAAATCGGTAAATGATAATTATCGAAATGTATCGACTTGGCACCAAATAAGATAGATGGATGAGGAACCATATGAATAATATGTGATATGAAAAGGAGTGAAAATGGATAACTCCCAATTGATAAGAAATTTAAGGGAGTATAAATATATGATGAGAAATGATATATAGTGATATAAAGGCGATTATGATATTAAAAGTATACTGGCAGTATAATTTGAAAGATGATTTAGAGGACAAGAATGATAAGTATACAGGATGCTACCACCTTATGAGTTAAGTTAAATTCAGAGGACCGAATTTCTTAAGGTGGGGAGAATGTGATAATCGCAAATTTTCTAATTTTGGAAATTAATATTAAAGAAAATAGATAAGAGGAAATAAATAAATTAAAGTAAATAAATAAAATTTATTTAAGAGATGGGAATATCGCTGAAATTCCCGAAATTAAGGAAGTGATGAAAATTGGAAATTTAGTGAAAGACATTTAAATTTTGAAATAAGAATGAAGTATGGAAAATAATGAAGAGAAGCAAATATTATTTGGTCAAGTTAAAATCCAAATAAAATAAGAATGCGTATAAGAATATATTTATATAATTAGATTATATAAATATATTTACACATGTTTTTATAAAAATACATATGTATGTAAATGCTATATAGTATGTATTTATATCTGTTAGTATATATGAATATATATACTATTTCATAAAGTTAAATAATACATATGTATACAATTATAATGTTTTATGTGTATATAAAATATATATACATATATGAGAATGTAAAATATAAATTTTACATTAAAAGTTGTATAATTATATATTGTAAATACAATATATAAATATGTGTAAAGGTTATTAAAATTTTAAAGTATATAAATATACATATATATATATATATCTATATATTAGATAGATATTTTGATATATTTTATATATTATATATATATATTATGATATTTATATTATATAAATATATTATATATATGTATATAATTAATTAATTAAATAAAAAAAAGAGAGAAGAGAATAGAAGAATCGGTAAATCCTGATTCTTCCCGAAACAGGGGAACGACGGCAGCGGAGCTGCCACCGCCGACCGAGAAAGGAAGAGAAGGGTAGAGACGCCATCATCGGCCAAAGGGGAAAGGAAGAAAGCTGCCGGCGGTGGAAGAAAGGAAGAAAACAGAAGACGAAACCGGCAGAAAATGAAAAAGAAAGGAGAAGAAGAAAACGGCGGTGCCAGTCGGTCTTGGCACCGCCACTGCCACCCGAACCTCGGCGGAGGTGAGGGGAAGGCGAAAGAGGCCACCGGAGAGGCCAACGACGGAGGAGGAAGGGAGAACGAAGGAGGAGGAGAAACAGAGACCCACGCCTCCAGATCTGCCGTCGTACTGCCGATCCAGAGCAAACGGAGGGCACCGGCGAGTTCGCCTTGCCGTCGGCCAGCTAAAGGGAGCCTGAACCGCCTGAGAACCGACCGCTGGCAAGGAACTAGCGAGGAAGGAGGCAGACCGGTCTGAACCAGTCTAACCGGAAAAAGGAAAAGAAAAAGAAAAGAAAGTGAAAGAAAAGAAAAGAGAAAAAGGAAGAAAAAGAGGAAAAAGGAGAATTTCAAGAATTCGGAGATTCCCGAGAATTCGGCAACTCGAGAATTACGAGAATCGGTAAGAAATCCCGGAAAGTGTTAAATTATTTAAATAATTATGGAAAATTTATAATTTTTAGAATTTAAATTTCAGAAAATTCCCGCGATGACCGAGTCGATGAAATCGAGCGAGGTGAACATGGGTGCGACCTTCGAGAGTCAGTCGTTGGCCCGATACAGGTAAGGGATGCATGTGCAGCATTGTAAGGATATTCAGTCTACATGTTTTAATTACGAAATATTTTATGAAAATATTTTATGAAATTATTATGATGAATGATTGGTTGGAATTTGGGATGAAGTATTGGTGGGAAATTATAAACTGTATTTTTCGTGCAGGAGGTTAGTTAATCGGCAGTCGTTATGCTGCCGAAAAATTTTAGAAAATTACATAAAATCATAATAAATGATTTTATTTCACGAGAAACAATTTTCAATCATGAAAACTAAGAAATTGATTATTTTTCATAAAACATGAATACATGGTATTCTATTTTTAAAATATTCATGTTTTCGATATCGGTGATAATGAAATCATTGAAAATTCTCACGATATGTAAATTACATGATTATTTTACATGAATTGAAATTCATGAAATGATTTACAAGAGATGAATTACTTGATTTGATTTACATGAAGTGATTTATCCGCATTGATTTACATGAAATGTATTCCATCGAAAATGAATTTTTTACTGCTAATCGTTATTTGAAATTGATATTTTATTGTTAATGAATGATTTATGGAAATGTTTTGAGACGGTTGTTCTTTAGTGATCATGCATACTGTTACCGACTGCGAGACCTTGATTAAGTTCGCAGGTTACCGACATATTGATTACCGGCTGTGGGATTATTATGGTCAAACTCACAGATTTACACAGCGAGCACCTGACCGGTGCGAACTGTGACCAACCGACGATGGCCATTCGTTACCGATCGTCCCTTCGAGGATACCGATATTGTTTTATGCATGATTATATTAGATGTGACTATCTCCACTGAATTGCATTTGAATGATTTGAATACCGAATTGAGTGAGGTGATGAATGACCCGTAAGGTACTTCGGGCCCTCACAATAAATACCAAATACTTTGAATACTAAATGAATTGATTTCTAAACGATTTGAATACCGAATGATTTGATTTCTGAATGATTTGAATACTAAACGATTTGAATACCAAATGATTTGAATATCGATTTAACTGAAGTGCAAAGAAAGAAAAGGGCTACAGTGAATGACAGTAATGATTTTAAATGAAAAGATTTTATTGTATTACTGCTATCTACTGTTTACATGCAATATGATTTGAATGATAATGATTTAACTAATATTCTTTTTAAAGAATATATGAATATTAGTTACCTTATTTAAATGCTTTATTTCATAAAAGTATTATTTTGAAAAGAATATGAAAATGATATGGAATAAAAAGAAAAAGGATTTAAATTTCAAATGAAATGAAATTTATTACTCTCTACAATTGCTTATAGGTTTCGGGACAAGACAGGTATTTCAAAATACTTGCCTTACTCCATCGAATCCCTAGCCGACTGTAGTATCTTTCCTACATGTGAGCCTAGAGCCCCTATAGGAAAAATGAAAAAGATTTTCAGCATATAGGAAGCTGAATATCAAGAATGCATATAATTCTCTTACTAAGCCGTGGTTTGCTCACCCCTTAATTTTAACATTTCAGATTTTCGAGGACTAAGAGTCTGACATCTAAAGGATTTTGGCTACGCATTCGGGGATGATGCGACAGCTCGGTTTATGACATAAAGTACGATCATTTATTTTCTGTATTTAGACATATTCATAGTACTGCTTCCTTATGAAGTAAAATAGGGGATGTAGTTCATATTATTATTTTATAGGAAATTGGTTATGTATAAGAAAAAAGTAAAGTATCGCAGACAGCCCAACCAAATAAGATGTATAGAATAAAAAAATAGGGTCACGGGCTGTGATAACAAGTTCCTATTTTAATTGTGCATCGGAATTCAAATCCTAAACATTTTCGTTTCCTGTTGCTTTGTTAACATGATATAAACTTTTCCAACCAGTTACAATTCATTCAACTGCAGTGCCTGTCTACTCCCAATCAAGGGTAGTGGCTTGAATCCTTAAACACCTTGAAAATAGGGAAGCTCATAATAGATCAAGGGAAGCAAGGCCCCTTTCAGACATAGAAGCATATGCTAGGTTATGCCAATATCAGTGCTAGAATTGATCATGTTTTATCTCATGAAAGGGATGAGCAAATTGCATATGGAGAGTTAGCATTAAGAACACCTTATGATGTGTTTAAGAACACTAATGATTCTCTACTGTCTGCTTTTTTGAGGTTTAGGAATCTCTCTATTTTCTTCCCTTTTTCTCTCTTTCTTTGTAGGAACTGGGGATTTGACCTCTAACATGGCAAGTCAAGTATGTTCATAGAAAGAAGAATAGGTTATTCTCTGGTAGATGGAGAAAATTTGTGACGTTTTATAAGTAATGGGTTTAGTCAGGTTATGTGGTAGTTAATATTGCCCCTTTATGAAGTTAAATATTTTTTTTCTTGACAAGTATGTTTGGAGCTTTTTTACTCTGTAGCCAACTATGCACGACTTTATATGATATTTTTGTTTTTACTTCCCATTTTCCCCAAGGTTTGATTCATGCTTTATTTGATTTTTTTATTTCTTTTCCTTTCTGGTTTTTAGGGTAGCTTTGTTTTACGTACTTATTTGATGGTGGCGGATTTGTTGCCTGAGTTACAATAGCATTAAAATTTAATTTAATTAATTAAATTCCAAGACAAAACCTTAACAATCAAAGGCATTAAAATTTAAAGTTACAAGGGAAATTCTTAGATGTTTGATACTTCATTTTTGGTGATGGAAATGGTACTTTTGATGTTTTGATTTTTAATAGTTTTAGGAATGAAATTTCTTTGGAATTAATCATTTCATGGTTTATTTTTTTATCTGATTTTTGGTTTTTATGCTGTTTCATGTTGTATTTAAATTAATTGAAGTTCTTTTTATTTGACACTGGTTCTTTTCTATGCAGTTTCATGGTTTATTTTCTATGCATGTGTCGAGCATCGAGAAGGAAAACATGCAAGGTAGCCGCGCCAATCGAAAACCAAGGCCAAAACGGGAAGAAGAAAGTGGCACTGCTCACAGTAGTCACATTAATGCATTGTCAAGCAATAGAGATGGAATCGTGGCCCAATCACATGCCTTATTGGGCCACAATATCTGTTAGTTGCTTGACACGTGTTTGATGTGACTATGTGACCAGTGTCAATTTTTTTCCCCATTTTTGCTCCCTTCTCTCTTGACCCTAACTCTCTCAGCAAACCAAGATTTTGCTTTCTTTGTTTGACGCATTGTGCACTTCTTTGCTCACCACATGTGCCGGTTTTGCACTGTTTTTCTAAGTGTAGGAGCTTCTGTATTCTCTTTCTCTCATGTTTTTGCTCGCATGCACATTTTTTCTTAGTTTTTGCCTTATGAGTTGATGTTTGATAAGCCCTTTTTTCTTGGTTTATAGGTACTTTTATTGCTCTCCTTTTCCTTTTTCGTTTTCTTTTCTTTCCTATGCCTTTTCTTTTGGGGCATTCCTTTTTTCTTGCTCCTTTTTGCTGCTATAGCTTTTTTCACTGACAACCATGCCGTTGAGAATAATGAATATCCTTAATATTAAAACCTGTGAGATTCTAGCCTTATGATTGGGCCACGATTCCACCTCCATTTGTTGACAGCGCATTAATGGGACAATGTGACCAGTGCCATTTTCTTATCTCCGTTTTGGCCTTGGTTCTCGATTGGTGCGATTGCTCTGCATGTTTTGCTTCTCAATGCTTTTGCATTTAATGTATGTACCTGACTTTTGCAAGTCTTGAAAAACTAAAAAATCTGGAAAAAAAATATGATGAAGAAATGTAGGAGAGATGCAAGCGCGGTAGAAGAGAAAGGGAAAAATAAAAATATCTGATGAAAGAGATGGAAGAGAGAGAGAAATGAGGGGAAAAAAAAGAAAAAACTTTTGATAAAAAATTTTGATGGAAGAGATGGAAGTGAGAAAGAAATAAGAAAAAAAGGCAAAAAATTTTCTACAGAGATGAAGAAGGGATGAGCCAATAGAAAGGAAAGAGAAATGATGAAAAAGAGAAGAGCAGAGAAGAGGTTCTTGCTGCCATTTTTCCAACCATTGTTTGTAATCATGGTTTTGTGTCCTCTTTATACTTTTCTTTCAACTTGGCATCTAAGAGCTTACCAACTATTTTCTTTTCTCTTTATTTTTTTTCCTTTTTGTTGTCTTGTGGCTTTCTCAACTTGCTGTGCTTAATATTCTGGTTGTTTTGTTCTGTCTTAGGCTTCTATTCTTTGCTTGTTTCTTCTTACTGGGGTTGTTTGCTTGTTGTTGTCGTTCGTTCTCTTAGGGTGATACGTGTGTGAGGTTCAGCCCATTCAATATCGCATCTTTCTATCCCAAACCAAGCTTTTGGTTTATTGAAAGTCCTAAAATCGAAAGACACCCAAGATAAAACTAAAACACAATAACGTAGAAACACAAGATCTAATAGCAAATTTATGTCCAAGGTACGGAGTGGTTTGGGTAACCACTCTTTTGGTAATGCTAAGACCAAATTAAGGGAAATAGGACTTTGCTGTTGTAGAATAAAGAAGTGAAAGAGTTTCAAGATCTAGAGATTTTCGGCTCGTGGAAAAGGCTTTTGGTTCTCGAGTTTTCAAATCGAAAAGAGAAGCAAATGGGCGGAAAAAGAGGGCTGCCAAAGGGCTAGTGGCCAACGATGGCTTGAACCGAGGCTAGGCTGACAACGTTAGGAGCATCTAACACTTATTTCAACTTGGAGAGGGAGCTAATCTTGGTTTGAGAAAGTTTAAAAGAATGAGAGAAGAAAAATGGAGAGTAAGGGTAAAAAAATTACATCGATGGAGCATTTGGTTCGTGATTTGAGTAACCTTGATCATCGAGAAATCACTTTTCTCAAACTATCCAAGGTAACTTAATCAACAAATTTTTATCTTTTTATAATATTTGGGTAAAGGATGGTTCCTTTCGTTATCTCTTTTATATGTTTGATAAAATAGGGTTTTAAATAAAATAGATATTTTAGGGAAGTTTAATTTTAAATTTTATCTGTTCTTAGTTGTCAAAGAAACATATAGAAACTATGTGCAAAGGTGCCATTTTTTATGTTTATGTTACCTCTAAACAATATTATAATGATATAGAAATATTTTAGGAATGGAAACAACACCATATCTAGGCTGAAAGGTAGAAACTAATTCTTCTAAATATTTTTTTTTGTTTATTTTTGGGTTTATAAATGGTTGTTTCCTGAAAGGGAATGAAATTCATAAAAATGGGTAAGATACCAGCTCTTAAAGCCATAATAGATTGCAGTAAGTTACCTTCATATAAACCATTTTTGCATTACTTTTGGAATATTTGAGTTGGTAATAATCAAGCCAATTCTATTAACTTTTCCTCTTCTTGACCAACTTAACAAGTCTGCTTGCATTACATGGCACCTGCATATATTTTAAGCAGAACTATTTCTTAAACTATATTTTGTAAAATGAGTGTTGCTATAGACATCTTTGGATGGTAATTATGTAGTTGAATAGTGACATAGTAGAAGATGTTATCATTATGTGGAATTCTTGCCTAAAGTTAGTTAGGAATTATAGGGATTTTGTTAGTTTATTTTTGGTATTCTGTAATAAAGAGAATCCGGTATTATGTCACCAGATCTCTCCTTTATTTCCTTTCCTTATTTAGTCCTAGTATTGTGGCAGGCATACTGCAGCCACTCCCTATATATATTACATTATGTTACTGAATAATATTAAGCCTTTCTGTCAGAAATTTTCATGGTATCAAGAGCCAACCTCTGAAAACTTAATTTTCCCATGACAAAATACGGCATGGCTACTGATAGACAAAGCTCAATATCCGAAGTGACCTCCAATCCAGAATCTGCACCAGTAGCAAGCAATCATGGAAGAACTGAAAACACTTCCATTCTCATAACAAGTCACAAACTCAACGGGCATAATTACCTTCAATGGTCTCAATCGTTGATGATGTTCATCTGTGGGAAAGGCAAGGATGATTATCTCACAGGCGAAGTCACTGTTCCAGAGAAGAACAATCCCAAATTCAAGGTTTGGAAGATTGAGAATCACATGGTAATGTCATGGCTGATTAATTTAATGAACAACGACATTGGAGAAAATTTTCTCCTATGTGGGACTGCAAAGGAAATTTGGGATGCTGCAAGAGAGACATACTCCAGCTCTGAAAACACTGTAGAACTGTTCGAGATAGAAGCAATTTTGCATGATCTACGTCAAGGAGATCTAACAGTCAGTCAGTATTTCAACACTCTTGTCGTAACGATTTTCGTCCGGGACTCGATCGCTAGACGATTTTGAAAAAAACACAAAGAGGAGTCGCCACCAATCTTTTTTTACTAGGTGTGATTGGCCACCTAAAATCTTTTATTTTTTTAACAAAATCTTAAAATTAATTAAGTTTTATCAAAAAGAAACAATTCTTGGTCTGCGAAAACAAAGTTTGGGTTCGGGAGTTCGGTTACGCGTGGGGAAGGATTAGCACCCCCACAACGCCCGTTAAAAAATGGTACCACTTAATCATATATTATCCCTTTGATCTTAATTAAATGGTCTTAATTAAATATTTAAAAGAACTTCATTTATTTTGAAATCATTTCGTTATTTGTTTTATTTTTGAAATATTTAAGTTTTATATAAATGAAAATCTTTTGTATTGAAAATTATTCCGAAGTACCCCAATACTTTTGGTAGCATTTCGGATAATTTCCTCACCTAGAGATTTCTTAAGAATCGCTACTTGCGATTTCTATAGAATCTCATCCTTGGGAGATTCACACTTATTTTGAAATTTCATGGATGCAAATGATGCAATCAAAATATAGATGATGCACATGAGAAATCCATTATTTCATTTTATTTTTATTACCTTTTATACTTATTTTATTGCTTTTGAAATTTATTGATTTTATAGAATTTTATTTTTTATTGAAAAATCATACTAAATATCCCAATACGCTGGTAACATTTAGCAGATCTCTCTCACCTAGAGATCAGTTAGGAATCACTGCTTGTGAATTCCATAACATCCTATCATCGGACATTATCTATATCTTATTTACTTACTTTTAATTGTTATTATTACTTATTTATTATTTATTTTTTAACGTTAATTTATTTTATAAAAGTTAATTATATTAGAAATCTTCATCTCGAACTAAAATTACTTGAATACCCCAATACGCTGGTAATATTCAAATATTTCATTTCGACCCTCAGGATTATCAAAGAATCACTACTTGTGATTTCTAAGAAATCCTATCATCGGAAATTTTATTTATTTATTTTTATTTGTTATTATTATTATTATTTCAAATTTATTTATTTCGAAAGATCATTAGTTGTAAAAAATTTAATATCGAAATAAAATTGCTTAAATGCCCCAATACGCTGGTGACATTTAAACACTTTATTTCAACCCTAAGGATTATCAAAGAATCACTACTTGTGATTTCTATGAAATCCTATCATCGGATATTCAAATTTATCATTTGGATTTATCTCTTTATTTATTTGTTTCTATTATTCATTTATTATTAATTTATTTGTTATATTTTTTAGAAAACTCTTCTCATAACACTAAAAATTATATATGTAAATTCTTTCAACATCCTAAAAAAAATGCAAGAGAACTCTTTTTACAATCTTATTTAAAAATATATATGTATGTAAACTCTTTTATCAACCTTAGATAAAATATATATAGACACATACAAGCACATACAAGACCTTTGTTGTTTCATTTTTATTTGTCATTATTATTATATTTTATTTTGTGAAATATGAAAACAAAACTTGCAGAACATAAGGCAGGGAATGTACCTTAATAAGAAGAAGGCTAAGAGAAGGTTTAGGATTGATTCATGGTTTACATTAGTATACACCCAGACAGCAAAGAGAGAGAGAGAGAGCACTATACCTCAAAGAAGAAGCTGAAGTTACACTGTTTTAAGGATGGTTTTTTTATCTTGGAGAACTTCCTTGCTCCTCTCTTTTCCACGTTACTCAGCAAGCAGGGTGATGGCGCAGCAACTGAGTACGGATGTGGAGAGGTTACTTGGACTGACGCAGCAAGCTTGAAGGCCAAGAACGGTGAGAAACGGTGAGGGATGCAGTAGGCAGCAGCGGTGATGCAAACAGCAGTACGGGGGATTGCTGGAAGCCGAACCAAGAGATGAGGAAGATGGTAACGACGGAAGTCAAATGATGAAGATACAATAGCTAGGCTGAGGGCAAAGTTGCAGTAAACAGAGGATGATGAGGAGAATAACAACAAAAACGCATGTATGGGTTTTGGGTAAGTAAGCAACCGGTGCAAAATAGAGGATAAGGATGGTGTCAGTTTAAGTGAAGAGGAAACTAGATGACAGAGCAGCAATATGGGAGATGAAGGTGGACAACAATGAAACTACTGTAGATGGATGGTGCAATGAACGGCGAAGATGATGATGATAGTGCGTGGCCAAAAACGATGGCAGAGGTAGATGAAGATGATGATACAATAGAGGAAGAAAATGACGTAGCAGCCAGCAGCAACTCAGCAAAGGTCTTAGCGGGTTCAGTTCTCCAGCCAGGTTCTTCAAGCCGTCCCCCTCTTTTTCTTAGCAGTAGGCGTCCTTTAAATCTGATGAATAGTGGCCCCTTTCTAGGTTTTTTTTTAGGTTTTTCTCTTAGGGTTTCTTCAAGGTTTCTCTAGGGTTTTCTAGGGTTCTCCTTTCGTGCGTGTATCCTCCTTTTTTTTTGCAGTGTGTAGGCTTTTAAAGCCATTCCATGCCCATCAATTTAGGTCCTAAGATTATTGCTACAGTTATGGGATTATTTATTATTTTTTTTAATTTTTTTGTTTGAATTTAACAGATCTTTTTTTTTATTTCCTGATGTATTTATTGATTTAATTGTTGATTATCTTCTTTCTCTCTTTTTTTTTTTTTACAGCAAATCAAGTTAGTCAACTCTTATTGATTTAATTTGCATGGGGTTTAATTTAGTGTTTTGCATTGTATGCATGGAGTATCATTTTTTCTATTTTTTTATTTTTTTAATATATATATAATAAAAATAAAAAAAATTATTCGGACAAAATTAGGTGTCTACAACTCTCACTTGTCGTTGGCAACATCTTGACATGTTCGAAGTTCATGCTTGGAAGTGCTTTGAAGATACAGCCTTATACAGAAAAATTATGGAACAAAAACAGACAATCAAATTTCTTCTTGGCCTCAACAAAGACTTGGATGAAGTCAGAGGAAGAGTGATGGGAACCAAGCCTCTTTCAAGTATTAGAGAGGCATTTTCAGAAGTTCGTCGTGAGGAAAGCAAGAAGAAGGTGATGATGGGATCCCACAGCTCTGTCCAAACACTAGAAGGATCTGCCCTTTTTACTCGATGAACCCAATCCAACTCCAACAATGACAATCGACAGAGAAAAGGAAGGCCTTGGTGTGACCATTGTCGTAAACCCAGACACCTTAGAGAAAATTGCTGGAAAATCCATGGCAAACCGACTGATTGGAAGCCTTCAAAACCAGCAAGTGATCGAGGAAGCCGTGCCAACATTGCTGCTACCACAGATGACAATCCTCCCACTTTAGAGGCAAGTCCTTTCACTAAAGAACAACTTGAGGTTTTGCAGAAACTATTCAGCCAAAACACCATGACTCAAAAAAGTACCTCTGGTTCTGGAACCAGCATGTTAGCACAAAAAGGTAATTTTTCAAAAGCCCTTATAGTCAATAAACAACACTCAAGTCCATGGATTATTGACTTAGGAGCGTCAGATCACATGACGGGAAATGCAAACCTATTTCATGAGTATAGCCGGTGTAAAGAAAATTACAGAGTCCGAATAGCTGATGGATCTATATCTAGAGTTGAGGGAACTGGCTCAATCAGAATTATGAAGGGCCTAATTCTAAACTCAGTTTTTCATGTTCCTAATTTGGACTGTAATTTACTCTCAATCAGTAAATTGACTCGTGATTTCAATTGTGTGACTAAATTTTTTCCGAACTTGTGTGAATTTCAGGATTTGGACTCGGGGAGGAAGATTGGTAGTGCTGAGATGTGTTCTGGACTCTATCTTCTCAAAGACCATACTCCTATAAGAAGACAAGCTCAAAATGCAAGTTGTGTGTCCTTTAAGAGTGAGTCAGTTTCAAATTCTTGTGTCAATAAAGATAGTGAGGTTATGGTATGGCATTTTCGCCTTGGTCATCCAAATTTCATATATCTTGAAAAACTATTTCCTTCGTTGTTTATCAATAAAAGTTCTAAGTTTTTCAGTTGTGAGATCTGCCAATTATCTAAACATACCCGTAGCAACTATCCAAGTCTTTCATATAAAGCATCTCAACCATTCGCCATGATTCACAGTGATGTGTGGGGACCCTCAAGAGTAAAAAATATAACAGGAACACGATGGTTTGTGTCATTTGTTGATGATCACACTAGATTGACCTGGATTTTCCTGATGAAAGAAAAATCTGAGGTCATTCAAATTTTTCAAAATTTCAACTCCATGATACAAACTCAATTCCAAACCAAGATCCAAGTTTTAAAAACTGAAAATGCCAAAGAATACTTCAAGTTTGTCCTTGGTAATTACCTCTTGAGTCAGGGCATAGTCCACTTAAGTTCCTGTATTGACACACCCCAACAAAACGGAGTTGTAGAAAGAAAAAACAGACATTTGCTAGAAGTAGCCCGATCTCTTATGTCCTCCACACACATTCCAAAACACTTCTGGGGAGAGGCAGTCGTTACAGTCGCATATCTCATCAATAGAATGCCATCTAGGACCCTTAAATTCCAAACTCCTTGCCAAGTTCTCTTTCAGACTCTTCCACACACCAAAATAATCTCTACATTAGATCCTAAAATCTTTGGGTGCACAACATTTGTTCATATTCATCAGCAACACTGTAGCAAATTAGATCCTAAATCCATCAAATGTGTCTTCATTGGGTATTCCTCAAACCAAAAAGGCTATAAGTGTTACTCTCCTATCACCAAGAAAGTATACAACTCAATGGATGTAACATTCTTCGAGCATCAATCCTATTATCCCAAACCTGCAATTCAGGGGGAGAAAATGAGTGAATATCAGCTTTGGGATACTCTCTATGGGAGTGAATCTCAGCTTCAGCCCGAGGATCCCTCACCATCATATCAACCACCTATCTCACAACCAGTTGCTATGAAAAACCCAATCCTTGATCAAACCAAGAGTCATTCTCCTACAAGCCAAACTCAAGAACTTGATCAAATTAAGAGTCATCCTCCTATAAACACACTTTAAATCCCTATCCAAAATCAATCCAAGTCTCCATAAATTGCAAGTAAAGAGTTTTGTGTCTATGCTAGGAGGACAAGGCCCGAGAGAAAGATAGAGCAGTTAATACCTCTCACACTGGACCAAGATTCTGAACCTAATCTAGATCCTGCTCAAATTCACTCAGGTAAGGAAACTTCTATTCCTGAAATTATTGTACCTATCAGTGATGATTTGAATATGCCGATTGCACTAAGAAAGGGTGTCAGATCATGCACCAATCATTCTATCTGCAAATTTGTTTCATATGAAAGGCTGCCACCATCCTACCAGACATTTGTTTCTACCCTTGACAGTGTGCAAGTACCTCATTTGATTCAGGAGGCTCTTGAGAATCCAGAGTGGAGAAAGGCGGTTAATGAAGAAATTAGAGCCTTGGAGAAAAAATGGTATATGGATTATCTCAAATCTTCCTCCCGGAAAGAAACCAGTTGGCTGTAAGTGGATTTTCACTATTAAACATAAAGCTGATGGAAATATTGAGAGATTAAAAGCTCGTCTTGTTGCTAAGGGCTTTACTCAATCTTATGGCATAGATTACCAAGAAACATTTGCCCCAGTGGCCAAACTCAACACTATTAGAGTTTTACTCTCTCTTACAACTAACCATGATTGGCCATTGCATCAACTGGATGTCAAAAATGCATTCTTAAATGGTGATCTAGAAGAAGAAGTGTATATGGAGATACCACCAGGATTGGAAACTGCTTCTAACCACAATAAGGTGTGTAAGCTTAGGAAATCTCTATACGGGCTAAAGCAATCTCCTCGTGCATGGTTTGGAAGGTTTGCAAAGTCAGTGGTGAGATACGGATACACACAGTGTCAGGCAGATCACACACTGTTCGTAAAGTCCTCCTCAGAAAGGAAAGTTGCAATACTAATAGTGTATGTTGATGACATCATCCTAACGGGTGACTATGAGGAAGAACTATTAAGAAAAAAGAAACTCTTAGCCCAGGAATTTGAAATCAAAGACCTCGGCTATCTCAAGTATTTTCTTGGCATGGAGGTGGTACGATCTAAGAAAAGTATATTTGTCTCTCAACGTAAGTATGTTCTGGATTTACTAGAGGAGACAGGTATGTTGGGATGTAAGCTTGCAGACACTCCAATGGATTCAACTAAGAAGATTGGGACTGAACAAAATCATGCTCCAGTCGATAAAGGGAGATATTTAAGACTTGTGGGATGTCTCATCTACCTCTCACACACTCAACCTGACATTGGTTTCTCTGTTAGTGTTGTAAGTCAGTTTATGAACAACCCAACAGAAGAGCATATGGAAGCAGTGAATAGAATTTTGAGGTATCTTAAGATGACACCAGGAAAAGGACTGTTATACAAAAAGAATGACAATAGGGAGATTGAAGTCTTCTCAGATGCTGACTGGGCAGGAGATGTTTCAAACAGATGATCCACATCTGGGTATTATTCCTATGTATGGGGAAATCTTATGACTTGGCAAAGCAAGAAACAACCTGTAGTCTCAAAAAGCAGTGCAAAAGCGGAATTTAGAGCACTCGCTCTTGGTATTTGTGAAGGAATGTGGATACAAAAATTACTTAGTGAGCTAAGAGTTGCTAGTGAAAAGCCTATCAAGATATTCTGTGACAATCAAGCAGCCATAAGCATTGCAAAGAACCCTGTGCATTATGACCGAACAAAACACATTGAGATAAACAGACACTTCATCTCAGAGAAGATCGAGAACTCTATTGTGCAACTTGTCTACAGCCCTACAAGGTCCCAAACGGCAAATATTCTCATTAAGGCTCTTTCAAGAACTACCCTTGAAGAATTGAGTCACAAGCTGTGTATGTACAACATTTACAACCTACCTTGAGAGGGAGTGTGGAATTCTTGCCTAAAGTTAGTTAGGAATTATAAGGATTTTGTTAGTTTATTTTTGGTATTCTATAATAAAGAGAATCCGGTATCATGTCACCACATCTCTCCTTTATTTCCTTTCCTTATTTAGTCCTAGTATTGTGGCAGGCATACTGCAACCACTCCCTATATATATTACGTTATGTTACTGAATAATATTAAGCCTTTCTGTCAGAAATTTTCCCATTATTATTAAAACATATGCAAGAGGAACTCCCCTGATGTGTAAGATTGTTTTCTAGGTGATTGACTAGGAAAAAATACTCCACAAACTCACTAACAGATTCATCTTAATTTGGTGCTACATTCCTAACAACCTACAACAATCAATTCTCATTTATAAGCATTTTAGCAAAAAAATCTCAATCCAATAATATTGCATAATGTTCTTTATCATTTGAATCCTTAGGTATGCATTTATTATGACTTTTTATTGGTTTGTAAATCTGAATTATAAATAGTAACATGTTGTGAATGTTTGTTTTTTGTATCTATTCCATGTACCCCAGGATGAGAAAAATCTTGTAGCTCTTGTGTTTGAGAGGTAGCTTATAAGATCTTTTCTAAAGTTATGAGGAATTGGGTTACGAGATTCTGTTTTTCACTTTTCCCTATGACTCTGTAAAATATAGTTTGCAATTGAGCAGACTCTTGATCCTAGGTCTTGACTACTGTATTTAAATTTTTTTTGTCATTTTTCTTATCTTATTTTTAAGGCATTATTTTCGATTGTTGCTTGCTGGCCTCAAGGCATTGAAAACGCAGGAAAACACACCTAAGTATAGTCTAATGTTCCATTCATCTTTTGTTCATAGGCTCAAACGGCATGCTGTCTTGCAAAAAACAAAAAAAAATCTTTTCAGAAGGTGTGCTGCATGTATAGGGTCTTGCAAATTATGTACCTAGGTTTTTAATTATATTATCGCTATTATTGTTATTAACATTATGAAATTAATTGAATTATTTTTATTTATTTTCATGTTTTTTTTTTCTTATATAGCCAATTATGCAATGATAGGCATTGATGAGTTCTTTATAACAGGTTTAGATGATACTGAAAAAATTAGGTAATTGATCTCTTACTCGAGTTTTTTTTTTATGATACTGAATTAATTTTTATTCTGAATCATTTAAGTGTTTGTTGCTTTGGGGGAGATAATTACATCTTATTTTTTGTCATTATGGATTTGTGGATTTTTTTTTTAGGTTGTATAAGCAGGAAAAGTAACTGATTTCAAGGCTTGGGTTAATCACATTGTTTATGGTCTCTGAATTTGGTTTTAATACGAAGAAAATGTTAGCTCTTTTACGATATAATTGCTTATACCTATGCTTATTGTTGTAGTTTTTGATAATTTTTGAGGAGCAACTATCTTTTCTTTTCCTAAGTTAGCTTAGATTAATGGTTGTGGAGGGAAGGGGTAAAAAGTACTGGAGAAATGAAGACATAATGTTTGGAAAGCATGAGCATTAGCTATGAGGTCTACATTTATATATAATGCAATTTTTTTAGCTATCATCATTCTTTCTAGCATCATGAATGTATCCCCTAAGGAGTGATATATATATATATATATATAAATATATATATAAAATCTAACTTCTTTTGCTTCTTTGTAAGGATTCACACTGTGATGAAACACCATCCTCAATTTCAGGTTTCTCAGGAGCTTGATGTGGCGGCAAGTCCAGTCTAGAATTGGTAGCCATTGTAGTTGTAAGCAAAAGCTCTGGCACCTTGTTCTTATGTGCATATTCATGTTTGACTTTCATTCTACAGAAGCAGTTCAAATTGTTGTTTAAGTGCTTCTCTGGGGCTCTGAATTTCAAGAATTGCTATACCTATCTTACCACCTGCTCTTTTTATCCTCTTTTTCAAAACCAGAATTTCTAAAATGCATCTTGCTTCGTTGGGGCTATCAAGCTCTGTATGTCTTGTGTAGTTTTGATAATTAACTTCCACTTGTGCTTTATTCATGATGTAGGTTACTAGCTATAAATGAACTCAATATTAGAAATGAAGAATCTATACAATAAATTTTGCATCCAAGCCAACCTTCTCGTGCTTCCACGTTTTCATCTTTTTTGGTCAACGCTTTCTATGTTCTTTTGTCTTCCACGTGTGCTGCAATTTGTGTTAAAATTTGAGATATTTCTTTCATTTTTTTTGTAATTTGTTTGTTTCTTTACCTTTTTTTTTTACTTGGTTAGGAGTTGGGACCAGCTAATTGTACTGAAAATTCATTTGTCTTTATTTTTTGTAACCCCGTTTTGGTTTTATTCTATCTGTTGCTGTCATTTGATAGATTTTGCATGTCTCATATTGTCACTTTGTTTAATAGTACTATTGCCTTGCCTTTTTGCCAGTTGATGTGATGATTGATGGTGCTTGGTTTATTTAACCATGGGTCCCATTTTGTACTTTTTTCACATCTTCCAATGTGCATAAAAAATGAGATAGTTTTATCTCAGTTTTTACTGTATCCATGGAAAAATGAGACCAATGTTTTGTTCTTTAATTTATTTCTTCTATCTATCTACTCATTTATCTTTGTGATCTCTCAACATAAACACAAAAATCTATTAATTTTGCATCTTGGATTGAGTGCATCTATTGTGTCAAACCTTTCCCACTGTTTCATTTTACCATGGGGATTAAAAATTACAAAAGAGTGATAGACTTTTGTGATCATATTTTTGTAATTTTCAATTTTCACATTTTACTTATCACATGACTTTTCGGTGGGTGGTTTTTCAATCCTTTGAAAACGTCTCCTTCTCAGCCTTTTTTTTTCTCACCTTTGTATTGTCAGTTGAGTTCCATCTTCTATTCCATCATCCTTATCTCCTGTTAACCAAGTAATGAGCTTAGTTTGATGGTCTTGGAAAGCTTTTTTTAGAATTCTTTTTGTCTCACTCTCTCTCACTTTATCTTGCTGCCATTTTCCATTTATTGCTAGGATATTATGATGCTTTGTACTTTGTTGTACTACTTTTTTGACTTTTCCACACGGTAAAGAGAAAAAAATTTTGCATTGTTGGCTTGCACTTTCTTAGCTCCATCTTTGTTCTCAACAAAGACTTCCAGTGATTCTGTATCTTGTCGTACCTGCTTCTTTTGCATCTTGAACAATGTTTGTTTCTCTCATCTCACCTGCTCAACCTTTTTCCTCAGTGAGTCTTTTTATTCAATTTTTCCTTTTACTTTCTTCTTTCTTCTTCATCTCACCTACCCGTACCAACTTTAAGAATTGCAGTGGTTCTAGGTATTCTCAATTTTTTGTTGCATTTTCTTGGTGGTTAATATTATTTAGTTATTTGAATCTTTGACAGGGAACTTGCAAGTGTTTGTCTTCCGTTGGTAATGGGTATTGTTGTGGCTTTGGGTATTGTTGGTTTTTTTTTTGTATTTTTTTCTTGGACCTTTGAGAAGTCAAAACTCAAGCTCAAACTTATCTTCTTTCTATCTCATCTCCATTATTTCAAATTATAGAATGTTCAAGATAAGGGAAAGAGGATGATGCAAGAGAGAGATTTTCTACTAGGCTCACAAATTTTCTTTTTTCTTTCTCTAAGAGGTTGGATGAGAAAATGGCCGGCAAAGCCCTCATCCACCTTTTCTCAGGCCAGTGCTCGATATAAAAAGGTTGAAGCTACGTTCACTTGCTAGATAAGGGAATTTTATTAAACTATTTTTCTTTTAATTCCCATTATGATTGTTAAAAACTATGATTCTACTCTCATTTTACGAATTTATTCTTCTCTATTCTATTCACATCAATTGACCTTTGAACAATTTTAAACACTTTTGAACATACACACCAACATCACATTTTTTATTTTTCTTTTTTTTTTCCTTGACAAGATAGAGTGTCATCATTGCTATAAAGTTACGACCAGCTCCAAAATAAGTTGAAACAAGCATGGCAGATACACTGAAGGCTTGTTTTATTATAACTGAAACCAAGATTGGCACTTTATGCTCTTTATCAGGTTTAGGTTATTGTTCAATATGTTACTATAGAAAGCTAATAGCAGAGCAAGGGTTGTGGTTTTCTCCATCTTCATATGAGTAAGTTTGTCAGAACATGTAGTGAAATTAAAAGATTCTAATTGTTTGTAATAGCTAGCTCTTTTCTTGATGCATTCTGTTGATATATGTTGAAGGTCTGATTAAGCTAACTTAACCAATAATTTTCTTTCCTTCTTTGCATCCTAATTAAATGGTTAGAACAAAAATATGGGATTGATTCTGAATTCCATCCCTTTGGCAAAGAAGAAAATTCTAACTTATGTCTCCAAGCCACCATGAGAATTGTCACAAACATTGGCCAAAAGCAGAGAGACAATAGAGAAAGATTCCTCAGCTTTGAGGAATATGTATGAGTTATGAATTAGTTTACTCCAATTTTAGTATAGGGTGAGTTTAAGGAGAAAAATAAAGTGGAAAGCATTTATGTTCTCTTTAAAAATGACAGTTGATCAGTAGCATTGGTTCTAATGTTAGAAAAAGACCAATGAGATAGTTGGATATATCAATATAGAACTAAAGGCTCGTGCATCTTCTTGATTCCTTAATAAGGACACTTGATTTGAATTCTTTCATGATAATCAATTGATATGCTTAAGAAAATACTTAGAAGAGATATTTTGCAATTTGCATGATTGAAGTTCAATTAATCTAATACGAATATTAAGGTGTTATAATAGCTAAAATGTGACCAACACTACAAAAAAATGAACCTTCAGCGACGGAATCAGCGACGGAAAATTCCATCGCTGATAGTTAAATTCCGTCGCTAATGGTCTTCAGCGACGGATTACCTACGGATTACCGACGGAAATTTTTCTGTTGGAAAAATCGATGTCGCTGATGCTCACTCCGTCGCTAAAACTTCATTTCCGTTGGTAATTCCGTTGCTAATTAGCAACGGAATTTTTTTACATCAGCGACGGATTTTATGGCATTAGTGACGGAAAATTCCGTCGCCAAAAACATAATTTTGTCTTTTAATTTACATGAAAATCCGTCGCTAAAAGGCATCAGCGACGAAAATTTCCGTCGCTGATAGTTTTATTATTATTTTATTTTATAAAAAAATCCGTCGCTAAAAGGCATCAGCGACGGAAATTTCCGTCGCTGATAGTTTTATTATTATTTTATTTTATAAAAAAATCCATCGCTAAAAGGCATCAGCGACGGAATTTCTGTCGCTAAGTCCGTCGCTGATAATTTGTTATTTTTGTTAATTCAATAAATATTCTGTCACTAATGAGCACCAGTGACGGAAATTCCGTCGCTAATGTGATAAATTCCGTCGCTAATTTGATGAATTTTTTCACTTATTTAACAGATTTTGTTGCTAATTTCTATGAATTTTGTCAAAAAAAATGTTCTGAAATTAATTATTTATATTATATTTATATATATATATATATATATATATATATAAAGAGAGAGAGAGAGAGAAAGAGAAACATTTAAAATAAACCTAATATTTATACTTAAATCCATAAACATTATCTTAAAATAAATTAACTAAAAAAACAAAAATACATTATCTTCAACATCATTATCACCACTACCACCAGCGCCTCACCGTACCATCATCATCATCTGTAAGTAAAAAACAAAAAACAAAAATATAAGTATTAAAGTTTATTATATAAAAAAATTGACAACATAAATATAAAAGAAAAATAGAGTAAATTTACAAAAAAAAAGGAAAAAAATAAAAGGAAAGAGGGATAAAGAAGAAAAACTAAAAAAAAAAACGAGAAAATGGAAAAAAAGAAGATAGAGAGGAGTGGAGAGGAGAGAAAAGAGAGAATATGAGAATATATAGAGTCTTTGGCGCGCATACAGAGGAATTACCGACGGAATTACAGACGGATTAGCGACGGAAATTCCGTCGCTAATGCTATGTCAAAATATTTCCCACTACAGCTCAGGCGGGAAAAATTCAAATTTTTTTTTTATTTTTTTCGAATTTAAGGCATCAGCGACGGAATTTTTCCGTCGCTAAAGGTCATTAGCTACGGAATTAGCAACGGAAAAATTCCGTCGCTAAGTTCTATACACTTATTCCACCGAAAATGATGAAGAGAAATTAGCGACGGAATTTTTCCGTCGCTAATTCCGTAGCTAATGACCTTTAGCTACGGAATTGGCGACGGAAAAATTCCGTCGCTAAGTTCTCTACACTTATTCCACCGAAAATGATGAAGGGAAATTAGCGACGGAATTTTTCCGTCGCTAATTCCGTAGCTAAAGGTCATTAGCTACGGAATTAGCGACGGAAAAATTCCGTCGCTAATTTCCCTTCATCATTTTCGGTGGAATAAGTGTAGAGAACTTAGCGACGGAATTTTTCCGTCGCTAATTCCGTAGCTAAAGGTCATTAGCTACGGAATTAGCGACGGAAAAATTCCATCGCTAAGTTCTATACACTTATTCCACCGAAATGATGAAGAGAAATTAGCGACGGAATTTTTCCGTCGCTAATTCCGTAGCTAAAGGTCATTAGCTACGGAATTAGCGACGGAAAAATTCCGTCGCTAAGTTCTCACACTTATTCCACCGAAAATGATGAAGGGAAATTAGCGACGGAATTTTTCCGTCACTAATTCCGTAGCTAAAGGTCATTAGCTACGGAATTAGCGACGGAAAAATTCCGTCGCTAAGTTCTATACATTTATTTCTTTGAAAATAATGAAGGGAAATTAGCGACGGAATTTTTCTGTCGCTAATTCCGTAACTAATGACTTTTAGCTACGGAATTAGCGACGGAAAAATTCCGTCGCTAAGTTCTATACACTTATTCTACCAAAAAATGATGAAGGGAAATTAGCGACGGAATTTTTCCGTCGCTAATTCCGTAGCTAAAGGTCATTAGCTACGGAATTAGCGACGGAAAAATTCCGTAGCTAATTTCTATCTATGTTTTGGGTTTAGCGACAGACAATTCCGTCGCTAATAATTTGGCGCAATTGAACAGTATATCCCGCCATATTTAGCGACGGAAAATATTCCGTCGCTAATTACCGATGAATTTCTGTCGCTAATTTCCGTCTCTAACTTCAGTATAAATTCCGTCGCTAATCCGTCGCTAATACTAATTATCAGCGACGGAAAAATTCCGTAGCTAAATTTCCGTCGCTGAAAATCAATTTTCTTGTAGTGCAAATTGAATGGTTCCTTAACTTTTACATGGTTTTCTTGGCTAGATTCTCAAGCTGTTCCAAAATTGCATCAAATTGGGCACTGGCCTTCAATTGTAGAACCTCAATTAGTGAATACTTATTATCAAACTTTTTCATGGAAAAATGACAACAGTGTATAATCAGAATTTTATAATCAGAATTTTCTTAATTGCTTACTCACTCAACTTTATCTTGCCACAGTTTTAGCTAATTGTCTTATTATATTACATGCTAGATTGTGATGGTGGATATCAATGTTGATACTGCACAGGGAGGCAGTCCAAAGAGGAAGGCAAAGATAAAGGTTTTTGGTCTTTAAATTTAATGAAAACTTTAATTTGTTGTAAGAGTAAAAAGCCAAAACTGAGTAAAAATTTTAAAGAAAAAAAAAAGAATGTTCCAGATATTTATTTCTCGATTTCTTTCGGATCTATCACCTTCTTGCCTACTATTTTTCTCATTATTTAGTTCATCTTTTGGCTAGGAAGATCCCGAGTTCTTAATTTTTTTAGTTTTCAATTTTTCAAGCTTAGTACTCTTTTAAAAACCCTTCAGTTCTTATAGTGTTCATAATTAAAGACCAAGTTCTTGAGTTATAAAATTACATAAAATTGGCTACTGAAAGTTTCTAATTGCCCATTTTCTCTCTCAATTACTTAGATTATGCGAACTTGAGCATTTTTCTTCATATGTTTAAGTACACTTTTCTCTCTGTGTGTGTGTTTTAAATTAAGAAAACTGTAAGTGATGGCATTGGAATCTTGGTTGAATTTTAATGTCATTTTTCCTGTATTTATTTCTTTTTCTGTTTTTTTTTTTTTGCTGCAGAAAATTAATCAGAATCTTTTCATATGTTTGTGTCCAAAATGTTTACACATGGTTTCCTCCAATTTCATTTTTCGGTTGTATCCCATTGTGGGTTTGATGGAATTTTATGTTGTGTATTTGTATTTGATTGTTGTTTGCATTATGATTTATGTTGATCTTCTATCTATACTATGTCTAACATAATTTACTCTAGGTGTTGGTTGCTTTCTACTAAATATATCTTGCTATCTTAATGAATTAGTTGCATGTTATTTCATGCAGGCCGATTCTACTTTGGAAGTTGCTGATTACATTTTTCATTAGGGTGGATTCGGTTCATTGAGAGGCATACAAGGTTCTTGGTGATAAACAGAACAAGTCAAGAAAATGGCTGGGAAAAATTCATTAAGACCAATCTTATTAAAATTGGAGACCTGCTACTCTTCAGATACAATAGAGACCTAAAATATGATCAAGCATGTAATCCTCTCACCATTGAACTCATCAAGTCAAGAAGAGGTAAATAAATTTCAACAAACAATAGAACCCTCTTCTAAATAAAACTTTTGTTTCATTCTGGTTTCAAGATTTCATTATTTTTTTTATTTGTTTGGCTTTCAACTTTTCAACTTCCCTTGGGTCATCTAAGTCGGGCACCTCAATGGGATCAGTAGATTTTGCACCTTGGGAAGGATGGGCGGGTCCTTGGAATTGAGCTTGTCCAAACACTTGGGGCATAGCAGCGTAAGCAGGTGGATATCTTCTTTCTTGAGATGTTTGACTTGGAAATGGACCGAATCCAGGAGGATAGATAGGATCTTCCATACTATGTTGTTGAACCCCTTCTTGGACTGCAGCTTCCTCTACTACACCTTTGCCCTTGCTCAGATTTTTCAATAATTCTGTAATTTGGGCAGTTGCCCCCTCATTTCCTCTTGAGCTTTTTCCACCTTCTCCATGCGCATGCTTGATTCTTCTTCCATGATCTTAGCTCGATAACGAGTGTTGTGTGAATGAACTTTTGGTCGAGCTATCTTCAAATCTTTATTACCACAATTAAGAATTTATCATTTCACATGTGGTGATGCTTGAAAAAAAAATGAATGAAGATGAATGGATGAACAAAATGCTACATGTGTTTGGAAAAAATCATGCATGGAAATGTTTTGCTAAAAACCTATGATTCCCTATTAGTGTCTCACATGTCAAACAAAAGCAAACATACATGATCAAAGATATGTCCTACGTAATAGGGTTAACATGACTCTATCCCAAGTTGGTCCTCTTAAGTTACTATATGTATGCTTTGGAGTTCTAAAGGACAAAAGGTTCCCAAATTGTTCCTTACTGACGTCCACACTAGACTAGTAAGGCACCCCAATCCTCACCCATGATAGGCTACAGACGGAAAGGGTTCAACTTGAGTGAGAGTATTTCACTTGCCATTGCGGAGGTTATCACCTCACGAGAGCAAAGGTACTATACTCTCTCCTAAAAGGGACAAACCCGGGTGTAGGGTTGATGTATGCAATGAATATGTCATGTATGCAAAGGAATGAAATTTAAGATGCATCCCAACAAAACACAAATGATGAAAATGATTCACACATTTTTTTTGTTTGTATTATTTTTTGCTTTTTTTTTTATTTTTTTATGAAGAGTTTTATTAAATATTTATTAAGACCATTAATTAAGATTTTGGATAAGACATGATTAATTATGGTTCGACTCTCTAACGTCCCCAGTGGAGTCGCCAAGGCTGTCGTAACGATTTTCGTCCGGGGACTCGATCGCTAGACGATTTTGGAAAAAAAAAAACACAAAATGGAGTCGCCACCAATCTTTTTGACTAGGTGTGATTGGCCACCTAAAATTATTTATCTTTTCAATAAAATCTTAAAATTAATTAAGTTTTATCAAAAAAATAATCTTTGGTCTGCGAAAACAAAGTTTGGGTTCGGGAGTTCGGTTACGTGTGGGGAAGGATTAGCACCCCCACAACGCCCGTAAAAAAACGGTACCACTTAATCATGTCTTATCTTTCAATCTTAATAAAATGATCTTGATTAAACATTTAAAAAGAACTCCATTTATTTGAAACCATTTTTATTATTTGTTTTATTTTGGAATATTTAAGTTTTATTTAATTTAAAATAAGTGAAAATCTTTTGTATTGAAAATTATTCCGAAGTACTCCAATACTTTTGGTAGCATTTCAGATAATTTACTCACCTAGAGATTTCTTAAGAATCGCTACTTGCGATTTCTATAGAATCCCATCCTCGGGAGATTCACACTTATTTTAAATTTCATGGATGCAAATGATGCAATCAAAATATAGATGATGCACATGAGAAATCCATTATTTCATTTTATTATTTTTTAATTTATTTATACTTATATTGTTATTTTGTAATTTATTTATATTTATAAAATCTTATTTTTATTGAAAAATTATACTAAATATTCCAATACGCTGGTAACATTTAGCATATTTCTCTCACCTAGAGATCAGTTAGGAATCACTACTTGTGAACTCCGTAACACCTCATCATCGGACAATCTTTAAAACTTATACTTTTTATTTAATTTTTAATTATTTTATTATCATTTATTTTCGAAGTTTAATTGTAACAATTTTGTACTCTTATTTATTTGTTTAAAAATTTTATTTATTATTTGTTTATTAATATTAATTTATTTCATCGAACTAAAATTACTTGAATACCCCAATACGCTGGTAATATTCAAATATTTTATTTCGACCCTAAGGTTATCAAAGAATCACTACTTGTGATTTCTAAGAAATACTATCAAGGATATTCTTTTAAATTTATATTTTATTTATTTATTTATAATTTATTTATATTTATTTATTTGTTCATTTTAAATTTTATATTTGATTAATTTATATTTATTTTTTATATTAATTTATTTAAAGAATTTTGAAATCGAGATAAAACCAATTAAATGCTCCAATACGCTGGTAACATCTAAAGATTTTTCTCGATCCTAAGGATTATCAAAGAATCGCTACTTGCGATTTCTAAGAAATCCCATCATCGGATATTTTTTAATTTAAATCGTTATACAAAGTTATTATTTTTTTTATATTTTATTCCTTATGTATTTTTAAAATCTTTTATTATGAAAATAATGAATAAAAGATTAAGCATGTGCCTAAACATGTTTTTCCATGGAAGTATCCTTCAATACGTCACCTTCAATATTATAACAAATATAAATCTAAAACCAAAACCATACACACAAAATATATATAATCATACTAAATTAGTCAAATTAAATATGTCATGCAATAATTTCATACCCGATCCAATTAAACATTATCATGCAAATTTTTTAAATCAAATTATTAAGTCAGATTTAATATCAAAGTTAGACCATCACCATATAAATCACTAAATTAATCATGCCAATAATTATTAGATCATCAAATCTTATTGTAAAAATTATATTTCCTTTAACTAATTAACTAAACAATAAAAAGAAACAAACCTGGGAAACCGAGCACCACTAGGAACTGTTCTTTTTCTTTCACGCAGTGGACCTCAGCTACTCTTTCCTGATTTCTTATTGTTCCTTTTTTGTTTATCACGTGATCACACCTCAAGTCCTTAAGCCAAGCGTCGTCTACTTCAGCACCTTTGTCAATGACTAATGCAAAGGTTTGTCTTCATCACGTGTTCACGTTGCAGCTTTGTTTTTGGACAACTCCTGCTTAGATTTAGCTTCAGTTGCTGGTGGAACGATGAAGATGGTTGCTAGTGCAGGGGTGTGCACAGGGAAGGACGGTGAGTTGGGACAGTAGAAAATGACGAAACAGGTAGCAAAGTTGGTGATACGGCCGGTGCAGTTCTTGTTATTGCCTTCAAGAAGAAATAGAACAGCAGCAGCACTTGGAGGAGCTTTGGCAACAGGCGTAGTAGCAGCAGTGGACACGGGTTGCAGTGTGACAATGATCTTCAAACAGGAGCTAATTACAAGGGACGGTTGGAAGGCAGGGCACGGAGCAGGGATCAGACTTGTACAAGTGACTTGGCAGCAGAGCGGGTGAGGGTTGATCAGTGGTGAGGCAGAGGCGTGATGAAGATGTAGCAGAAATGTGCAGCGATGATGGAGGCAGGAGTCGTGAGGCATGGTGGTCTCGTTTGACGTCGGGAAGGGCTCCTCCTGTAGGTGGCTCGGGTCCAAGAAAAAAGAAACAAGCAATCCAATTTTCTACTCTCTTTCTCCTCCACCTAGGTTTTTCTTTCTAGGGTTTTTTCAGTTTTTTTTTGTTTTCTCTCCTTCCTAGGGTTTTTCTCTTCTCCTCCGCCTAGTTTTTTTTTCTTTTGCTTTTATAACCATTTCAGCTTGTAATATTTTGAGAAAGGAAGCAAACTTCCCCCTTTTAATGCTTAAATCGTGGCTGTCATCATGAAATTCATATTCTTGATTTATTTCCTTTATATTGCAAATTATTATCTTCATTTTTTTGGCAACAAATCAACCAAGTCAACTCTTTTAAATGGTCATAGTGTGTGAATGTAAAATTCGGCTCCCCTTTTACATCTAAATCAAAGGCCTTTATTTTTTCATTTATTTTCTTTGACTTTCCTTCTTTTGCTTTTATTCATTTCCATTTTATTTTTGATGATCAATCTTCGAGTCATTCAAAAAAAAAATTTTTTATTCATTTAAAAATTATTCGGTCAAAATTAGGTGTCTACAGCTGCCCCTCTTTGCGCTTTGCTGTGAAACAGTAATGGTGCAAAGACATAGACAACCATTTTGTCCGAATGCAAGACCTATCAATGATTTTTTTTTTTGTAAAATATGATATTTCCTAGTCTTCTCTCTCATAAGACTAAGGAATAAATGCCAAATGAAGTTTCCTAATCTTCTTTCCTATAAAGATTGAGGAATGAATGCAAAATGAAGTTTCCTAGCCTCTTCTATCATGAAACTAAGGAAATGAATGCAGAATGGGATTTTCTAGTCTTTTCTATCATAAGACTAAAGAATGAAATTTCCTAATCTTAAGATTAAGGAATGCAACAACATGAATTCTCCTAGTCTTTCCTATCATAAGACTATAGAATGAGATTTCCTAATCCTTTCTATCACAAGATTAAGGAATGGGAAGTGAAATTTCCTAGTCTCTCCTATAATAAAACTGAGGAATGTGAGATGAAATTTCCTGGTCTTTCCTATCATAAGACTAAGGAATGTAAAGTGAAATTCCTTTTTTAGTCTCTCCTATCATAAGACTAAGGAATGCAAACATGAATTTTCCAAATCTTTTCTATCATAAGATTAAGGAATGCAAAGTGAAATTCCTAGTCTCTCCTATCATAAGACTAAGGAATACAAAGTGATATTCCTTTTTTAGTCTCTCCTATCATAAGACTAAGGAAATGGATGTAGAATGAGATTTCTTAATCTTTTCTATCACAAGATTAAGGAATGCAAAATGAAATTCCTAGTCTCTCCTATCATAAGACTAAGAAATGCAAGATGAAATTGCCTAGTCTCTCCTATCATAAGACTAAGGAATGCAAAAAATGAAGTTTTCCTAGTCTCTCCTATCATAAGACTAAGGATTGTGAAATGAAATTCCTAGTCTTTCCTATCATAAGACTAAGGAATGCAAGATGAAATTTTCCTAGTCTCTCCTATCATAAGACTAAGGAATGCAAACTTGAGTTTTCCTAATCTTCTCTATCACAAGATTAAGGAATGCAAAGTGAAATTCCTAGTCTCTCTTACCATAAGACTAAGGAATGCAAACATGAATTTTCCTAATCTTTCCTATCACAAGATTAAGGAATGCAAAGTGAGATTTTTTTTTTATAGTCTCTCCTATCATAAGACTAAGGAATGCAAACATGAATTTTCCTAATCTTTCCTATCACAAGATTAAGGAATGCAAAGTGAGATTTTTTTTTTTAGTCTCTCCTATCATAAGACTAAGGAATGCAAAAAATGAAATTTCCTAGACTCTCCTATCATGAGACTAAGGACTGTGAAATAAAATTTCCTAGTCTTTCCTATCATAAGACTAAGGAATGCAGGATGAAGTTTTCCTAGTCTCTCCTATCATAAGACCAAGGAATGCAAAAATGAAATTTTCCTAGACTCTCCTATCATGAGACTAAGGACTGTGAAATGAAATTTCCTAGTCTTTCCTATCATAAGACTAAGGAATACAAAATGATCACGAAATAAAAGCTCCTTTCAACAAAGGCATTGAGACTTTTGAAAAATAAAGCTCCTCTCAACAGAGGCAATGAGACTTTGAAAAATAAAGCTTTCATTTCAGAATGCCAGTTAACATGGGTTTAACTGGGCTTAACTTTCATTTTGATGCCAACAATTCCTCCTTTCCGGTGCCAGCTGAACTAGACTTTGCTCTCATCTAAAGTTTTTTCAAAAAGGTATTTTTCTCATCATCTTCTCATACCTCATCATTTTTCAAATTACTGTCTCTTATATTTTATCTTTTCCTCAAAATTTTAATCATTCAGGGCTTCTTATCCTAATGTCTTAAATATTTCAATGTCAAAATGCACTAATGAAATGTCATGCATGTCATGGATATAATGAATGCCATGAATATCATAGATGCTATGGATGTTATGTACATGTTAATGTTGTGCCCCCTGAATTATTCCATGAATGTATGCAAATGCATTCTCAATTGTGGAAACAAGATTCTCAAGCTCATCTCATTTTCCTCAAGTTCCACATATCTGTTGGATTCTTCTTATTCAAATCTTCTATCTCCACTTCTCAATCCACCTTATAATGAGTCTTGGTCCCATTATGCTTGAAGACTTGCCATCATGCTTTCAAAGTTATGTTTTCATCATTTTTTTTATTTTTGTTTCTTTCTCTCTTTCAGTAATGCAAGATTTCTCAAAAGAATTTAAAAAAAAAATTTACCCAAAAAAAGGTTATCAACATTTATTTATTTTCCTTCCAACTGGACCACCAATGTAATGCACTCATACATCTTCTCAATTTATTATAGGGATGGAATGAATTTAAAATAATCATGAGAGATATGGGTATTCATTCTTAGAAAAGGAACATGAAATCAAGAAAGATCAATAGGATAGTCTGTTTGGAATAAGGTTTTCCGTATCCTTTTAATAAACATTCTGACAATTTCAATCAAGTCAATCTAGAATTCTTTTATGAAAAATCCACTTCTTTTGATATGTTCATTCATGTTGGGCCTGCCAATCTTGCTTCTATATCAAAACTCTTGGTGATGATCTTCCTCCTAAGCCACCTTTTTAGGTTTTCAACTTAGGTGCCCCCTTATTTGATTCAAACTGCCCTTTTCGAGTTTTCAATTTGAATCCTCCTTTTTCTCTTTTTTCTTTTTTTTTTCTCTTTCATATATTTTTTTATTTTTTTAGTTTTTTCTTTTCATCTTCAACTTCATTGGCTTTGACAAACTTCAACCTTCAGTGCTCAATCCAAATTCAACCCATAATAGGCGTTCTTGATTTCGATCCAAGATATCTTCCAAAGCTCATGAGTTTCTTCATTCAACTTGATCTACTTCCTTCAAAGTATCATTATCTCATTGTACAAGTATGTTTTCATTCAACGCATGATTCTTCAATTCAAGCATTTACATTTGATCAAAATGGGCTTTTAAAGGTACGTAATGTGGCTCAGGTGAGGGTTTACAAGAAAAGGATAAAATAGGCCCAAAATGTGTTTCAAGGTTTACAAACCAAAGGATCACTTTCTTATGAAGTAAATCATTTAGGCATTTTGCCCCTTTCTAATTCACTCATTTCTTTTCTTGCTTCTCTTTTTTTTTTGGGTTTTCTTTTTGAATTCAAACCCTTTTCTTTTCCTTTTTTTTTCACAAAAATGGGCTATTTCTTTTTGTTGCTTCCAAAATTTCTTTATTTCATCTTCCTTGCCCCCATTGTGGAGGGTGATCCTTGGTGGGTTACATCACAAAAAAAAAACATAATAGGCTCAAAGGGGTAATCAAAGGATAATTTTACTCACGCTTGAAGGATAATGAAAGAAGGCCATTTATCATTTCAAATGCAAACACTCTCCTTGGAGATCATTTATTGAACAAATACAAACTTGTTAGAAAACTTCTGTAAGAGGTTGACCTTTTCTTATACCATCAAATTAGGTGAAAATTGTGAACAAATTTTCTTCTTTCTTACTTGGACACCTTGGCAGATTGACAATCCATTAGCAAAAGTGGTTCTTTCAAATTTGAATTCCAGATTTATTGACATCATTATCATCATGTTCATTATTTGGATATTTGTGAATGAAAGATATGGTGAGTATGTGAGAAATGGCAAATGAATAGAATGAGAAAATGACAGTGCATCACACTTGTCGCTTTATTGAAAGGGAAATAAATAAAAGTTAGCCCATACATAAAACTTTATTTCGTGCTTATGGGCTTAAGCACTTTAAAAAAAACTTTCTTGCATTACTAAAAAAAAATTCTGATAAATCTCCAGACTTGCATGGCTTAAACTCCTTTCACCTCAAAAGAATCATCCCTCATTTCCATGGTTGGGCAATGGATTCGCATTCACAGTCGGTTCCCCCTTTGTTTCAAAGTGCAATATGCCGGCTTTTATCAAACCTTGCACCCTATACTTGAAAGCAGTGCAATTCTCCAAGGAGTGACCCGGATTCCCAAAATGATACTCACATCGAGCATTCTCATTATACCATTTTGGATATGGAGGCTTGAGAGGTTCCGCATAAACTGGGGCAATGAGTTGCTCTTTGATTAGTTTTGGGTACAACTCGGTATAGGTTATGGGAATTGGATCAATGGGAGCTTTTTGTTGTTTTGGCCATGCCCCCCTAGGATTGCTTTCTTGTTTGTTGGATTGGGCAACTGATTGGGTATTTGGTGCAGGTGTTTGAGGGTGAAAGTTAGGCTGAGCATTAATTTGCGGATATGACTGGTAAGGGTATTGAACAGGATAATATGGTTGTGGCATGGGATAAGAGTGTCGTGGAGTGTATTGTCCATGTTGCCCCCCATTTATAACAGCATGGGCATCCTCTTCCCTCCTTCTGTTGGCTCCTCCTTTCTTCTCAGTATTGCTAGGAACTTCGATCTTGCCACGCTTGATCGCATTCTCAATGATCTCTCCGGATAACACCATATCAGCAAAATTCTTGGTGGCATTGCCTATCATCCTATCATAATATGGAGCTTTCAAAGTATTCACAAATAGGATGGTGAGCTCCTTTTTTGAAAGAGGAAGTTGCACTTCTGCAGCTACATCGCGCCACCTTTGCGCATATTGCTTGAAGCTTTCATTGGCTTTCATCTCCATGTTTTGAACGGATAAACGGTCAGGGGCCATATCAGCAACATGTCGATATTGGGCCATGAATGCCCTTGCTAAGTCATTCCATGTGATAATTCGAGTTTTGTCTAATTGATTGTACCACTTGGCTGCAGATCCAGTGAGACTTTCTTGAAAAATGTGAATAAGGAGCTTATCATCTTGAGCAAAAGCAGCCATCTTCCGACAATACATAATAAGATGAGACCTAGGGCAAGAAGTTCCATTGTACTTCTCAAACTCTGGTGCTTTGAACTTGGGTGGAATAACCAGGTCTGACACCAAGCACAACCCAGTAGCATCCATGGAACCATAAAAGTCTAAGCCTTCAATAGCTCGAATCCTTTCCTCCAACATATTGATCTTTTGTTGCGACTTCGCCTCATCTTTCTCTTCTACTTGTTTGGCTTTCAACTTTTCAACTTCCCTTGGGTCATCTAAGTCGGGCACCTCAATGGGATCAGTAGATTTTGCACCTTGGGAAGGATGGGCGGGTCCTTGGAATTGAGTTTGTCCAAACACTTGGGGCATAGCAGCGTAAGCAGGTGGATATCTTCTTTCTTGAGATGTTTGACTTGGAAATGGACCGAATCCAGGAGGATAGATAGGATCTTCCATACTATGTTGTTGAACCCCTTCTTGGACTGCAGCTTCCTCTACTACACCTTTGCCCTTGCTCAGATTTTTCAATAATTCTGTAATTTGGGCCAGTTGCCCCCTCATTTCCTCTTGAGCTTTTTCCATCTTCTCCATGCGCATGCTTGATTCTTCTTCCATGATCTTAGCTCGATAACGAGTGTTGTGTGAATGAACTTTTGGTCGAGCTATCTTCAAATCTTTATTACCACAATTAAGAATTTATCATTTCACATGTGGTGATGCTTGAAAAAAAAATGAATGAAGATGAATGGATGAACAAAATGCTACATGTGTTTGGAAAAAATCATGCATGGAAATGTTTTGCTAAAAACCTATGATTCCCTATTAGTGTCTCACATGTCAAACAAAAGCAAACATACATGATCAAAGATATGTCCTACGTAATAGGGTTAACATGACTCTATCCCAAGTTGGTCCTCTTAAGTTTACTATATGTATGCTTTGGAGTTCTAAAGGACAAAAGGTTCCCAAATTGTTCCTTACTGACGTCCACACTAGACTAGTAAGGCACCCCAATCCTCACCCATGATAGGCTACAGACGGAAAGGGTTCAACTTGAGTGAGAGTATTTCACTTGCCATTGCGGAGGTTATCACCTCACGAGAGCAAAGGTACTATACTCTCTCCTAAAAGGGACAAACCCAGGTGTAGGGTTGATGTATGCAATGAATATGTCATGTATGCAAAGGAATGAAATTTAAGATGCATCCCAACAAAACACAAATGATGAAAATGATTCACACATTTTTTTTGTTTGTATTATTTTTTGCTTTTTTTTTTATTTTTTTATGAAGAGTTTTATTAAATATTTATTAAGACCATTAATTAAGATTTTGGATAAGACATGATTAATTATGGTTCGACTCTCTAACGTCCCCAGTGGAGTCGCCAAGGCTGTCGTAACGATTTTCGTCCGGGGACTCGATCGCTAGACGATTTTGGAAAAAAAAAACACAAAATGGAGTCGCCACCAATCTTTTTGACTAGGTGTGATTGGCCACCTAAAATTATTTATCTTTTCAATAAAATCTTAAAATTAATTAAGTTTTATCAAAAAAATAATCTTTGGTCTGCGAAAACAAAGTTTGGGTTCGGGAGTTCGGTTACGTGTGGGGAAGGATTAGCACCCCCACAACGCCCGTAAAAAAACGGTACCACTTAATCATGTCTTATCTTTCAATCTTAATAAAATGATCTTGATTAAACATTTAAAAAGAACTTTATTATTTGTTTTATTTTGGAATATTTAAGTTTTATTTAATTTAAAATAAGTGAAAATCTTTTGTATTGAAAATTATTCCGAAGTACTCCAATACTTTTGGTAGCATTTCAGATAATTTACTCACCTAGAGATTTCTTAAGAATCGCTACTTGCGATTTCTATAGAATCCCATCCTCGGGAGATTCACACTTATTTTAAATTTCATGGATGCAAATGATGCAATCAAAATATAGATGATGCACATGAGAAATCCATTATTTCATTTTATTATTTTTTAATTTATTTATACTTATATTGTTATTTTGTAATTTATTTATATTTATAAAATCTTATTTTTATTGAAAAATTATACTAAATATTCCAATACGCTGGTAACATTTAGCATATTTCTCTCACCTAGAGATCAGTTAGGAATCACTACTTGTGAACTCGTAACACCTCATCATCGGACAATCTTTAAAACTTATACTTTTTATTTAATTTTTAATTATTTTATTATCATTTATTTTCGAAGTTTAATTGTAACAATTTTGTACTCTTATTTATTTGTTTAAAAATTTTATTTATTATTTGTTTATTAATATTAATTTATTTCATCGAACTAAAATTACTTGAATACCCCAATACGCTGGTAATATTCAAATATTTTATTTTGACCCTAAGGATTATCAAAGAATCACTACTTGTGATTTCTAAGAAATCCTATCATAGGATATTCTTTTAAATTTATATTTTATTTATTTATTTATAATTCATATTTTATTTATTTATTTGTTCATTTTAAATTTTATATTTGATTAATTTATTTTTATTTTTTATATTAATTTATTTAAAGAATTTTGAAATCGAGATAAAACCAATTAAATGCTCCAATACGCTGGTAACATCTAAAGATTTTTCTCGATCCTAAGGATTATCAAAGAATCGCTACTTGCGATTTCTAAGAAATCCCATCATCGGATATTTTTTAATTTAAATCGTTATACAAAGTTATTATTTTTTTTATATTTTATTCCTTATGTATTTTTAAAATCTTTTATTATGAAAATAATGAATAAAAGATTAAGCATGTGCCTAAACATGTTTTTCCATGGAAGTATCCTTCAATACGTCACCTTCAATACTATAACAAATATAAATCTAAAACCAAAACCATACACACAAAATATATATAATCATACTAAATTAGTCAAATTAAATATGTCATGCAATAATTTCATACCCGATCCAATTAAACATTATCATGCAAATTTTTTAAATCAAATTATTAAGTCAGATTTAATATCAAAGTTAGACCATCACCATATAAATCACTAAATTAATCATGCCAATAATTATTAGATCATCAAATCTTATTGTAAAAATTATATTTCCTTTAACTAATTAACTAAACAATAAAAAGAAACAAACCTGGGAAAACGAGCACCACTAGGAACTGTTCTTTTTCTTTCACGCAGTGGACCTCAGCTACTCTTTCCTGATTTCTTATTGTTCCTTTTTTGTTTATCACGTGATCACACCTCAAGTCCTTAAGCCAAGCGTCGTCTACTTCAGCACCTTTGTCAATGACTAATGCAAAGGTTTGTCTTCATCACGTGTTCACGTTGCAGCTTTGTTTTTGGACAACTCCTGCTTAGATTTAGCTTCAGTTGCTGGTGGAACGATGAAGATGGTTGCTAGTGCAGGGGTGTGCGCAGGGAAGGGACGGTGAGTTGGGACAGTAGAAAATGACGAAACAGGTAGCAAAGTTGGTGATACGGCCGGTGCAGTTCTTGTTATTGCCTTCAAGAAGAAATAGAACAGCAGCAGCACTTGGAGGAGCTTTGGCAACAGGCGTAGTAGCAGCAGTGGACACGGGTTGCAGTGTGACAATGATCTTCAAACAGGAGCTAATTACAAGGGACGGTTGGAAGGCAGGGCACGGAGCAGGGATCAGACTTGTACAAGTGACTTGGCAGCAGAGCGGGTGAGGGTTGATCAGTGGTGAGGCAGAGGCGTGATGAAGATGTAGCAGAAATGTGCAGCGATGATGGAGGCAGGAGTCGTGAGGCAGTGGTGGTCTCGTTTGACGTCGGGAAGGGCTCCTCCTGTAGGTGGCTCGGGTCCAAGAAAAAAGAAACAAGCAATCCAATTTTCTACTCTCTTTCTCCTCCACCTAGGTTTTTCTTTCTAGGGTTTTTTCAGTTTTTTTTTGTTTTCTCTCCTTCCTAGGGTTTTTCTCTTCTCCTCCGCCTAGTTTTTTTTTCTTTTGCTTTTATAACCATTTCAGCTTGTAATATTTTGAGAAAGAAGCAAACTTCCCCCTTTTAATGCTTAAATCGTGGCTGTCATCATGAAATTCATATTCTTGATTTATTTCCTTTATATTGCAAATTATTATCTTCATTTTTTTGGCAACAAATCAACCAAGTCAACTCTTTTAAATGGTCATAGTGTGTGAATGTAAAATTCGGCTCCCCTTTTACATCTAAATCAAAGGCCTTTATTTTTTCATTTATTTTCTTTGACTTTCCTTCTTTTGCTTTTATTCATTTCCATTTTATTTTTGATGATCAATCTTCGAGTCATTCAAAAAAAAAATTTTTTATTCATTTAAAAATTATTCGGTCAAAATTAGGTGTCTACAAGCACTACTCGAGCCTTACCCGAACCTGACACGAGTAGTGAAATCAATACCCTAACCCGATTATAGGTACCCAAACCCTATTTAATAGGGACGGATAATCCCAAGTACCCTATTAAGTGGTACCGTTTACATCCCTACGAGTCCCTATCATCATTTCCCACCCCCCACCATTTTCGTCTCCACACCATCAATGTCCCTCACGCCATCTCTTATCCTTCATTTCCTCAATCTCCCACACAATCCTCTTGAAACGGGAAAATAAAAGAAAGACTTGAGAAAAAGGTTGAAGGAAAGAGTGACTGGGAGAGTGAAAATCGAAGAGCAGGGGAGAGGTAGGAGGGTTAGGCGAGGAGCACACAAGCAAGGAGGAAATAGGATTCAATTCTAGGCTACAGCGAGGATTTTGGCTGTTTACGGTGGCTGTACAGGGTGGAATCGATGGCTTGAAAATATTGTGAAGCAAGGGGAGCGGCTGCGTGACTGTTTTGGTGGCTAAAGAAGCACCATTCTCGACTGAAGGAAGCTCTGCTTAGCTACTGTAGGTGGCTACTTCAGGAGGTATCAGGCTGTTGTGGAGCTGTTGTGGAAGTGTTTTAAATGCTGGAGATGGGGTCTGTTTGAAGCAGGTTGCTATGGTTGAAGCTCAAGGTTGTAATGGCAATGTTTCGATCGCTTGAACATGGCTAATCTGGGGTGTAGTAGTAGTCCAAACACAGAGCTGCTTTAAGGCTGGAAAGGTTGAATGTTTGGGCTGTTAAAAAGGCAGGATACAGGGGTGACACGTGAAGGAGTTCAAGGAAGAAGGAAGAAGCAGCAGGTGGCGTTTAGTGGAAGGGTTATAGGTGTTGAGTTGGGTGGGTTTTGAAGGGTGGTTTAGACGTGAATTAGTGCCATATACAAGGTCGATTGGTGTTTTAAAGGCTGACTGTTGGCTCGATTTTGGTGGATCCCCGTAGGGTAAGTGTTTTCTTATGCTAAATTTAAGACAAAAAATATGGATACATTTGTACCCAAAAGGGCGTAACTTGGTGATGAATATTGGCTGGAAAGTGCAGGGCCTCACGGTTGTTAAATCGGGCAGCATTGGCTACTGTATATATAGAGTGTAGAGGCTGAAATTGAAAGTCAAAAATGCTAAAGAAAATAGTACTGTTAAGAGTGGGCAATGAGGGTAAGCACTTCATAAGTTGAGTTTAAGATATATATATATATATATATATATATATATATATATTACATGTGATCAGTGAATGGATTTAATGACATTATTTGTGAAGGTTGCAAATTGCGTACCGAGTTTGTAATAAATAAAAGGCATTAAATAAGTTAAGTGTTGAAATATAGTATGTAATTATTATTATTTTAAGTAATGAGAATAAATTTTCGAGTTTTGTAAATTTAGCAATCAATGATTAATATATGTAATTTAGAATTACATAGATAAATTCGGCATATAAATATATATTAATTCAATGAAAAAAAATAAATTGATAATTTGAACATTTATGAAATAAGTCAATGAATGTTTGATTTCATTTACAAAACTTGAGTACATGTAGTGTAAGAGATTAAAAAAATTTTAAATAAATATTTATTTAATTAATATAAAGAATATAAATATATTGAATTGGATGTGATCTACACATGAACGTATGGAAAGTATATATTTATATATATGTAATAAACAAGAATATATATATGTATATATTAAGTATAAAAAAAGGTATTTATATAATTTCAAAATGAAGGAAAATGATAGATATATTAATAATAAATATATATATATGTATGTATATTAATGTGTTATAAGTATGTTTACATGTTGTGTGTGTGTGTGTGTGTGTGTGTGTGTGTGTATATATATATATATATATATATATATAGAAGGAGAAAAAGGGGGATTGGCTTCCAATGTAAACTGCAAATATATATAATATATGCATAGAGGACAGAAGCCCTCCGTAAACAAGAGAAACGAAAAAAAATTGAATGAGGGGAAACAAATAGAGAGTGAGAGAGAGAGAGAGAGAGAGACGCGGTAGCTTAAGAAAAGAAAGAAGTTGCAACTAAGGGAAGGAGGAGACGAGGGAGGGAAAGAGAAGCTGCTGTCGGCTGATCAGCGGCTGCATTTGGGACTGGTTTGAAGCTGATCGGGACTGGTTTTGCAGGGTTGTAAGCATGGTTTTAAATTGCGGTCGCGGTCGCGTTTTCGGTTGCGTTGCGTTTTTCGCGGTTGCGGACATAGCGGCGGTAATTGCGGTCATCGCGGTTATAGCGGTCGTGAATTTTTTTTAATTTCGCACAATTTTATATAAAGTGTAGTAATTATAATTATAATCATATAAAGTCTTATTTTATAGTTTTTAAAGTAATTTATGATACTTCAAGTCTATTATTTATGTGAAAAAAAAGGTTATTTATAATTTTTTGAATTAAAATAAAACATTTATATTTAAAAAATTATTTATGATAATTAAAAAAAACAAATATTGAAAATAGAGATAAATAATTATGTACTAATTATTTAGCATTAATTATTTTTTATCTAAATTATTAAGGAATTTTTTCATCTAAATTTTATCAAATCTTTTTTCATCTAAATTAATTATGTCAATATTTTTCTTTTTTTTTCTCTTCTACATGAATTTCTGCGAATATTAATAATTAACAAATAGAACTTGTTAAATTCAATTCAAGGAAACTAAAAAAAATACACTTTAAATCTTATTGATTACCATATAGTGAAATGACGAGGAGCATCAAATTCTCCCTCTTCACTTTTTATAAATAAATAAAAATTAAATTAGAATCTTTAATTAATCACATTTCCAACCCTTTAATAAGTAATAATAATTTAATTCATTACATTTACATTATCAATATTTTTCTTGAATTACAATAATGTTCAATTATATTAAAAATTTAATATTAATTTGCCACAATCAATTAGTTTAAACAATCATATTCATATATCAATATCAAATTATCAGTATTAATTTTTTTACTTAAGTTGTAATAATATTTAATACCATATACTTAATTACACTACAAATTTTACTTTAAAAAAATTAAATTAATAATTTAAATTCAAACTTATCTATTTTTTAAATACAAATTACTCATTATTTAATATATTTTATTATGATTCATTAATTCTTACATCACTAATTAAAACATATTAAATTTCTAAAACAAAAATATTTTTTAAAAAAAAAAACCCATTATCCCCCACCCAACCCTCACATTCTCCTCAGTCACCCTCATTCCTCATCTCACCAGTCACGAGTCACGACCACCCGCCTACTCCCCTGGTCCCTCACCTCAGCCTCATGCGACGGCGACGCCCTCACCAGTCACCTGAGCCTCGCCTCTCCCTCCCTCGATTTCACGATTTCAGTCACTTCTCGCCCTCACCTCACCTCCTTCGGCTTTCACAAATTAGTCACTCACACCTGGCGTTGGTCGCCGTCGCACCCTCACCTCCTTTCCTTTCGGGCTCGGCATTCACGAATGACTTATGCGGCCTCAGTCCTCATCTCACTCAGTTCCCCCCTCCCTTCGTGACCTCACGCCACCAGCCGCCAATGCCACCCGAGGCTATGAGCCTGTGACAGGTTGACAGCCCAGCCGCCCTCGCCATCACGCACGTAGCATGCCCCTCTGATGAGTGATGACTGATCTAGAATCTAGATCGAAGATTCTGGTTTTTTGCTGGGAATGGGATTGTGAATTTCTACCGTGAAATTTTTAAGCTGTGTGACTGTGATGAACTGATGAATGATGATTGATGTTTTGAACTTTTGATTCTTTTGAATTTGATGCTTGCTTGTGTGACTGAGAGTGCTGTTTGTACTTGAGAAATCTGGCCACTGCTTGTCTTCTGTTCTGTGTCGTTAATTCTTCTGTCCGACTGAATTCTTTTTTTTTTTGTCTAAACTCTGAAAGGTAACGGAGGAAAGCGGCAATAACGGGCCGCTATTGCCGCTATCCTCCGTTGCGGCGTTTTATAGCGGCCGTTATTGGCCGCGACGGGTGTGATCCGTACTCACACCCGTTATTAACGAAATAGCGGTAGCGGCCACCGCCGCTACCGCGAGATAGCGGCCGCTATTTCAAATAGCAAATAGCGGCCGCTATTTGAAACCTTGGTTGTAAGGCTAAGTTAATGACATGAAGAGCAGAGGCTATACTTGAAAATAGAGAATTCCAAGGTAAGGTCCGGTTGGCTGTCTTTAGGTTGGATTCTTTGCTAGTTTTCGAGTGTTGTTTTGACTGATCTTTAAAGGCCGCTTGATGGCTTGAAACGGCATGAAAACTGGACCCTCTTGAGAGTGGTTTGAGCTGGGGTTCTCTGCTAAATTTTGGCCTAGAAACAAGGGCTATCAGTGCTGTTTTGGGTGCTTGATCGAGAAAGAGAACAGCAGCTACGAGGGGCCTCCATTGCTGGAAGAAGAACTGAAGCAGGCTGAAATAGAAGGAACAGGCAAAAAATGGTGGTTGTTTGGGGGTTGGTAGTTGGGGAGTTGCAATTGGAAATGAAGCTAGTTTTAGCCACAGTTTAGGAGTTGAAACAAGGAATTTGAAGGCTGAATGCAAGCTATCGTTTGTAGCTTTTTGGGGCTGTATATTGAGACTAAAAATGGCATTTTTAGAGGCTGTTTTTGGTGAAGAGTAGGGGCTGTACACAGCGTTTTAGAAGCTGATTTTATCGGAGCTGGTTTAGGTTGTGATTGAAAACCTACTAAGGCATACAAATATGTTGAAAATAGAGGAGAGGAGAGCTTGAAGCTCTCGGTTGGAGCTGCCTTAAAAGGGGTAAGACCCTTGTGCTAAATTTCTCACGTGTGGGTATGTGTGTGTATATATATATATAAAATTGTATGAATGTGAAAAGGTGGTGAATAAAGTTAAATTTGTGGTTTGTAAATGTTGTTGGAAGAGTGCAAATAAGTTACAAAATGGTGATTGAATGAAGAGGATCGTGAGTGTAAAATATGTGTGTGTGTGTGTATATATATATATATATATAATTTATTTATATTGTAAATGTTATAACGATTGATCGATTTAAAGATGTAAGAATATAAGTAAGTTGGTAATCGAATAAAGATGATTTTTAGTATTAGAACATAACTCGATTAATTGTATATTTTAGAATGATTAATTGGTATAAAGACGTGATGATATGAGTATGTTTGTGGTTGGATGAAGATATTTAGTTAGCATAACTATGTGATAAGGAATAAAAAAAATTTTAGACTTACTTGAGAATGTGACTTTAAGATGATATAGGAATATCGATATGATGTAGATAAAGTGTTGACATCGACATTTGCCTAGTTTTAGTACTTCAATGAGTATATAGCGATGTAATATTCAAATATTTACGAGATACAAAAGAGGACCCCCATTGAGGGTGGAAGTCTTAGAATTGACATTATGATTTGAAAGTGGTGGATTTGATATTGAGATATGGTAACTATTAATAGGCTTATTAAGTTGAATTAAGGAAAATGATAAAGAAGAATCAAAATTTTGACGTAGAAGTCAACTTGATTAATTTTGATTCTAAAAAATGTAATTTTGCTATGTAATTAAGCATAATGAGGTCATGTTGTTGAGACGGTAATGAATTGGTTTGTAGGGACTTAGAGTTGTTTAGAAGATTGAGCTGCGATTTGGATGCTTGGGAAAGATATTCGCTAAGCATCGAGGTAAGTGGGATAAGTAAAGTATGTTAGCATCATCTCGTAGGAATGATTTAAATTTAATAAATATTTCGGTTAATTCTTGCGTTTAGAAAATACGAAGATTATGGTTGGACAATAATGTATAGTTATTTCATAAATTCGGTTTACGCTTGGGTTGGATTGAAAACCTATTTTTTGTCTTGCGTGTTGTGGCCAACCAAGCGTCCATGTTTAGTGAAGTGAACTGATGCATTTGTGTATTTACGTATAACATGTTTTGAGCTTAATTATTTAATATTCATGTTTTAAAGACTTGCATTACAATTTAAAGAACAAAGTCTTGGTTTGAACTGACTTTTGAAATAAATCAAAACTTCCCTATGTGTTTTAAACTCAAAACTGATTTAATAAGTGCTTCGATATTCGTGCAAGCTAGGTGCTACACGAGAACATTGTTTTCTAACCATTTTTTAGTGTGGATATATCCTACAACCTTCAGGTCATTTCTAGTCTATCGAGCTTAGCTCTAGGCCTTTTTACCTATCTGTTGAGCTTTGTGCTCTAGACTACTGTACTGTTCTGTACCTATCGAGCCTAGTGCTCTAGGTAAACTGTTAGACTTGTCTGGAAAACCAACAGACAAGTTCCAGCTCTCGACTGATCAGCAAGACTGGAATACTGTTCTATGGCCATAGATTTTTGTGTTGCTTGTGACACCATTCCATCACTAGCTAGGATGGATATTGCTATTGTATAACTAATTGAGGATTCTTGCCTAAACTCTACCTACTGTTTTTATTGTATTAGAATTGATTTCAGTGAATCGAGATTATATGCCTTACGAGTATTGATCCTTCGTTTTATGAACTGATCGATTTACCGAACTACCTACTGAATGATTTATCGAAATACCCACTGACTGATTTACCAAACTATCTATTAATTTATTTATTGCAAAGTATACTAATTAGTTTATCGAAATTCATAGTGACCGACTTATTGAAGTGCATAGTATTTTGATTTAAGCCAAATGCATGGTGGTTTGATTTAATCGTAGTGCATAATGAAAGCGTTTTGATTTACATTCATGTCGGATTATTGATATCATGACTGAATACCACGCATACATATCACTACAATACTACTTTGTGTACTTGCATGTAGATCGACATGAGTCTAACATGTATTTACTTAAACTACTTACTGAACCGTGATTTTGCTCACCCTTCTCTAACAACATCGCAGATCATACAAGCTAGACTCCACACTTGGAGTTTTGGTGCAAGGCCTCGGGAACGATCTTTATTAGTGATATTGGTTTGAGTCCTCCGAGTGCTATTTTTTTCTCGCTTAAGGTATAAAAATTGGTCATTTTGTTTATCATGTATGACATTTAAGATGCACAGTACATGCTTATGGAATTATTTTGAGATGTAACTTAGGATCGTTCTAGATTGTTATAGACTTATATGATTATCGAGTGCGATATGAGAAATGATCAATGTACAACAATTATGAGCTTGTGAAATGCCATATATATTTAACTGATAATTTTTGGAAGTATATGTAATATATGGTGGTATAGATTGTGGATTGTAGAATTGAGATCTGTTGCTGGAAATAGTTATTATTTTGCAGGTTATTTACTAGGGAAAATCGATTTTATATAAGGGAGAGTTTTCAACCTTTTTCTCTTACTAGTTTAATATTGAATTAAAGTTTCAAGTAAGTAGAGTTGTTTTAAGAGATAATAAATTACATGGTGAATGTAAAGTTAAATCGAATTGTAAATGTGAAATTAGTTTAGAAATGACACTGAAACTGAATACAAACCTTAAAGTGAAAAGAAAAATTTAGTTTGTAAAATTGGTAAATTGTAATAAAGTGAAAGTGATAAGTACACGTTACTGTCTTCGGGTTGTGACATTATTGAATTAATGAGAATATGTTGCACTAAGCTAAGTTGGATGATAATTGAAATTAAAAAAAAAAAGGGGGGGGGGGATTATATATAAGTAACATGTGTAAATATTAATGGATTCATTCATGCTATAACAATATAGGGTGTGTAATTATTTATAAATCTTCATGTATAAAATGATGATAATGTATGCATCATGAAAATGGCATTGAGGAATTAAGAAAGTGATTAAGATGTGTGTTGTGGACATAATTATGCATGTGCTATAAATGGAATTCGATATCGAAACTAGAAACGGAGACTTGAATGTTATTCAATCTTATGGATAATATTAGAATAGTATAGACATATTAACATGGTGTTTTGATTTTTATATACCATAAGATTCATCAAGGAATATACATATATTATTCGAATAATAAAGGTGGGTTGACATATGTGAAATAGGGAGAACTTAAATGACTTTAGTTGTAAGATATATTTTTTTAGCATGTGAATAAACATGGTGAAGACGTGTTATTGAAGTGTTAAAGAAATTAATGTGTAGTGAATTGGAGCGGTGTTGGAGCGTGATTGTGGTTTGGATGGTCGAAGAAGTAAACTGCTAAGCATCGACGTAAGTGGATTACGTAAAGCTTCGCTAGTATCATCTCGTAGGAGATGTTTAATTTTTATAAATAATTTACATAGCTTTTGAATTTAAGCGCTGCGATGCTATTGATCGAGTAATTAAGTTAAGATACAAGGTATGATCAAACTGTGAATCTAAATGATGCTTGTGCTGAGATTGAAATTGTGTTTTATGATTTGTGTGTTGTGGCCGGCCAAGCTTGCTTGTTGCATGAAATAAAATGTTCAGGAGTTTAGTTATTTCATGAAACTTGTATGTCTAGTTTGTTTAGGCTAAGTGTACATATGCATGGTCTGTATTAAAATTTCATTATGTAACCATGCAAACTGCATAAAAGTACTTTATTTATGCATAAGTGAATTCACACATAGCATGTTTTGACTAGAACTATTTTAGGCATAAGCGCTATAATACTCAACATTACGCTTTAACTTGAAAAGCATAGTTTTGAGGCTAACTTTGCAACAAAGGGCTTTTATGCATATTTGGAAACACCAAAATGGTTTTGATCTGTGTTTTGAAAACCATGAGCCCATTTGGCTTAATGTTGTACACTTGATTTTTGACAACATATTTCGGTTGCTAAATTTAGCTTTAAACAGTAATTCGTTTGCTGAACCAAAGGAATTTGAATCAATACTCAGTAATATGTATTCTAAACTAAAGGATTCCAATTAGTACTCAAGTTTCTATTTTATATTTGATTTTGGGCAGATCCATTGACCTTCAGGTCACTCAAAGCCTATCAAGCTTCGCTCTAGGTTTTTTTACCCGTCTATCGAGCTTTGTGCTCTAGACTTTCAATATCAGTATTTGAGCCTTACGAGCCTTGTGCTCTAAGCATTATCAGGCTTGTCTAAAAAACCAGTAGACAATGTTAGCTTTAAATTGCCATATATATTTTGAAATGACAAAAACTTAAGTAAGCTTTAATGTTTTAATTCATATTGTAAATTTGCCTTATCACACATGATTTTCTCAATCCATTTTCAAGTGAACATATCAAACATTAAGACCATAATTTAATGACACATCCTTATTGGTCTTAATACTTTATAAATGTTTTGAATATTTTAGAAAATCACTTGATGAATTTTTGGACTATGTTTTCATTTGAGAAAGTCAAGAAAAACTCCCTTAAAGCTTATAAACGTTTTGGGTTGAATTAGGATCAAAGGTCATATCATTTCTAACCCAAAAGTGCAGGAAAAATGCCCTCTGGAAGAAAAGGATCGATCCCCACTGTAGCAGGATCGATCCCTTTTTGGCAGAATGCCTTCCCAAGGTCCCTGAAGCCAAGAATGAAGATTCTGGACAAAAGAGATCGATCCTTTGGAAATGGAATCGATCCCTCGGGACGAAAATAGCCTATAACGGCTAGTTTCTGTGAGGCAACGGTAATATTCGAGATTTGGCTCCACCGAACGGCTAGAATACATCCAAGGGACTATAAATAGAGGCTTAGAAGCTAAAGGAAGCAAGAGGAAGAGCTCAGCACATTCAATCTTCATTTTCCTCATATTCAAAGCCTCAACAACTTCTCAAGTGCTATACATTCTTCATTTTCTATCAATCTCATATTCCTTGTATAGATAGCATAGCACAAATCATTGTATATGTTTTCCTTCTGCTTAAACATTGTAATCTCTTGCCTATCTATAGGCCTTTCTTTGATTACACAAGTTGTAACACAATCATTCCTTGTAAAGGGGAGGTTTCTCTTTAGCCTAAGAAAAAGAGGGAGGTTTCTCTTGAGCCTAGAAAAAGATAGAGGTTTCTCTTTAGCCTAGAAAAAGAGGGACTGTAATCACAAATTCAAAATAGTGGATTTGGAGAAAATCCTTGGGAGCGTCTCAAGGTAGAGGACATAGGCAAGGTTGCCGAACCTCTATAAATCGCTTGTGTAAATCTCTCTTTCCCTACTCTCTTTACTTTCTTGCAATTATATTTGTTCTTATTGTATTGTATTTGAATTGCATGATTGAATAGCCTAGAGAACTTAGAAAATATTTATATAGGCTAGAGAATTTAGAGAAACCGAAAAACGAGCTTAAGATTAGTTAAAAACCAATTCACCCCCCCTCTCGGTATAGCCTATAGATCCAACAGACAAGTTCTAGTTCCTGACTACACAGCAGGGCTGGAGTAACTCTATGGCTATAGATGTTACCGTGGGAGCCACCTCTAGAATCCTAAAGGAACTACGTGCTACACGTCGCGTCCTTGTGACGTTTTATTTGTCACTAGCTAGGATGGACGTCAGTATTAGTATCAATATCAGTATCAATTATTAGGGATCTTTGCCTACACTTTATCAGTATCAGTTTTCAGTGATTTGAGGCTTTATGCCAAACTTTATCAGTATTCGTTTTGGATTTCAGTTTCAGTTCAGTATTTGAGGCTTTATGCCAATCTTTATCAGTATCTGTTTTGGATTTTAGTTTCATTTCTGCATTTGAGGCTTTATGCCAATCTTTATCAGTATCTGTTTTGGATTTCAATTTCAGTTCTGCATTTGAGGCTTATTGCCAATCTTTATCAGTATCTATTTTGGAATTCAGTTTCAGTTAAGTATTTAAGACTTTATGCCAAACTTGATCAGTATATGTTTTGATTACAATTTCAGTTCAGTGATTTGAGGCTTCATGCCTAAATTTTATCTGTTTTGATATCAGCATCGATTTTCAGTATTTCAAAGCATTTTGCCTAACTTTATCAAGTACCTATTTTCATAAGATTATTTGTTTCAAACTTGTGCATAGTTACCATGTTTTTAACTCGTGCATAGCGATCATGTTTTGAACTCAATGTATAGTAGTTGTGTTTAAACTACATGTATTAGAAAACTATTTCATTATTTGTATTAGTTTTCAACATTTTGAGACCTTATTTCTTAACTTATTGATTTTTCAATTTTAGTACAATTATTGGTTTTAGACTAAATGCATCAGAAAATCTGTTTTGTTATCAGTATTTGGTTTTAGTATTCAGAGGCTTTAGGCTTAACTTTATCAGTTATCCATTCAGTGCATTCACTGTTTTGAACAAGGTGTTTAAGAAATCTGTTTTGTCATTAGTATCGATTTCAGTATTTCGAGGCTCACGCCTAAAGTAATCAAAAATATGTTTTGCGCAAGTGCATAGTGATTTTGCTTTAAACTAAATACATTGTGTATCTGCTTTGAAATATGTGTATAAGGAATCGATTTGAACTAAGAACGTTACTCATTTTAATGTCGTGCATTCTGTCAGCATTGTGATAGTGTGACGAGTGACTGTCTTTCTAATATCGCATTAAGACTCGAAGAAATGAGATACCTAGGGTATCCTTTCGACCAATACCCTATACATCCTCAACCTTGAAGAATGAGTCTAGATAGATCCGACATTAGGACATAATACCAAGTAGACATATCGCTTTAATTCTGTTGATGCATATACATGCATGTAGATCGACATGAGCCTAGCATGCATTTACTTAAACTACTTACTGAGCTGTGGTTTGCTCACCCCTTTCTAACATCATCGCAGATCATACGAGATAGAGTCCATGTTTGGAGTTCTGTGTGGTTCATCAGGGACCGTACTAGGCATAGGTACATACTAGCATCCTTTGAGCCTGCTTTCGCTATTTTTTGAGGTATACAAGTAAGGTATTGTTTGTTTACGTGCACCTTCTATGAAGGTTACATAGTATAATTTGCTTATGTCATAGGATGTAACTTAGGATCATTTTAGATTATTTTGAGAGTGATATGATGATCGAGTGTGATCTTGGATTTGATATGTAGGTGATAATTAATGGTGGATATTAAGAATGTTGACATGATAATTATTTGATGATTTGCATTATGATGTGAATGTGTGGATAGTTAAATTGATTTGGTATGATTGGGTTATGATAAATGATGTCTTACAAGTTATTTATCTGGGGAAATCTTAAAATATAAAGGGGGATATTTTCAATATTTTTTTTTTTAGATAAGAACATTTTATCGATCAAAAATGATAATTACAAGCCTAGAGAATTAATTATCTCATCTTTGGATGAATGAATAAGTTAGTTAAGTTGAATTAAATGAAGAGGATAAGTGAAAATCATTTAGTGACTACACTGACACCGAATACAAACCATAAAGTGAAAAGAAAAATTTGGTTTGTAAATTAAGTGGAATAAGTGTAAGTGTTAAATGTCCGTCACGGCCTTCAGGTCATGACACAACCAGCTAGGAAGTTCGCATATGAATGAAATACCATGAACGTTAAAAATTTATAACTCTTTCGTTAAATCCAAAAATTAGTCTTTGGCTAAGTTTAGCTGACAGATTAATCTTGGAAATGATGACCTGGTTTGATTTGGATACTGAAACGAAGTAGTAAAGCAGGAACCTGGAAAAATGAAATGTGAATCATTCTAGCTAATTGAAGAAAAGCTTTCTCGAGGGAGATCTGATTTTGCTCTTTCATTTGACCCTTTTTAAACAATTCTAAACAAAGAGCATCTAAGGATAGGATTGTGAAGACTCACACCTAATCTATGTGTTACTATTTGTTTTGATTGGAAGGTTTCACGATTTTTACACAAAATGCATATGGTTCAAGCCTATTTATATATTATAGCATAATCTCACAATATCTAACGTGGATTAAGGTGTTACAAACTTTCACTGTCAAAGCTTGACATCCTTATCAAGTCTAACACAAAACAGATTCCAGATGTTGAGATTTTCTCAGTGTTGTACTTAGTTCTTATGTTTCAATTGGTGATTACTCTAATACCTTTTGTAAAAACACACTACGACAAATTGTCCGCTTTGACCAGAAAGCAATGTATAATGTTACAATATCCAAGGTGGCTTGGGACGTAACAAGGACTTAGGATAAATATATTATGGAACGAGGGCAGGTCTTTGGATCTTGCTGATGATTTCTTAGTAAAGAATTGTAATCTATCCGATGTATTACGCTGCATCCACATTAGCCTTTTATGTCTACAGCAGCATCCTGAGGAGAGAGACCAAACATTTCGTCTGTGATTCTGATGTTGGGAAGTGAAATAGAATTGCCTCTGCCTAAACAACTTGGTATTTTCTTTTACAAGAAACCCCCTGAAGCAGATTCTACATCCGGCAATGATGGATCATCTTCGAGAAACAAAATGACTGTATCACTGTTAAGGCTCGATAGAGGGTTGTATGCTTCATTATATCTGCTATGCTCCAAACTATTCGTAAATGATTTCAGTCCCACTTGAAACTTGGGGCATGTGTTTTTTGTGCAAGTGCCTACTGATGAGAATTTCAGAAATTAAATTCAACCAAGTGTAAATGGTGGTGTTCTGTTTATTACTTGGATGGATAGATTGAAGGTCCAAAGTGAAACTTCATATAATTAAAGTATACAAATTCAATCCACATGATCTCATCATTAAGTTGTTGACTTGATTTGTTTTCTGCTGCATTTGTTCAAGATCAAGAACCAACTAATCTTCTCAGCTTAAATAGTAATAATAACAATATATATGCATGAATCATGATGAGAAATCTTTCCCTTCAATGTGGACTGTTGATAAAGGAATCAAACAACCATATTTCTTGAAACTAGTATATAGCTATTCTCTTTCTTGAAATTTTTTTGAAAGGTAGACATTTCTCGAAATTGCATACTAATCGTTTGTCAACAAAGACACTGGAGAAGGAAAACATTGGAGAAAAAGAGCAGAACATTGAAGGTAATAAGGCAAACATGGAGCTTCAACTGTTGTACCTTGTCACCAGTAACTTTTTGATCAACGAGCTCGGGCAATGTTGATCTGGACCTGTATATAAAGGTAAATAAGCATTAAGCAATACAATTATTTATGCAGCATGACACAGACAAGCAGTGGTAGAAAAGAACTTGCTTTACTATAAATAACACACCCTTCATATTTCAGGGTACATTAGTAGATGGTCAAGATATCACCCAGAATAAGCTCTAAATCCAGGCAAGATGGTTTTTGGAAACAAAGATCTTTAGTTTAACTACTTGCATTGACTGCTCAGTTATAACTTTCTATTGTAAGATAGAGAAGTTCTGAGTCCCTTTAAGATTTTTCAGGTTTGTCCCATATTGCAGCCAATAGAAGCTTAAGCCTAGCAATTGGCTGCTAACTTGAAAAATCTATGTTATGAACTTCTGAAATACTGTATCACTTCATTCCCACGCCAGAATAGCAAGCTCACACAGAATCTGCTCGACTTTGTCCTGATTTCTTTATTGTAACAATAATAGAATCAAGGGCCAGGCATTACAGAGTTATGGAATTTTAGTTTCTGGGGCAAATCAGAATTATTGAATCCTGGTAAAGTTGGGAGGAAAATGCCAGGAAAATACAAGGTCAATTCTCAAGGTCAATGGAAAGTGTAGAATGCCAATTTTCCTTTTTCCTTTATTGGTCCTACCAATCAATTAGGACGAAACAGGCTCATCAGCACTAGTCTCAGATATAATGTAAAGCAGACCACGTTTTTCACAGACCAAACTAAATCATGACTACAGAATTGCTCAAAAAAGTTTACCATCCGATTCTGGTAAAGTTATGTACACTAAACAGGACAGAAAAAAGACAAAGGCAGCCAAAAAAAAAAAATCAGCCACCAAAATCTCTTTTGTCTTCTCTTCTCCTCTTGCTTTCTAAGGTAATAATCCCCGAATGTCTATGAATTCCTGTCTTTTATATTATTTTTAGCAATACCCATAACGTAGTTCAATGTTTAAAAATTTTCCGGTAACATTCCGGTGATTTTCAGGTGATTTAATTGGTACCTATGGAAAGACCATGGTTTTTAAATCACTTGATTTGGTGGTGTATTTTGAAAGTTATGAATTTGTGAAGTTTGAAAAGAAAATGAGTTTTGGTTTTAAACACCCGAATATCGGTTGTGCTCCAAACTATCCGTAAATGATTTCAGTCCCACTTGAAGCTTGGGGCATGTGTTTTTTGTGCAAGTGCCGACTGAGGAGAATTTCAGAAATTAAAATTCAACCAAGTGTAAATGGTAGTGTTCTGTTTATTACTTGGATAGATGGATTGAAGGACCAAAGTGAAACTTCATATAATTAAAGTATACAAATTCAATCCACATGATCTCATCATTTCTAAGTTGTTGACTTGATTTGTTTTCTGCTGCATTTGTTCAAGATCAAGAACCAACTAATCTTGTCAGCTTAAATAGTAATAATAACAATATATATGCATGAATCATGACGAGAAATCTTTCCCTTCAATGTGAAGTGTTGATAAGGGAATCAAACAACCAATTTTCACTTGAAACTAGTATATAGTTATTTTCTTTCTTGAAATTTTTTTGGAAGTAGACTTTTCTAGAAATTGCATACCAATCGTTGGTCAACAAAGACATTGGAGAAGGAAAACAATGGAGAAAAAGAGCAGAACAATGAAGGTAATAAGGCAAACATGGAGCTTCAACAGTTGTACATTGTCACCAGTAGCATTTTGGTCAACGAGCACGGGCAATGTTGACCTGGACCTGCATATTGTAAATAAGCATTAAGCAACAGTTATTTATGCAGCATGACACAGACAAGCAGTGGTAGAAAAGAACTTGCTTTACTATAAATAACACACCCTTCACATCTAACTCAAAGGATTGGCTCAATGGTGTAAGGTCTCACTGAGTTCTTGAGCGAAAATTAATCTCTTGAGCTAGTGCAGTCACGCAATGCGAGTGGAGATTATTCTCATATCCAATGTGGTGTGAACAAGGTTTAAACCACAAAAAAAAAACCACATTTTTCTCATTTCGGGCTACATTAGTAGATGGGCAAGATATCACCCAGAATAGGCTTTCAATTCGGGCAAGATAGAGATTTCTTCATTTGTTGAGTTATACACCTCATGCTTGTAACTTTCCCTGATTTTTCTGAAACAAAGATCTTTAGTTTAATTACTTGCACTGACTGCTCAGTTAGAACTTCCTATGGTAAGCTAGATAAGTTCTGAATCTTTTTAAGCATTAAGCTTTCAGTTTGATCTCTTGAGGTGTCACATGTTGTAGCCATAGAAGCTTAAGCCTAACAATTGGCTGCTAACTTGAAAAATCTATGTTATGAACTCTTGAAATATCATATCATTTCATTCCCATGCCAGAATAGCAAGCTCACATAGAATCTGCTCACCTTTGTCCCGAAGTATTTATTGCAACAATGATAGAATCAAGGGCCAGGCATTACAGAGTTATGGAATTTTAGTTTCTGGGGCAAATCAGAATTATTGAATCCTGGTAAAGTTGGGAGGAAAATGCCAGGAAAATACAAGGTCAATTCTCAAGGTCAATGGAAAGTGTAGAATGCCAATTTTACTTTTTCCTTTATTGGTCCCACCAATCAATTAGAACGAAACAGGCTCATCAGCACTACAGAGGAGAGTTCTAAATCTACAACATTTTTTACTCTTTACACTGCACCAAAAAAAAAAAAACATAATTCTACTCCAATAAATTACAATTTTAACCCCCTATTAACTCTCCAAATTCAACCCTTCCTCCGGCGACAACCTTCCTTCGGCGATCTTGAGAGAGGCGAGGCAGGCAGTGCCTAGCGTGGACGAGCCCTGCGCAAGGCGAGGCAGACAGTGCCTCATGCAGGCGAGCCCCGCGCAAGGTAATGCCTCACACAGGCATGCTTGTGTGAGGCTATACCCGGCTACAATCCTTGCTCAACTTTCCTTGCGCAAGGCATGGGTCCTCGCGCAAGTCTTGTGTGCACAGCCAGACCACTGCATAGCCATCGCCCAAAAGTGCTAGCGACCGGTGGGTCGACAGCAGCCGACGTTGCTGCAGTTGAAGCCATGCGATTCTGACGGCAAAATAATTGGATTTGGGATTAAATTTTATGGGGTTAAAATTGTAAATACATGGGGTAGATTTAGGGTTTTTTTTTGTGTGGTGTAAAGAGTAAAAATGGTGGTATATTTAGAACTGCTCTACTCTCTGATATAACGTAAAGCAGACCACGTTTTTCACAGACCAAACTAAATCATGATTACAGAATTGCTCAAAAAAGTTTACCATCCGATTCTTGTAAAGTTATGTACACTAAACAAGACAGAAAAAAGACAAAGGCGGCCAAAAAAAAAAAACAGCGACCAAAATCTCTTTTGTCTTCTCCTCTTGCTTTCTAAGGTAATAATCCTTGAATTTCTATGAATTCCTGCCTTTTATATTATTTTTAGCAAAACGCATAACGTAGTTCAATGTTTAAAAATTTTCCGGTGACATCCCAGTGATTTTCAGGTGATGTAGTTGGTACCTATGGAAAGGCCATGGTTTTTAAGTCACTTGATTTGGTGGTGTATTTTGAAAGTTACGAATTTGTGAAGTTTGAAAAGAAAATGAGTTTTGGTTTTAAACACCCGAATTTGGGTCGCTGGAACTCCACCTTCCGGTAACCTTTTTCGTCGATTCTTTGAGAGCTTTTTCTGTATGAAATGTTATCTTTGTTGTGGACTTAATATCTCAATCTGAATCCTTTTTTGCTAAGAGAATCATTGCCCCAAAGTTGGTTTGTTGAACCTGAAACCCAGAAATTCTGGGTTTTCAATGATAAATTTCATAATATCTCAATCTGAATCCTTTTTTGCTAAGAGAATCATTGCCCCAAAGTTGGTTTGTTGAACCTGAAACCCAGAAATTCTGGGTTTTCAATGATAAATTTCAAACTTTTGGCTTTCGAAACTCAGTATTCCAGTTAGATTTTTGAATGAAACCGAATTCTAGATTGCAGTATTACATGTGAGCTTTTAATTGGTTCTGGTTTTATCTCTAGATTTGATATATCGTATTAGATACAAATGCTCAAAATAGGCCAAATGAACACAAAAATAGAAATTTTTAGAATATTAAAAATTTCATTTTAAATATTTTATAAGTTGTTTTTTCTGATCAATTTTTAATTAATCATGTTCTAAATTGTATGAAAGTCAAATATATGTTTTTAGTAAATTTTTACATATATAAATATATTTTTATAAAATTATTTACACGATTTTGAGTTTAGAAAACACCCACTTGATTTATGTAAACTTGTAGAAAAATGATAACTATTAAATATTGTGATCATGTTTTCATAGGATAATGTTTTTTCTACTGACTTTTATGTTTCAGTTTTAATTTCAAATTTTGCTTAAGTATTTTCTAAATTGAAAGAGTATTGGTTTTAATATGAGAAATACTCTAATTATCTCGATTCCTTAGGAGGGTTATCATGGCAACTAAATGTCTTAGGATGGTTAACAAAAGATTGTGTTTTATTAAACTAATAACTTCACGATAGTTTCTAATGGTTGCATACTTCTTGAATCATTAGGAAACTAAGAAATTGTGTGATGGCTATTCGAGTATTGGTTTAGCGAGTCAGGTAAGTGACTTGACGTTCCTTTGAATTATGTTTAAATATATATATTAGTCATCAATTATTCTTACTATGAAGCAATATATATAATATTTTATCTCTTAATTCGTTAAATCAGGTTAAGCATAAAGTATAGGATCTGTTTCAATGATGGAAATTGGTTACTAAATGCTTATGTTAACTCTTTGATTTAATTTATCATAAAACTTAGTTCTACAAGAAGTTTATTGGAATGTGATTTGGAAGCTTTGTTACAAATGAGAAAATTTGTTATTGCATATTGTGGTAATAAAATGATTTGATTTAAATAGATTACACATGATTTGGAAAGTTTTGATGCAAATAAGAAAATTATTTTATTGCATATTGTGGATATTTACAATGATTTGGCATAAATAGTCTCTCGATACACTATGATAGTGATGACCTTGCCAATAGGGGTTGTACATTGGCTATGTCAACATGCATTCTTATTGGGAATTGATTCCAAGAGCCACAGGTTAAGAATAGTGATTCCATTGCTTTGTGCAACCAATGATTGCCTATGAACCAAGCAACCTATTGAGAATAGTGGTTTCATTGCTTTGTGCAACCATTGATTGCCTATGAACTGAGCCACCAGTTAAGAATAGTGGTTTCGTTGCTTTGTGCAAGCATTGATTGTTTACGATATTGATGACCTGTGCCACAGGGATTAGATGTGATCATAGCTTGTTATGGGAGATGAATTGATGAAACTAAAATTTCAATATTGTGACTTTTGTTATATTGACATTTGACTTCAAAACAAGTTATCTGTAAACACATGTTTATCCCAAGAAATTGTTTTATGAGAATTTATCTGGTTTTGGCCTAAATGTTTTGATTGTGCTTAACCCAGTTGAAGGGATAGTAGTTACATACTGAGTCATTCTCTCATTGTTTTATTTTCTTACTTTTCAGATTTCAATAATTGCTCTTTGAGGAATTAGTTTTAACAAGGGTCTAAGAAGCAAGCTTAGCTTATTCTTAGTTTTGTGTTATTGAACTTGACTATTTTGAATATTAAATTTTTTGAAGATTTGTTAGAATATTTGAAACCTGTAATTTTGGAGATTTGAAGTTGTAAAGATTATTATTTTGGAGACCTTTTGAGGTTTTGATTTTGATGTTGTTCGATATGTGTGCCTTGCCTGCTTGTGGGATACTTCTCATGAGTATCCGGCGTTTGTTACATCCTAAAACTTCGGATTTGAGGCGTGACATCAACAACCTCCTACACAGCTGCACATACTCACTTGACTATTGGCAAGCTAGCTCAACGGTTTTCTCCTATGGCCATTTCTCTTTGCCAACCTTGTAATTCAACTTGATATAGTATAGGATAGCATGTAAACAACCTTTTCAGGTAACAATATGCTAAGGTTATTAGTGTGAAGTTTCTGAAAATTAAGTCATCTACAAGAAAAGGACGTGACTGCTAGAGGACTTTGCTAGGATGACTTGCACGTGCACCATGTCAAACTGTTTACAAGTTTTAAGATATGTGCTCCTTTCTATCTGCTTCATTGTGAAAACTGTAATATTTGAGTTAAAAATGCTTGAAAGCTATGGCAGACAAGATTCTGCTTGTTTTAGACTCTTAGGATCCTATTGTTATCACTCTAGTAGCAATACTGGGTTAGAATTATGTTAACCTCATCTCAGTATAGATTGCTAGGTTAATTTACTGCATGGCATGTTTGTCAACAGGCTGAACTTCAAGGAAAAAAACACACTTCAAATCAGGTTGAAGATAAAAGACCTGAAGTCTCTGTCGTGGTTGATGAAGACTACTGAAGTTTATTAACCAGTAATCATCAGGTATCCCAAGCTTATGCTATCCATTCAAGACAAAAGTCTAGCGTTTAAAGTCTGAATGTTCTAACTTCAATCAAATGGCATCTATCCTTTCTTGGCAAGCAAAGAGATTTGAGACTAGACATCCATGGAGATTGATATCCTTTGTTTCTGTGCTTGTTTTCTCATCATCTTCCCAAAAGCTTCTATTGCAGTCGACATGATTTCTCCATCAGAGTCACTCGCCGATGGCATGACCTTAGTTTCCAATGATGGAAGCTTTGAATTGGGTTTCTTCAGTCCGGGGACTTCTAAAAGCCGTTACTTGGGAATTTGGTACAAGAACCTCCCGATGCAAACTGTTGTCTGGGTTGCAAACAGGATCAAACCAATAAATAATTCCACAGGCTTGTTGAACATAGAAAGTACTGGAAACGTTGTGCTTCTTGATCAGAACAAAACAACAGTTTGGTCAACTAATTCAACTGGAGTTCAGAATCCAAGATTGCAACTCTTGGATTCTGGCAATCTTGTTGTCAGAGATGAAAGAGATAGTAATTCAGAAAATTACTCGTGGCAAAGCTTTGATTATCCATCTGATACAATGTTACCAGGGATGAAAATTGGTTTTGACCTGAGAACTGGTTTCCAACGAAGACTAGCAGCATGGAAGAACTGGGATGATCCATCTCCTGGTGACCTTACTTATGGGGTAGAGCTCCAAGGAAATCCAGAGTTGGTGCTAAGGAAAGGCTCAGAAAAATACTATCGCATCGGGCTATGGAATGGTGATGGATTTAGTGGTACATCAAATTTTAAGTCTAATCCGATCTTTGATTTTGACTTTATCTGGAATGAGGAGGAGGTGTACTACATATATTTCCTCAAAAAATAAATCAGTGAAGTCAAGGTTCGTTTTGAACCAAACTGAACATGTAAGACAACGGTACACATGGAATCCAGAAACTCAAACTTGGAAGTTGTTTTCAGTCATGCCAAATGACTACTGTGACAGATTTCGACTATGTGGTGCAAATGGCAATTGTGATAACAGTAAGCTTCCAGCTTGTCATTGTTTGAAAGGATTCAGGCCGAAATCGCTGGAAAGATGGAACTCATCTGACTGGTCTGAAGGATGTGTACACACTGAGCCGTTAAACTGCCCAAGTGGAGATGGATTTATCAGAATTGAGAGGGTGAGAACGCCAGACGCCACTAATTCTTGGGTGAACAGAACTATGAATCTCAAGGAATGTAGGGCTGGGTGCTTGCAGAACTGTTCTTGTATGGCATACGCTAATTTAGATGTTAGAAGAGGAGGCAGTGGCTGCGTCATGTGGTTTGGTGATCTAATTGATATCAGACAAGTTCAATCAGAAGGTCAGGATCTTTACATCAGAGTGTCTGCTTCGGAAGCAGGTACTAGTTTAGTTTTGCTTTTGTTTCTTCTCCATTTCTGCAAAGTACTTAATATGAAATTATATTTGTGTTCCTTAATCAAAATTGATTATGCAGAACCCAGAAAAAAGACTAAGGTGAAGCTTGCAGTGATAATTGCAACATCAACCGCTGTGCTTTTGGGGCTTCTGATAGTTGCTTGTTACGTTCACAAAAACAGGAGAAAGTTAAGAGGTAATACTAATTATGGTCCTCATGAAGGCACTCATTTTGTTCTTTGCTTCAAATACCAAAATCATTTTGCTCATAGCAGTGCTAGCAACTCCCAGATCCCAACCCCTTTACAAATTTGCAACCTTGGGAGCTAATTCATAATGAGATGGACAGATGGTTTTGAATTTTTTTTATATGATCTAACAAAAACAGAATCTAGTCTATAAACCAAGTGCCAGGAGATACTGGTTTTGGTGTTCATCCAGAAACATGTATATCAGTTTTCCGGCTTCTATCTAGATCAATCAATATAAGAAGCAAGCATATTAAATGAGACTCTTGGTCTATATTTTATACTGTTTTCAGATGAACCAGAAGATTGGAAAGGAAATGAAGAGAATCAAGGCCAGAATGAAGATATGGAGCTTGCAGTAGTCGAGTTAGATACCATAGCTCAAGCTACTGATTCTTTTTCTTTTAATAACGAGCTAGGGCAAGGAGGCTTTGGAACTGTTTTTAAGGTAAAAGTTGTTCTGTTGCTGTAAATTAGTAAAGTGATCTTAAGTACTAAAAATTCAACTTTATTGTAAGAGCTCATTACAAATGTAGTAACTTTCTAGGGGACACTAGCAAATGGACAAGTAATAGCTGTGAAGAGACTTTCAAAGAGTTCTGGACAGGGATTCAATGAGTTTATGAATGAAGTAAAGTTGATTGCGAAACTTCAGCATCGGAATCTTGTAAGCCTTCTTGGGTGCTGCATTCAAGGAGAAGAGAGAATGCTGGTTTATGAATACATGCCTAATGGAAGCCTTGACTCATTCATCTTTGGTTAGAATCATTAGAAACCTTTCAATTTTACATTGGCTACTCTTTGGTTTGAATTCAATTTTGCTGCTTCAATGAGCAAATAAGATGCAGGATTAACATGAGCGCATACCTGCCAGATACAACAAGACGCGAAGTATTAAATTGGTCCAAACGTTTCCAAATTATCTGTGGGATTGCTAGGGGACTACTCTACCTTCATCAAGATTCCAAATTGAGGATTATTCATAGAGATCTGAAAGCTGGTAACATTCTGCTTGATAGTGAGATGAACCCAAAAATTTCAGATTTTGGCTTGGCAAGAAGTTTTGGAGGAGACCAGACTGAAGACAATACAAAAAGAGTGGTTGGAACTTAGTAAGTGTACTTTTATGCAACATATTTGATCTATACATCCCCATGGAAATGCTTATTTTTCTTTCACAAAAATTTGTCCTGCAGTGGTTATATGGCACCAGAATATGCTATCGATGGGCTGTTTTCCATTAAATCAGATGTTTTCAGCTTTGGTATACTATTGTTGGAGATAATAAGTGGAAGAAAGAATAGAGGGTTTTATCGTCCAAATCACTGCGGCAACCTTATTGAACATGTAAGCATCAACATATATTATTATCATTACTTTTTGTTACTTATCTTGAACTAATAAATGCTAAAAGGTTTCATTTTGTTGCAGGCATGGAGATTATGGAAAGAAGGCAGGCCTTTGGATCTTGTTGATGATTTCTTAGTAGAGAATTGCAATCTATCTGAGGTATTACGATGCATCCACATTAGCCTTTTATGTCTACAGCAGCATCCTGAGGAGAGACCAAACATGTCATCTGTGGTTCTGATGTTGGGAAGTGAAAATGAACTGCCTCTGCCTAAACAACCTGGTATTTTCTTTTACAAGAAACCCCCTGAAGCAGATTCTACATCCGGCAATGATGGATTATTGTCGAGAAATGAAATGAGTACATCAGTGTTAGAGGCTCGATAGAGGGTTGTATGCTTCATTATATCTGTTATGCTCCAAACTATCAGTAATGATTTCAGTCCCAGTTGAAGCTTGAGGCATGTGTTTTTTGTGCAAATGCCTACTTGTGAGACTGTTTCAGAAATTATTGTAAATAGAAATGTTCTATTTATTACACGGATAGATAGATTGTTGGACCACAGTGAAGCTTCATATAATTAAAGTATACAAATTCAATCCTCACAATCTCATCATTTCTACGTTGTTGACTTAATTTGTTTTCTGCTGTATTTGTGTATGGTCAAGAGCCAGCTAATCTTCTAAGTTTAAATGGTAATAATGATAATATTCATGCATGATGAGAAATTTTAGTTAGTGTGATAAATGAATCAAACAATCATGTCGCAAATGCAAAAGATATTAAGAGCTGAGCATATATAGAGATAACATCGAAAATTTTTCCTATAGCCTAATCTGGTTCAGATTTTTAGACTGATAAGTCCAAGATCAAATTTAGAAGTTTTGATTTCTTGTCGTAAGTTTAAGTCCTCTAGTTTAAACGACTTTTCTTCATTGAATCTGAATTTGAAAGGGCTAATCATAAGCTTAAGAAGAGGATTGCAGCCATCACAATCATAATTGCCCTTGCTTTAATCTCTGGGATGCTAATAGTTGGCTTGGCTATTGCCATTCTGAAATCTGGTTAGTTTACAAGTTAAAGTTCATTTGTCTTCTTGAAACTATCATATAGCTATTCTGTTTCTTGAAATTTTTTTGATAGGTAGACTTCGTTAGAAATTGCATACCAGTCGTTTGTCAACAGAGACATTGGAGAAGGAAAACATAGAAGAAAAAGAGGAGAAGATTGAAGGTAGCAAGGAATATAGATTGAAGCAAAAAGAAACAGAAATGCAAGGAACCATCATCTAACACTACCAGGGCATCAAGCTGCTCTGTTGGTTCTGTCCTGAATGTTCAATCAGGATAAACAATGATCCTGACAATGGAGGCTGTTAGCTGCAGAGTTGGATAACAACATATCCTGACAGAAAACTAAAGCCTGGCTTATTTTACTGTGAGCTTGAAAGGGATTTTGCACTTTTGGCAAACAGATGCTTTACAGAACCTGATAAAATGACCAAAGTTTAAGCTTCTTGGGTAACAATTCTCACTATTATATTGACAAGGACCGAGTCTGATTATATAAGAGCTAGCTTGTAAACTGTATATGAACAGAATTGAACATAGAAACAGCCCAAGGATTCAGTTGATAAAACTCTACTTCAGAAACCACCAATAAAAAGATCATTAGCCTAAAAAATTGGAAAAATTAACCATATATAGTCATTAATAACATCTTGATAAACATGAAAAACTGATAATACTAAATGCTTGAATTTAGTCTATGTCAGAAACTGAGAACCATGACTACCACACAGCAATATCAGAGAGATGATAGTAACAGGCTAACAGCTAACTCCATTTACAAGAAACATGGAGAAAAACATTTAGACAATTACAACTTGAACATGGCATTTCTCTGAAACTTTGGGAAATTTCCACAGTTTCTCAGTGATCTTTAATAGCCGGCCCTTCCTGGTAACAATATGTATTATCAAATTCGCCAGAACTTGTCCATGCTTCAGAAAATACTCAACCAATATGGAAGTTCCTGTAAAGAAGAGAAATAACTTCAGTTATGGATTGACATAAAGTTTTTCTTTCCCAACCTTTTGAGTAGAATTTACCAATTCTCAACTTAGTTAAGGTTTCCAAAGTGAGGATTCGATCCTGACCGAGTAGAAGACCCTTTAAAATACAATAAAAGTTGTACTTAATCAGTTATACTTTGCTGCGAGAAGAATCAATCATTAAAAAGTTCATGCAATTAGTAATTTCAAGTCAGCTGTTAAGAAAACTACCATTAGAAAACAAACCGATAAAAAATGGACCAGATAAATGAAGGTATTGAACATGACTAAGCCCTCTTATCAGATCCGTTGCACCAGAAGCATAAAACACAGAACATTTTACTGGTCCAAAATCGATATAGGCTTCAAGCAGAGAGTGAATATCGATTAATAAATGATCTTTTGCCAGGAAGCGCTCGTATTTCATGTAAACGAGACTTGGTGCGTTAATCAGAACCTCATTCACTTGTATAGCACGTATTATATCATAGGCAAAATGGCTTATCGTCAGTCTCTTGAGAGTAGAGTTAGAAACATTGAATCTGGTTATATTCGTGTAAAAACAATTCTGTAAAACCAATTCCTCAAGCGCAGAGCAACGAGAGAAGAGCCTTTCAACTGAATCATCATCCGAAAATTCAACACACTTTAGGCGGAGAATCTTAAGGCTTGGAAGAGAAACCATAGTAGGGATTTTCAGTAGTCCCGTTATCGTCAATTTCAATGACACCAATGTCTTGCAAGTAAACAACCCTGCAGGCATCCTAAACCCTACATGCAAATTCAGCAAATTAAGCTTCAGCTCTCTAACATTATGCCACAATGCATATTGCACCCATCCTTCTGCCCTCAAAGGATCAACCGCTTGTCCACATCTGAGAACAAACTTATCTAAATCAATCCGTTTTCGACCAAACAGAACTCTATCAACAATATTCATGAAACCCTTTCGACCAAAGCCAGAATCTTTAAGGTTAACAATGGGGACCAAGGTGTAAAGGTTCTTCCACCTTGTTGATAGGATGGATGTTCGGACCGTGTCTTTTGTTGGAAGTAATGAGAGGATATGATAAAGAAGATCATCTGGTAAATCACTCAACCTGTCTCTCTTTGCGTCAAGCTCTTTAACTTTCATGGTTAATGGAGACAGCTTCTTACTGTGTTGTAGTCGGTGCATAAAGAGAAACTTACGTTTTCTTTTGTGGCAAAAACCAGTTTGAAATTTTTGATAACGGGAAATGGGAGAGGGGTTAATGGATTCGAAGTAAACCTTATAATATGTTGCAATTTATTTTTAAGATTTATCAACTTTGATTTTTGGAGTTTGGGTCAATCTAGAACTGTATTTTGTATCCCTTATCTAATTTTAAAATTGTAATAAATTATTTTAAATTTAATCACTTAAAATTTATATATTTTAATAACTATAATAAATTTTAATAATTTATATAAAATCTAATCACTTTAAAGAGAATAATTAAAATATTATTTAATTTAAAAATAATTAAAATATTATATTGTATCTAATATATTTTAAAAATAAAATTAATTATCCAATATATTTAAAATAATTAGGCATAATTTGTTATCTATTTCTCTAAACTTTGCAAATTCTAAAAAAATTACATAACATTATTAAAGAGAATTCATGTAGCATTAACATCTTAAAAGTTAAAAATAAAATTATAGCTCTTATCTAATTTTAGAGATTTTAATAAATTATCTAAAATGTTATCACTTAAAAATTATCTTTTTTTAATAAATTTTAATAATTTAACTAAAATCTAATCACTTCAAATAAAATAATTAAAATATTATCTAATATAAAAATAATTAAAATATTATCTAATTCAAAAATAATTAAAACATTATATGGTTTCTAATCTATTTAAAAAAAATAAAATTAATCATTTAATACATTTAAAATAATTAAGCATAAATTTTTAAAAAATATATATGTGGAGAGTACAAATTTTATTTATATATATTTAAAAAATTAATTTGTGCATGCATGGATTTGCAAACTAGTTGAATTAATAAAATAATATATTTAATTTATTTCTTATAAAAATATTATTTTATTTAAAAAATAAAATAATTTTTTATAAGAAATAAATCAAATATATTCACAAACATAAAATAGCTGCACTAAAACCCTTTCTGCAATGGGCCAAGTTATTTAGTTTAAGATCATGATGTTCTACCAACGAAGTTAGTACAAGTGGTTAAACTTCAAATGCTGAGCGTAAAGTATTCACGTTTAAATCTTCTTAGTTTTTCTTTTGAATCATATATCAAGAAATTGGAAGACCTTTTTCTTTTTATAATTCTGTCGTTCTCTGGCCTCTAGGTGCATATCAATGATTTTAAGTGGCAAAAGTTTCATGAACTCTTCCTTGAAATAAAACAGGATTGACATTTTCAATTTATAAACCGCCTTAAGACTAAACGCATGGCTTCTGGTGTCAACTAAAATTGAAGACAAGGTTATCCCTTTGTGAGACAGCATGTTAAATTCATAATCAAACATGTTGAAGCATTGCACAAATAAAATCCTGTCTGGTTTTTTGTGTTGGGTTACCCCTGAATCCTGCTATATGTCCAAGAGTGAGTTTTCAATGTTGTGCTAAATTAGTGCCTCTAAAGAACTCAAGGCTTAGCTCAAATGCTTTATGTAGCTATTTTTAAGAGATGGCATCTAATAGATTTGAACTCAAATCAGCAAGTTTGACTTCAAAACTGTGGAGCGATTGATTTTATTACAACTGAAAATTCTAAATCCTAACAGTAGCATAGTCAATCACCAAGTATCAAACTGTCTTGTGACTAAACAACAATTCTAAAAATTTTGCTTGGCTGACAGGATTCAGAAGTAAAATTATTAAAACACAAGAAAATTTGACCATGGAAACTTCATGTTAATAAGCCATGGATGACTAGAATTCACATAATTAGCAACAATGGAGGCTGTTAGCTGCAGAGTTAGATAACCATATAAAATGAACAGAAAAACTAAAGTCCTGGCTTAATTTACCATGAGCTTGAAAGGGCTTTTGCAGTTTTTGCTAACAGATACTTTATCACTGACTCTACATTTACAGAACCTGACAAAACGACCAAGTTTAAACTTCTGGACTAACAATTCTCTCCATCATATTGACAAAGGCTGAGAACAACTATATAAGATCTAGCTTGTAAATTGTATATGAACAGAATTGAACCCAGTGCATACAATTTTACCTCAGAAGCCTTATAAAATTTGAAGTTAAAATGCAAAATTAACCACATATAATCGTTATTAACATCTTGATAACCATGAAAAACTGATAGTACTAACTCCAGTCATTGAGAAAATATTTAGACAATTGCAACTTGGCATTTCTTTGAAACTCTGGGATGCTTCAACAGTATCTTCTTTAGTAGCGGGTGCTTTGTGGTGTCCAGATGTATTATCAAATTCTCCAGAACTTGTCCATGCTTCAGAAAGTACTCAACCATTTGCACGTCAGGTTTTTTCCCTCTGAACAGCAGAAATTTAACAGTCTTGATTCGAGATATCAAACAAGGGGGCACTTCCTTTGGTGGATTCATAATATTGTTTTCATAGAATGGAAGTTCCTGCAAAGAAAAAAAATTAACTTTAGTAACACTTGCCTTGCCTCTCTGCATAGGGTAAGGTGGATTGACATAAATTAAGTTTTTCTTTCATTCATACCTCAAAGACAAGGGTCTCCAAACAAGGAGCAAAATTAAGCAGTCTTTCCCAACCTTCCAGGTAGAACCTACCAATTCTCAACTCAGTCATGTTCTCCAAGGTGGGGATTGGATCCTGACCAGGTAGAAGAGCCTTCAAAATACAATAAAAGTTGTACTTAGAATAAATCAATCATTAAAAAGTTTATGGAATTAGTAATTCATGTGAAAAACTTTACAAAATTAACAAGAAACTAGTATTAGAAAACAAACCCTTGATAATGCAGCAGATAAATGAAGGGATTGAATATGTCTAAGCCCTCTTATCAGATCACTTGTAACAGATGCACCTCCAAAATCAATATAGGCTTCAACTAGAGAGTGAAGATCAATTAACAAATGATTTTTTGCTAAGAAGTGATCGAATTTTAAGTACACAAGACTTGGTGCATTTATCAGAACCTCATTCACATAATAACAATTTCGATGATAACTTATGGTCAGTTTTTTGAGGGTAGGATTAGAAACATTAAGTCTGGTTAAACCATTGAAAAAACAACCGTTTAAAACTAACTCCTCAAGGGTAGAGCAGCTTGAAAAGAGCCTTTCAACTGCATTATCATCCGAAAAAACAGCTGCCATTATGGAGAGAATCTTAAGACTTGGAAGAGAAATCCTAGCAGGGATTTCTAGAACCATTGCATCCATGGACAATTTCAATGACACCAATGTGTTGCAAATAAATAATCCTGCAGGCACCATAAAATGCAGAGGCGATAAGTCAAGATCCAGCTTTCTAACATTATGCCACAATGCATATTGTACCCATCCTTCAGCCCTCAAAGGATCAACATCATTTCCACATCTAAGAAGAAACTTATCCACATCAATCCCTTTTCTTGCAAACAAAACTCTATCCACAGCATTCATGAAACGCTTCCCACGGTGGTCATAATCATCAAGGTTAAGAGTGGGGACCAAAGTGTAAAGCTTCTTCCACCTTGTTGATAGGATGGATGTTCGAACTGTGTCTTTTATTGGAAGTAATGAGAGGAAATGACAAAAAAGATCATCTGGTAAATCACTCAACCTGTCTCTCATTGTGTCAAGCTTTTCAACTTCCATGGAACTCATCTGGGGACAGCTTCTCACTTCAGAATTGAACTCAGAACATAAACAAAAACCAGTTTGAGACAGGCTGAGTTTATGAGAAGAGCTCTCGAATTCGACCCCTACTAAACATACCTTTGGGGCTAGGTGAGGAGCCTTAACTATGACGAAATCTCGAGCAGGATTAATCTCAAACCGTTAAAACGGATAAGGATAACTATGGTTTACACAAAAAAAAAAAAAACATTTTGAGAGTGTATCGGTAGTTTGAGTCCATCTAGGACTGTAATTTATAGTAATAAAATTAATTAAATAATATTCTTATATAAATATTTAACTTTAGAAAATTAAAAAAAAAAAACATAATATGTAAAAACTAATTTTAGGATCAAATTCATGTTTAATTTTAGTGATAACATATTATTTATATAATTATATAATAATTATAATATCGAATTCATGTTTAATTTTGGAGCTTATACTGTAGGACCTTGCCACCGATTGCTTTTCAGTCAACATCTTGGGCAACGTTGATCAGATCTTTAGTTTAACTACTTGGATTGACTGCTCAGTTAGAACTTTCTATTTGTAAGCTAGAGAAGTTCTGAATCCTTTTAAGCATTAAGCTTTTCATGTTTGATCTCTTGAGGTATCCGATATTGTAGCCAATGGAAACTTAAGCCTAACAATTGGCTGTTAAGTTGAAAAATCTACATTATTAACTTCTGAAATACCGTATCAATTCATTCCCATGCCAGAATAGCAAGATCACATAGTTTCAGGGGCCAATCAGAATGGTTGAATCATGGTAAAGTCTGGGACGAAAATGCCAGGAAATTTCAAGGTCAATGAAACGCGTAGAATGCCACTTTTTCTGTACCCTCTATTGATCCTACCAGTCAATCATAGGTCTTAGGCTCTCTGCTAGGAAGACTTGCATTTACATGTCAAACTGTTTCCGAGTTCTAATATATGTGCTGCTTTCTATCTGCTTCATTGTGAAAACTGTAATATTTGAATTGAAAAAGCTTGGGAAGCAATGGGAATTTCCTTTCTGATTTTCATCAACACTATTTTCCTGATTTTCCTCTCTATGTTCTCTGATGCAACTAATATCCTCACCTCCTTCCAGTCTGTTGGCGATGGCAGCAGCTTGGTTTCCAGAGATGGGATGTTTGAACTCGGTTTCTTCAGTCCTGGAAACTCCAAGGGTCGTTACTTGGGAATTTGGTACAAAAAAATCCCAGTCCGGACTGTTGTTTGGGTTGCAAACCGGCGCAATCCTATCAATGACACTTCTGCTTTGCTGTTTCTAAACAAAGACGGCAATCTGCTATTAAATGGAAGCAGTGGTGCTGTTTGGTCATCAAACTCAACAAAAACAGCTGAAAGGCCAACAGTGCAGCTCTTGGATACAGGAAACCTTGTCATAAGAGATAATTCAGAAACAGTTTTATGGCAGAGTTTCGATTATCTGACTGATACTCTACTTCCTGGGATGAAAATTGGATGGGACTTGAGAACTGGTCTCGATCGCCGCCTGTCAGCTTGGAAGAGCTCAGATGATCCTTCTCCTGGAGACTTCACCACTGGCATCGAGCTATATGGCTACCCTGATTTTGTTGCATGGAAGGGTTCCAAGAAATACCTTCGAAAAGGCCCCTGGAATGGTGTCAGGTACAGTGGTTCACCAATATTGAAGCAGAGTAGACTTTTCCAGAATGAATTTGTATGGAATAAGGATGAGGTGTACTTCACATATTACCTGAAGAACAGATCAGTTATCACAAGATATGTTTTGAACCAAACCAGTTCTCAGGGTCAGCACTACCTTTGGAGTGAAGAAACTCGAACTTGGCTGCTGTTTTCATATGGACCAAAGGACTTCTGTGACAAATATGGAATCTGCGGTGCATATGCAAGCTGTGACATTACTGAAGTGCCACTTTGTCAATGTTTAAAAGGATTCAAGCCTAAATCACAACAACTTTGGGACTCCATGGACTGGTCTCATGGTTGCATGCGCAATAAGCCATTGAATTTCCAGAAGGGGGATGGATTTATCAAATTTACCGGCTTGAAACTACCTGATACCAGGCATTCTTGGGTAGACAAAAGTGTGAGTCTCAAGGAATGCAGGGCTAAATGCTTGCAGAACAGTTCTTGTATGGCCTACACAAATACAGATATAAGTGGAGAAGGCAGTGGTTGTGCCATTTGGTTTGGAGATCTGTTGGATATCAAACGGTTACATGCTGGTGGGCAGGATTTATATATTCGAATGTCTGCTTCTGAAACAGGTATGAGGCTACTTTTGGTTTAGTCGAATTTTGAGTATGCATTCGAAATGATAGTACACTTTCCATTTTCTGTTTGACTGCTAGTCTAATTCAAGTCAAGATACTAAAATATTCCAGATTGTAGCTTGTAAATGAATGTTCATCTCTAACTGCCCTTGTTCTTCTTCCTTTTTTTTTTGATTTATTGAATTTTCTATGTTCATGAAGATCCAAAAGGTGAGAATGCAATAAAGATAGCAGTCATACTCAAAATAACTTCAATAGTCATTTCCGTACTATCTGGTGTTCTTCTTGCCTACTACTGCACTCGCAGACCTCGTGCAACCATAGAAGGTAACACTACTTCCTTATTTGCCTATGTTCAAAAACTTCTGACACAAATGTAAGGACTGCTAGCAACTTTCTAGTGTTATTTTGTAAATAAACATATCAACTTGGTGATTGAGAAAGGAAATCTCTGGTGAAAAATACAACATTCTAATGCTAATGTCAGCATGTTTTCAATTGTTTCAGGAAGAAAAGATAATCATGGTTTAAATGATGGGAGCAATGCAGGGCAAATGGAAGACACAAATCTTCAATTATTCAACCTGGATACAATAGCTAAAGCCACCAATGACTTCTCATTAGACAATAAGCTTGGAACAGGTGGCTTTGGGTCTGTGTACAAGGTAAATTTGCAACATTCTGGTGAAACTTTCCTACAAAAGAAATTTACATAACATAGTAAAGATTCTTTAAGTACGTTACTTTCAGGGTACTATGGTAGATGGACAAGAAATTGCTGTGAAGAGGCTTTCAAGAAGCTCTAGACAAGGATCATATGAGCTCAGAAATGAAATTGCACTGATAGCCAAACTTCAGCATCGGAATCTTGTAAGGCTTCTTGGCTGCTGCATTCAAGGAGAGGAGAAAATGCTGGTTGATGAATTTATGCCAAACAAAAGTTTGGATTTCTTCATTTTCGGTATGGATTCATCAAACACACCAAGGCCAGTGTAAATTTATCACAATTTTCTTATATTTCCAACAATATATCTACTTCAAAAGGTTTAGCAGGGAGCTAACTAATGATAGGATACTTACCAGATAAAACAAGAAGTAAACTATTAGATTGGTCCAAGCGTTTTCATATTATCTGTGGAGTTGCTCGGGGGCTAGTCTACCTACATCAAGATTCTAGGCTGAGGATTATACACAGAGATCTTAAACCTAGTAATGTTCTTCTTGATGCTAAGATGAATCCAAAAATATCAGACTTTGGTTTGGCTAGAACTTTTAAAGGAGACCAGACAGAGGGGAACACAAATAAAGTGGTTGGAACCTAGTGAGTAGGAAAGTGCATTTTTCATCTTTTCTTCTCAATCTAACTCGAAATTTTCCTGATTGGTTTTCTTGTGATACCATTTTGCAGTGGTTATATGGCACCAGAGTTTGCAATTGATGGGAAATTCTCAGTAAAATCAGATGTCTTTAGCTTTGGAATACTGATTCTGGAAATAATTAGTGGCAAGAAAAATACAGGGTTTTACCATCCCAGTCCTAACCTTAACCTGATTGGACATGTAAGTATTAGAAGTTACTTAGTACTAATAAACTTTGAACAGGAATATGACCAAAAGTTATAATCTGTGTTAGGCTTGGGAACTTTGGAAGGAAGGAAAGGCTTTACAACTGATTGATTCATTTTTAGAAGAGTCGGACTCTCTGTCAGAAGTGGTACACTGTATCCATATAGGTCTCTTGTGTGTGCAACAACATCCTGAAGATAGACCGAGCATGTCATCCGTGGTTCTGATGTTGGGAAGTGAGACTGCATTGATACAACCAAAAGAACCTGGTTTCCTGATAGACAAGAAATCACTTCAAACAAATTCCCCTTTGGGCAAGCTTGAATCATTCTCAACTAATGATGTTACTATCTCAGAGTTGGAGGCTCGATAGGTGATTCTGGAGCTTTCAAGTAACCTGAACTTTTGGAAAATCAGTTCATTTTTATTGCTAAAATGACAATGTTTATGCTAGGATTTGAAGTTGCCAAGAGGATTGTCATAGCAGACAGGGGCTTTCCAGGATTGCACTCATGTCTGCTCTCTGTTTATCTACTATTCTCTTGTAGTTATAATAAAATTCAACTTCTCCACTCGGTTGCAGATGATGAGTGACTAGCCAACAAATTCCCTATACGATTGACATTGAAATACACCTCACTTATAGAAACCAATAACATTTTTGACATCAGAAAACATTTTCCATGGTACTAATGTTATCAGAATAGTTAGACCTCATGATTTTGCTGCCAAGCAATTCCAATCCTTGTTGAATCCTTGAGATTTTAATTTTACTTCATAAGCCTAATGGTAAGAAATGGTTCACCAACTGAAAACCAATTAAAAACCTTGCTATGTTCTGCATGGCTTACCAACAGAGTTAAGAGAGACCGTTCTAAAGCTTTCACATGCTCAGGACATTGGAATTCTGTGCAATCAGCTCGGTAAGGAATATTACTTCACTGTTTTAGTAATACAACAAAAAGAATGCATGACGACCCAATATGACTGAACTTGAACTGAAATCATTGATGACATTAACCATAAAACCATGAATGTTGATTAATGCCATAAATGTACCATCAAACTTTTGCAATATATTGATTCATTTTGTTGAAAGAGTAGGCAAGATTCTTGAGAATGTTGCAGATCCAGTATATTGTATGAGCTGACCATCAAGTGAATACTTCAATCTGAAGCTGATATCAGTCCCAACCTCTAAAATCTTTTGGTAAATAGTTTCTAGTTGTTTTAAACCTCCAACAAAGATATTAGCAAAACTCAGTTGGTAACATTTAGCAAAGACCAACCATGATGGTGATATTACAGATTAAGAAATTTCAGTTTCAACAACTTTTTTGTGGAAAATGACAGAGAAAATCATGTTTGATATGAAAGTCATATAAATGTCCAATAAAAAGGCCTCCTTAAATCTGAACATGTGGACTTTTATCACTTCAGAAATGGCTTGAACATGACTTTTTGATCCTGGAAAGGATAAGCATAAACTATTTTCCTTTCCAAGAACACAGAATTGAATGTGATTGCAAATGCTATAACTTTAATGTTGCTGCTAACCATTTCCAGGCTGAACATTCAATTTTTCACCAATGACAGCAAAGAGAAAGAACAAGATAGAAAAAGGTGAGCAGCAGCTTTCATTTCTTATCCTGAAATTGGATTCCAGGACCCGTTCAAGTCTCCGCCTTCTTCAGAATCATTCCCGATATAAACATGCAAAAACATGTAGATAGTCCAAAAAAGTGTTAAGCAGTTTGAAATGTTAAGTTTGAATTAAGTTTAAATTGCCAAAAGTTATGTATAAATTTTGAATAGGCATAATTTGTTAGAAAGTTATGTCCGAAAGACATAATTAGTTTCAAAATACATGATAGTCCAAATGTGATATCTAAGAGACATAACTTATTTGAAGATGTCTTTTGGACAAGACATGTATATTCAAAGTGTCTCTTGGTAATTATGAATATTCAAACTTATGTATTTAATTTTCATTCTAAAATTTCATACCTGTTTTGAAAGAGTTTGTAAGATTCTGTTGTATTTTGGAGGATTTTTGCATCCTTAAGTATAGTGACTAAAGTTCTTGTCTCAGAATCATTTCTTCTTCCTTCATTTTTGTTTCTTATTTTCCTACCAATCTTAAGGATTCAAAATATATTATTATTATTATTATTATTATTATTATTATTATTATTATCTTGGAACTTCCTTCGCATACAAGTTTCAAGATTCTAAATCAAGAGTTATTTTATCTGCTTGATCTAAGTCTACTATCACTACCAACTTTAAAAAAAGATGACTCCGAAGATGTGAAAAAGGAAAAGTTAAAGCGTGAAAAAGATTAAATGAATTTTTCTCACCAAAGAAAAAGGTTAATGGTTTTTCATTGAAATATCATATAAGTTTATTAACTTCTTAAATTTTATGCATGATTGTTTCAGTTTTTAGTTGTTACATATAGATTTTACATTATGCAGTAACAATTGTGTGAAAATTGTTTTATATGGGTTTATTTTTGTCTTCAATGATTTATATATTCTTCCATTCTCATGAAAAGGATTTCAAAAAAATAAATTTGTATAAAATGTAAAAAATATTTCTTGAAAACTTGTCTGTATAGTATCACAATGAACATGAGAAAACATATTAAGACTCAAATATTAGAACACATGAGATGGAAGAATGATAGTCCAACAAATACACAAGAAAAAAGTATCGGTAGCAACAAATTTAATTTGTTGCAACAATATTCAAGTTGAAAAGCTTGAATAAATGAGTCATTGTGGATAAGGACTAGTTAGTGGGAACTAGGATTTGTTTAAGAAATATTTCAGATAAGATAATAAAAGAAATGTGACATGCATGAAATTCCTTCAATATTGAATCCAAAAGTGAAGTTTTATAAGTTGGAAATTTATAGATTAATTCATAATTAAGTTTGGTTTCTAGTTTTTTTTTTTTTTTGAGTAGTATATTTTGATTCAAAATTACAATCACAATCAGCATATTATATTCTATGAACTGGTAATTTAATAAATTGGTAAATACAAATGATAATAACAAACTAAACAAATAATAAATAAACTAACTTAAACTTACACTCGGTGAAACTCGAACTTGGAAACTTATGGTTTCTAGTTATTCATGAAGACTGTAGACACCCTATTTTGTCTAAGATCTTAACTTGTAAAAAAAATAATTAATTGGGTTAGGTGATATAGTATTTTTTAACTTAATTTAACAAATTAGAATAGGATAATTATTTAATATTAGAATTGTTTAGAATTAGGTTAGAATTAAATTAGGATTTTATTTTTTAGATTTAGAATTAACATCAATTAGAATAAATTTAAAATTAAGATAGAAATAGGATTTAGGAATAATTAATAAATAAAATAAGAAAAAACCAAAATGAAATAAAAAAATAAATAAAATAAATAAATAAAAATAAGGATTAGCTTAGAGTTAATTTAATTAAGATAATTTTTATATTAAATTTTTGAATATTAAATTTTTTGAATTTTAAATTTTTTGAAGATTTGTTAGAATATTTGAAACCTGTAATTTTGGAGATTTGAAGTTGTAAAGATTATTATTTTGGAAACTTTTTGAGATTTTGATTTTGATGTTGTTCGATATGTGTGCCTTGCCTGCTTGTGGGATACTTCTCATGAGTATCCGGCGTTTGTTACATCCTAAATCTTCGGATTTGAGGCGTGATATCAACAACCCTCCTACACAGCTGCACATACTCACTTGACTATTGGCAAGCTAGCTCAACGGTTTTCTCCTATGGCCATTTCTCTTTGCCAACCTTGTAATTCAACTTGATTTAGTATAGGATAGCATGTAAACAACCTTTTCAGGTAACAATATGCTAAGGTCATTAGTGTGAAGTTTCTGAAAATTAACTCATCTACAAGAAAAGGACGTGACCGCTAGAGGACTTTTGCTAGGATGACTTGCACCTGCACCATGTCAAACTGTTTACAAGTTTTAAGCTATGTGCTCCTTTCTATCTGCTTCATTGTGAAAACTGTAATATTTGAGTTAAAAAGGCTTGAAAGCTATGGCAGACAAGATTCTGCTCGTTTTAGACTCTTAGGATCCTATTGTTATCAGTCTAGTAGCAATACTGGGTTAGAATTATTTTTATACCACATTTCATTTAATTTTTATTTTTTTAAGATTCCATTAAACTATGTATCGTTATTTTGTGGAGTCTAAAAATTTAATTGAAAGTATATTAGATAACAATCTTATATTAAAACTATAAAAAAATCAATACAATAAAAAATACATAATCATGTGAAATTTAAAAATTTCATTTGCCTTGTAAAAAACGAATTCTATTTTTTTATGTCAAATTACCGCATTAGAATTTTCCAAAAAAAAAATAGAAAGCAAATAAATACAGAAATCATAAAAACCCATCAGAGATGCAATCATCAAGCACTTAACAAGCATTACAAGTTACAAAATAACTCACTAATTTGCCCTTACAGAGGAATTTTCAATTTTGTTCGAAAAACTGTTGGTTTTCTATCATCTTCTCTGTAAATGCAAATTGTACTCACTCTCAAATATAGCTTACGCAAATTTCAGGACCATGATTTGATCTTAATAAACATACGATCCAATAGAAAGAGATATGCTTCAAGTGCAAACATAGCTCCAAACATCAGAAACAACCTATTTCTGAATTCTCTTCTCGATTAACAAAAATGCAACTACAGTTCAAGTATAGCTTGAGATAGCCTTAATCTGAGTAAACCTTTAATACATGAAATGTAATACCCAGCCCAAATAAAAGGCCCAAAAGCCAAAAATATTACTGTATTAGGTTTATTACACTAGGGCAAAAATATGAAGGAAACGGGCAGCGCCTCCAACGGGACAAGCTGCTGAAGAAATATATATATATATATATATATATATATATATATATATAGTAGGGATCTATTTATATATATGTAAAATAAATTTATTTTACACAGTTTTATATCTTCATATAGGATTAATATTTTTGTAAACCAACAGATGGATTTAACAACCTACTCATATTTATTATGTACGTAAATTTTTGAATCAATCTGCTATTTCTATCATTTTAATCGAGAATAGTATTTTTTTCAATATATATCAACGGTTGAAATTTTATTTTACAAAATATATAGTTAGATGTATTCGATTAATTTGAAATTTGACATGCATAATCTATGTGAATAGAACATAAAATTCACGATCGGATTAAAAAATTATAAATCATATAAAAATATATGAAAGTGTGTAAAACTAAATTTGTTTTACACATATATAATTAGATCTCTCCTCATATATATATATATATATATATATATATATATATATATATAAAAACAAAAGAAAAGATGAAGAGTGGCGTGACTTGCGACGCCGAAAGAAAGGAAAATGAGATTTAAGTTGGCTATTGTTTAGCCAAAGCAAAAAAAAAAGATTTGGGGGTTGTTGTTGAAGGGCTTGACTGAGAGTTAGAGGAAGAAGTAAAGTCCTAGGTGAGTATAGGTGAGTAAATATTTCTCTTTAATTTTTATGGTTATTTTGTATAGTTAAGGATTAAGCTTTGAGGAAATTGTTATCTCAGTATAGATTGCTAGGTTAATTTACTGCATGGCATGTTTGTCAACAGGCTGAACTTCAAGGAAAAAACACACTTCAAATCAGGTTGAAGATAAAAAACCTGAAGTCTCTGTCATGGTTGATGAAGACTACTGAAGTTTATCAACCAGTAATCATCAGGTATCCCAAGCTTATGGTATCCGTTCAAGACAAAAGTCTAGCGTTTATAGTCTGAATGTTCTAACTTCAATCAAATGGCATCTATCCTTTCTTGGCAAGCAAAGAGATTTGAAACTAGACCTCCATGGAGATTGATATCCTTTGTTTCTGTGCTTGTTTTCTCGTCATCTTCTCAAAAGCTTCTATTGCAGTCGACATGATTTCTCCATCAGAGTCACTCACCGATGGCATGACCTTAGTCTCCAATGATGGAAGCTTTGAATTGGGTTTCTTCAGTCCAGGGACTTCTAAAAGCCGTTACTTGGGAATTTGGTACAAGAACATCCCGATGCAAACTGTTGTCTGGGTTGCAAACAGGTTAAATCCAATAAATGACTCCATAGGCTTGTTGAAGATAGAAAGTACTGGAAACGTTGTGCTTCTTGATCAGAACAAAACAACAGTTTGGTCAACTAATTCAACAGGCGTTCAGAATCCAAAATTGCAACTCTTGGATTCTGGCAATCTTGTTGTCAGAGATGGAAGAGATAGTAATTCAGAAAATTACTTGTGGCAAAGTTTTGATTATCCATCCGATACAATGTTACCAGGGATGAAAATTGGTTTTGACCTGAGAACTGGTTTCCAACGAAGACTAGCAGCATGGAAGAACTGGGATGATCCATCTCCTGGTGACCTTACTTATGGGGTAGAACTCCAAGGAAATCCAGAGTTGGTGCTAAGGAAAGGCTCAGAAAAATATTATCGCATCGGGCTATGGAATGGTGATGGATTTAGTGGTACATCAAATTTTAGGTCTAATCCGATCTTTGATTTTGACTTTATCTGGAATGAGGAGGAGGTGTACTACATATATTTCCTCAAAAATAAATCAGTGAAGTCAAGGTTCGTTTTGAACCAAACTGAAAATGTAAGACAACGGTACACATGGAATCCAGAAACTCAAACTTGGAAGTTGTTTTCAGTCATGCCAAATGACTACTGTGACAGATTTCGACTATGTGGTGCAAATGGGAATTGTGATGACAGTAAGCTTCCAGCTTGTCGTTGTTTGAAAGGATTCAGGCCGAAATCGCTGGAAAGATGGAACTCATCTGACTGGTCTGAAGGATGTGTACACACTGAACCATTAAACTGCCCAAGTGGAGACGGATTTATCAGAATTGGGAGTGTGAGAACGCCAGACGCCACTAATTCTTGGGTGAACAGAACTATGAATCTCAAGGAATGTAGGGCTAGGTGCTTGCAGAACTGTTCTTGTATGGCATACACTAATTTAGATGTTAGAAGAGGAGGCAGTGGCTGCGTCATGTGGTTTGGTGATCTAATTGATATCAGACAAGTTCAATCAGATGGTCAGGATCTTTACATCAGAGTGTCTGCTTCGGAAGCAGGTACTAGTTTAGTTTTGCTTTTGTTTCTTCTCCATTTCTCCAAAGTACTTAATATGAAATTATATTTGTGCTCCTTAATCAAAATTGATTATGCAGAACCCAGAAAAAAGACTAAGGTGAAGCTTGCAGTGATAATTGCAACATCAACTGCGATGCTTTTGGGGCTTCTGATGGTCGCTTGTTACGTTCGCAAAAGAAGGAGAAAGTTAAGAGGTAATACTAATTATGGTCCTCATGAATGCACTCATTTTGTTCTTTGCTTCAAATACCAAAATCATTTTGCTCATGGCAGTGCTAGCAACTCCCAAATCCCAACCCCTTTACAAATTTGCAACCTTGGGAGCTAATTCATAATGAGATGGACGGATGGTTTTGAATTTTTTTATACGATCTAACAAAAACTGAATCTAGTCTATAACCAAGTGCTAGGAGATTTTGGTTTTGGTGTTCATCCAGAAACATATATATCAGTTTTCCGGCTTCTATCTAGATCAATCAATATAAGAAGCAAGCATATTAAATGAGACTATTGGTCTATATTTTATACCGTTTTCAGATGAACCAGAAGACTGGAAAGTAAATGATGAAGAGAATCAAGGCCGGAATGAAGATATGGAGCTTGCAGTATTCGAGTTAGATACCATAGCTCAAGCTACTGATGCTTTTTCTTTTAATAACAAGCTAGGGCAAGGAGGCTTTGGAACTGTTTTTAAGGTAAAAGTTGTTCTGTTGCTGTAAATTAGTAAAGTGATCTTAAGTACAAAAAATTCAACTTTATTGTAAGAGCTCATTACAAATGTTGTAACTTTCTAGGGGACACTAGCAAATGGACAAGAAATAGCTGTGAAGAGACTTTCAAAGAGTTCTGGACAGGGATTCAATGAGTTTATGAATGAAGCAAAGTGGATTGCGAAACTTCAGCATCGGAATCTTGTAAGCCTTCTTGGGTGCTGCATTCAAGGAGAAGAGAGATTGCTGGTTTATGAATACATGCCTAATGGAAGCCTTGACTCATTCATCTTTGGTTAGAATCATTAGAAACCTTTCAATTTTACATTGGCTACTCTTTGGTTTGCATTCATTTTTGCTGCTACAATGAGCAAATAAGATGCAGGATTAACATGAGTGCATACCTGCCAGATGCAACAAGACACGAAGTATTAAATTGGTCCAAGCGTTTCCAAATTATCTGTGGGATTGCTGGGGGACTACTCTACCTTCATCAAGATTCCAGATTGAGGATTATTCATAGAGATCTGAAAACTGGTAACATTCTGCTTGATAGTGAGATGAATCCAAAAATTTCAGATTTTGGCTTGGCAAGAAGTTTTGGAGGAGACCAGACTGAAGACAATACAAAAAGAGTGGTTGGAACTTAGTAAGTGTACTTTTATGCAACATATTTGATCTATACATCCCCATGGAAATGCTTATTTTTCTTTCACAAAAATTTGTCCTACAGTGGTTATATGGTACCAGAATATGCTATCGATGGGCTGTTCTCCATTAAATCAGATGTTTTCAGCTTTGGTATACTATTGTTGGAGATAATAAGTGGAAGAAAGAATAGAGGGTTTTATCGTCCAAATCACTGTGGCAACCTTATTGAACATGTAAGCATCAACATATATTATTATCATTACTTTTTGTTACTTATCTTGAACTAATAAATGCTAAAAGGTTTCATTTTGTTGCAGGCATGGAGATTATGGAAAGATGACAGGCCTTTGGATCTTGTTGATGATTTCTTAGTAGAGAATTGCAATCTATCTGAGGTATTACGATGCATCCACATTAGCCTTTTATGTCTACAGCAGCATCCTGAGGATAGACCAAACATGTCATCTGTGGTTCTGATGTTGGGAAGTGAAAATGAACTGCCTCTGCCTAAACAACCTGGTATTTTCTTTTACAAGAAACCACCTGAAGCAGATTCTACATCCAGCAATGATGGATTATCTTCGAGAAACAAAATGAGTGTATCAGTGTTAGAGGCAACTATCAGTAATGATTTCAGTCCCAGTTGAAGATTGAGGCATGTGTTTTTTGTGCAAATGCCTACTTGTGAGACTGTTTCAGAAATTACTTGTAAATAGAAATGTTCTATTTATTACACGGATAGATAGATTGAAGGACCGCAGTGAAGCTTCATATAATTAAAGTATACAAATTCAATCCACAGAATCTCATCATTTCTACGTTGTTGACTTAATTTGTTTTCTGTTGTATTTGCGCATGGCCAAGAGCCAGCTAATCTTCAAAGTTTAAAGGGTAATAATGATAATATTCATGCATGATGAGAAATCTTTAGTTAGTGTGATAAATGAATCAAACAATCATGTTGCAAATGCAAAAGATAGTAAGAGCTAAGCATATATAGAGATAACATCGAAAAATTTTCCTCATGCTTTTAGATCTCAAAGCAAGATTATCTATAGCCTAATCTGGTTCAGATTTTTAGACTGATAAGTCCAAGATCAAGTTTAGAAGTTTTGATTTCTTGTCATAAGTTTAAGTCCTCTAGTTTAATCGACTTTTCTTCATTGAATCCGAATTTGAAAGGCTAATCATAAGCCTAAGAAGAGGATTGCAGCTATCACAATCATAACTGCCCTTGCTTTAATCTCTGGGATGCTGATAGTTGGCTTGGCTATTACCATTCTGAAATCTGGAAAGTTTACAAGGTAAAGTTCATTTGTCTTCTTAAAACTATCATATAGCTATTCTATTTCTTGAATTTTTTTTGATAGCTAGACTTTGCTAGAAATTGCATACCAGTCGTTTGTCAACAAAGACATGGGAGAAGGAAAACATCGGAGAAAAAGAGCAGAACATTGAAGGTAGCAAGGAATATAGATTGAAGCAAAAAGAAACAGAAAATGGAAGGAACCATCATCTACACTACCAGGCCATCAAGCTGCTCTGTTGGTTCTGTCCTGAATTTTCAATCAGGATATCCTGACAATGGAGGCTTGTAGCTGCAGAGTTGGATAACAACATATCCTGACAGAAAACTAAAGCCTGGCTTATTTTACTGTGAGCTTGAAAGGGATTTTGCACTTTTGGCAAACACATGCTTTACAGAACCTGATAAAATGACCCGAAGGCCGCGATGTACACTTATCAATCACACTTATACCGTTTTCCCAAATTTACGAACTAAATTTTTCTTTTCACTTTAAGGTTTGTATTCGGTGTCAATGTCACTTCTAAACAAAATTCACATTTCTTAATTCGATTTAACTTTACATTTACTGTTTAATTTACTATCTCTTGGAACAACTCAACTTGATTGATAATTTAATTCAATATTAAATTGGTAAAAGAAAAACGTCAAAAACTCCCCCTTATATAAAATCGATTTTGCCTAGCTTAATAACCTGCCAAATAATCAATTATTCCCAACAGCATCTTTCAATTCCACAATCAACAGTCTATAGCACCATATACTGCACATATTTCCAAAATCATTAGTTACCTATATTAGCATTTCATAAATGCATAATTGTCGTACCAAGATCATTTCTCGGATCGCACTCGATAATCATATGAGTTTACAGTAATCTAGAACGATCCTAAGTTACATCCTAAAATAATTCCATAAGCATGTACTGTGCATTTAAAATGTCATACATGATAAACAAAATAATTGTTTTTATACCTCAAGCGAGACCAAAAACAGCACTCGGAGGACTCGGACCAGTATTGCTAATTAAAGATCGTCCTCGAGGCCTTGCACCAAAACTCCAATTGTGGAGTCTAGCTCGTATGATCTGCGATGTTGTTAGAAATGGGTGAGCAAAACCACGGCTCAGTAAGTAGTTTAAGTAAATGCATGTTAGACTCATATCGATCTACATGCCCGTGTAGAAAACAATGCTGGAGTAATACGTAAGCTTGGTATTTAAGCATGGTATTAAGTCAAACACTTCTTCGTGCACTTCAGTTGTAAAACGTTTTCAATATGCACTTAATTAAAACAAACTTACTATGCAATTCAGCTAAATCAATTCATTATGCATTCGGTTAAACTCAATACCCTATGCATTTCAAATAAACGATTAATATAATTTGATAAATCAATCAATAACCACTTTGATAAAACAATCAATAAACACTTTGATAAAACGATCAATATACACTACAATAATTTCGATCAATATGGACTTCAATAATCTATGAGTCGTAAATCAAGAAGTCGATAACAGTTAGGCATAATGCCTCGATTCACTGAAAACAGTACTGATAATGAAACAGTAGTAAGTAGAGTTTAGGTAATGATCCTCAATCAATCAATCAGCCGATATCCATCCTAGCTAGCGATGGAATGGTGTCGCAAGCAACACTAAATCTATGGCCATAGAACAATATCCAGTCTCGCTGATCAGTCGAGAGCTGGAACTTGCTTACTGGTTTTCCAGATAAGTAACAATCTACCTAGAGCACTAGGCTCGATAGGTACAATACAATGGTCTAGAGCACAAAGCTCGATAGATGGGCAATAAGGCCTAGAGCTAAGCTCGATAGGCTAGAAATGACCCGAAAGTCGTAGGACATGCCTGCACTCAAAAACAATTCGAAAACAATTTCCTCGTGTAGCACTTGGCTTCCATGAATCTCAAAACACTTATTAAACAAATTTTTGAGTCTCAAATATGGAAAGATTTCGATTTATTTCAGAGGGTTAATCCAAACCAAAACTTTATAATTGAAAACATGATGCAATTCGTCAAAATATAGGCATTAACTAGCTCATCTCAAAATATGCAACGTGTAAATGCATATATGCATCAATTAGATAAATTCAACGTGCACGTTTGGTTGGCTTTAACATAGAAGGCAGAAACTGAGTTTTTGTCCAGTCCAAACATAAACAAATTTGTAACCCAACTATTTCTCTTTGTCCAAACATAACTTTTGTATTTTCTTAACGTAAGAATAAACCAAAATATTTATCGAATTCAAAATCATTCTACGAGATGGTGCTAACATATTTTACCTAACTCACTTACCTCAAAGCTTAGAAATCTACTTCCTTAAGCTCTCCAGTTCGTACTCAACTCTTAACTGCTTCATTTCACTACAATCAAATCATTACGGGTTTAATGACATGTTCTCATTATGCTTAATCACTTGGAAAAGCATATATCTTACAATCAAAATTATTTAATTCACTCCTACGCCAAGAATTAGCACTTAACTATTAGACAATATATATGTATTCTAAACCATCATAGCATTTTCACAACCCTTAGGTAGGGGTGTTCATTCGTTTAATTCGGTTAATTTCGAATCGAGTTAACCGAAACCGAATTAACCGAATTATAAAATTTTACTTTCGTTAACCGAACTGAAATATATATTTTCGAATTAACCGAACCGAAATATAATTCAGTTAATTCGGTTAATTAACCGAATTAACCGAACTTTTCACAAATTTTTCATTTCATCAAACCAAATCACATATATATAATATATAAATATATATTATATATAAATATGATATATATATTATATAAATAAATATATTAATATATATCATTAATTTGGTTAATTCGATTAACCGAAATAAATTCGGTTTTTGAACCGAATTAACTGTTAACCGAATTTTTTCTAATATCATTTACGTTAACCGATCAAATTTAATTCGATGGCCGACCGATTAACCGAATTAAATTCGGCCGGTCAGTTAACCGAATTATTTTCATATTTTGAACACCTCTACCCTTATGTCTACTTTTCACTTAACTATTAGACAATATATACGTATTCTGAAGTTTTATTAACCAGTAATCATCAGGTATCCCAAGCTTACGGTATCCATGAAAGTCAAAGTCTAGCGTTTTAGAGTCTGAATGTTCAACTTCAATCAAATGGCATCTAAACTTTCTTGGCAGGCAAAGAGCTTTTACACTGGTCATCCATGGACATGGATATCCTTTGTTTCAGTGCTTGTTTACTCATCATCTTCTCGAAAGCTTCCATTGCAGTCGACATGATTTCTCCATCAGAGTCACTCACTGATGCCATGACTTTAGTCTCCAATGATGGAAGCTTTGAATTGGGTTTCTTCAGTCCGGGGACTTCTACGAACCGTTACATGGGAATTTTGTACAAGAACATCCCGATGCGAAGTGTTGTCTGGGTTGCAAACAGGATCAAACCAATAAATGACTCCACTGGCTTGTTGAAGATAGAAAGTACTGGAAATGTTGTGCTTCTTGATCAGAACAAAACAACGGTTTGGTCAACAAATTCCACAGGAGTTCAGAATCCAATATTGCAACTCCTGGAATCTGGCAATCTTGTTGTCAGAGATGGAAGAGATGGTAATTCAGAAAATTACTTGTGGCAAAGCTTTGATTACCCAACTGAAGTGAGAACTGGTTTCCAACGAAGACTAGCAGCATGGAAGAACTGGGATGATCCATCTCCTGGTGACCTTACTTGGGGGGTAGAGCTCCAAGGAAATCCACAGATGGTTCTAAGGAAAGGCACAGAAAAATACTTTGGCAGCGGGCTGTGGAATGGTGATGGGTTTAGTGGTGCATCAAATTTAAGGCCTAATTCGTTCTTTGATTATAACTTTGTCTGGAATGAGGAGGAGGTGTACTACATATATTTTCTCAAAAATAAATCAGTGATTTCAAGGTCTGTTTTGAACCAAACAGAAAATGTAAGACAATGGTACACATGGAACCCAGAAACTCAAACTTGGAAGTTGTTTTCAATCCTGCCAGGTGACTACTGTGAAAGGTTTGGACTATGTGGTGCAAATGGGATTTGTGATAACAATGAGCTTCCAGCTTGTCAATGTTTGAAAGGATTCAGCCCAAAATATCCGGAAAAATGGAATTCATCTAACTGGTCTGAAGGGTGTGTACACACTAAGCCATTAAACTGCGAAAGTGGAGATGGATTTATTAGAATTGGGAGAGTGAAAACGCCAGATACCCCTAATTCTTGGGTGAACAAAACTGTGAATCTCAAGGAATGTAGGGCTAGGTGTTTGCAGAATTGTTCTCGTATGGCATACAGTAATTTAGATGTTAGAAGAGGAGGCAGTGGCTGTGTCATGTGGTTTGGTGATCTAATTGATATCAAACAATTTCAATCAGATGGTCAGGATCTTTACATCAGAGTGTCCGCTTCAGAAGCCGGTACTAGTCTACTTCTGCTTTTGTATCTTCTCCGTTTCTCCATAAGTGCTTAATATGAAATTATATTTGTGCTTCTTCATCAAAATTGATTATGCAGAACTCAGAAAAAGTTCTAAGGTGAAGCTTGCAGTGATAACAGCAACGGTTCTTGCTATGCTTTTGGGGCTTCTTGTAGTCGTTTATTACGTTCGCAGAAACTGGAGAAAGTTAAGAGGTAATACTGATTATGGTCCTCTTGAATGTAATATTGAAGTTTTGCCTTTTTACATAAATTTCTTTACAAATTTGCAACCTTCAAGAGCTAATTCATAATGAGATGTTTTTGAATTCCTTATATGTTCTAAAAAAACGTAGTCCAATAGTCCGTAAACCAAGTGCTAAGACATTTTGGGTCTTGGTGTTCACTGAGAAACGTGTATATATAAGCTTTCAGGCTTCTATCTAGATCAATCAATACAGATAAGAGGAAAACATATTACATGGGAATTGCTAGTCTATATTTTATACTGTTTACAGATGAACCAGGAGACAGGAAAGTAAATGGTGAAGAGAATCAAGACCAGAACGAAGATATGGAGCTTGTAGTATTCGAATTAAGTACGATAACTCAAGCTACTGATGCTTTTTCCTTTAATAGCAAGCTAGGTGAAGGAGGTTTTGGAACTGTTTACAAGGTAAAAGTTGCTTTATTGCTGTATATTATTAAAGTGACGTTAAGTATGAAAATTCATCTTTATTGTAAGAGCTCATTACAAATGTTGTAATTTTTAGGGGACGCTAGCAAATGGACAAGAAATTGCTGTGAAGAGACTTTCAAAGAGTTCTGGACAGGGATTGAACGAGTTTAAGAATGAAGTAAAGTTGATTGCTAAAGTTCAGCATCGAAATCTTGTAAGGCTTCTTGGGTGCTGCATTCAAGGAGAGGAGAGAATGCTGGTTTATGAATACATGCCTAACAGAAGCCTTGACTCATTCATCTTTGGTTTGAATCATTAGAAACCTTTCGATTTTACATTGTCTACTCTTGGTTTATGAAAATAAAATTTTCATTTTTCCCTCTTCAATGAGCAAACAAGATGTGGGATTAACATAAATGCATATCTGCCAGATACAACTAGACGCAAAGTATTAAATTGGTCCAGGCGTTTCCAGATTATCTGTGGGATTGCTAGAGGACTACTCTACCTTCATCAGGATTCCAGATTGAGGATTATCCATAGAGATCTAAAAGCTAGTAACATTCTACTTGATAGTGAGATGAACCCGAAAATTTCAGATTTTGGCTTGGCAAGAAGTTTTGTAGGAGACCAGACTGAAGCCAATACAAACAGAGTGGTTGGAACTTAGTAAGCGTGCTTTTATGCAACATATTTGATCTATAAATTTCCATATAAATGCATATTTTACACTGACAAATGTCCTGCAGTGGTTATATGGCACCAGAATATGCCATCGATGGGCTGTTTTCCATTAAATCAGATGTTTTCAGCTTTGGTATACTATTGTTGGAGATAATAAGTGGAAGAAAGAATAGAGGGTTTTATCATCCAAATTACAGTGGCAACCTTATTGAACATGTAAGCGTCAACCGATATTACTGTCATTATTTTTTTGTTACCTATCTTGAGCTAATAAATACTAAAAGGGTTTCTTTGCTGCAGGCATGGAGATTATGGAACAAGGGCAGGTCTTTGGAACTTGTTGATGATTTCTTAGAACAGAATTGCAATATATCTGAGGTATTACGATGCATCCACATTAGCCTTTTGTGTCTGCAGCAGCATCCTGAGGAGAGACCAAACATGTCGTCTGTGGTTCTGATGTTGGGAAGTGAAATAGAATTGCCTCTGCCTAAACAACCTGGTATTTTCTTTTACAAGAAACCCCCTGAAGCAGATTCTACATCCAGCAACGATGGATCACCTTCAAGAAACGAAATGAGTGTATCAGTGTTAGAGGCTCGATAGAGGGTTGTATGCTTCATTATATCTGTTATGCTCCAAACTATCCGTAAATGATTTCAGTCCCACTTGAAGCTTGGGGCATGTGTTTTTTGTGCAATTGCCTACCGATGAGAATTTCAGAAATTAAAATTCAACCAAGTGTAAATGGTAGTGTTCTGTTTATTACTTGGATAGATGGATTGAAGGACCAAAGTGAAACTTCATAGAATTAAAGTATACAAATTCAATCCACATGATATCATTTCTAAGTTGTTGACTTGATTTGTTTTCTGCTGCATTTGTTCAAGATCATGAACCAACTAATCTTTTCAGCTTAAATAGTAATAATAACAATATATATGCATGAATCATGACGAGAAATCTTTCCCTTCAATGTGAAGTGTTGATAAGGGAATCAAACAACCATTTTTCACTTGAAGCTAGTATATAGTTATTTTCTTTCTTGAAATTTTTTTGGAAGTAGACTTTTCTAGAAATTGCATACCAATCGTTTGTCAACAAAGACATTGGAGAAGGAAAACAATGGAGAAAAAGAGCAGAACATTGAAAGTAATAAGGCAAACATGGAGCTTCAACTGTTGTACCTTGTCACCAGTAGCATTTTGGTCAACGAGCACGGGCAATGTTGACCTGGACCTGCATATTGTAAATAAGCATTAAGCAACAGTTATTTATGCAGCATGACACAGACAAGCAATGGTAGAAAAGAACTTGCTTTACTATAAATAACACACCTTTCACATCTAACTCAAAGGATTGGCTCAATGGTGTAAGGTTTCACTGAGTTCTTGAGTAAAGATTAATCTCTTGAGCCAGTGTCAGCCACGCAACGCAAGTAAAGATTAATCTCATATCCAATGTGGTATGAGCACGGTTTAAACCAAAAAAAAAAAACCCACATTCTTCTCATTTTGGGCTACATTAGTAGATGGGCAAGATATCACCCAGAATAAGCTTTCATTCCGGGCAAGATAGAGATTTCTTCATTTCTTGAGTTATACACCTCATGCTTGTAACTTTCCCTGATTTTTGTGAAACAAAGATCTTTAGTTTAATTACTTGCACTGACCGCTCAGTTAGAACTTCCTATGGTAAGCTAGATAAGTTCTGAATCTTTTTAAGCATTAAGCTTTCATATCATTTCATTCCCATGCCATAGAAGCTTAAGCCTAACAATTGGCTGCTAACTTGAAAAATCTATGTTATGAACTCTTGAAATATCATATCATTTCATTCCCATGCCAGAATAGCAAGCTCACATAGAATCTGCTCACCTTTATCCCGAAGTATTTATTGCAACAATGATAGAATCAAGGGCCAGGCTTTACAGAGTTATGAAATTTTAGTTTCTGGGGCAAATCAGAATTATTGAATCCTGGTAAAGTTGGGAGGAAAATGCCAGGAAAATACAAGGGCAATTCTCAAGGACAATGGAAAGTGTAGAATGCCAATTATCCTTTTCCTTTATTGGTCCCACCAATCAATTAGAACGAAACAGGCTCATCAGCACTACTCTCTGATATAACGTAAAGCAGACCACGTTTTTCACAGACCAAACTAAATCATGATTACAGAATTGCTCAAAAAAGTTTACCATCCGATTCTTGTAAAGTTATGTACACTAAACAAGACAGAAAAAAGACAAAGGCGGCCAAAAAAAAAAAAACAGCGACCAAAATCTCTTTTGTCTTCTCCTCTTGCTTTCTAAGGTAATAATCCTTGAATTTCTATGAATTCCTGCCTTTTATATTATTTTTAGCAAAACGCATAACGTAGTTCAATGTTTAAAAATTTTCCGGTGACATCCCAGTGATTTTCAGGTGATGTAGTTGGTACCTATGGAAAGGCCATGGTTTTTAAGTCACTTGATTTGGTGGTGTATTTTGAAAGTTACGAATTTGTGAAGTTTGAAAAGAAAATGAGTTTTGGTTTTAAACACCCGAATTTGGGTCGCTGGAACTCCACCTTCCGGTAACCTTTTTCGTCGATTCTTTGAGAGCTTTTTCTGTATGAAATGTTATCTTTGTTGTGGACTTAATATCTCAATCTGAATCCTTTTTTGCTAAGAGAATCATTGCCCCAAAGTTGGTTTGTTGAACCTGAAACCCAGAAATTCTGGGTTTTCAATGATAAATTTCATAATATCTCAATCTGAATCCTTTTTTGCTAAGAGAATCATTGCCCCAAAGTTGGTTTGTTGAACCTGAAACCCAGAAATTCTGGGTTTTCAATGATAAATTTCAAACTTTCGGCTTTCGAAACTCAGTATTCCAGTTAGATTTTTGAATGAAACCGAATTCTAGATTGCAGTATTACATGTGAGCTTTTAATTGGTTCTGGTTTTATCTCTAGATTTGATATATCGTATTAGATACAAATGCTCAAAATAGGCCAAATGAACACAAAAATAGAAATTTTAGAATATTAAAAATTTCATTTTAAATATTTTATAAGTTGTTTTTTCTGATCAATTTTTAATTAATCATGTTCTAAATTGTATGAAAGTCAAATATATGTTTTTAGTAAATTTTTACATATATAAATATATTTTTATAAAATTATTTACACGATTTTGAGTTTAGAAAACACCCACTTGATTTATGTAAACTTGTAGAAAAATGATAACTATTAAATATTGTGATCATGTTTTCATAGGATCATGTTTTTTCTACTGACTTTTATGTTTCAGTTTTAATTTCAAATTTTGCTTAAGTATTTTCTAAATTGAAAGAGTATTGGTTTTAATATGAGAAATACTCTAATTATCTCGATTCCTTAGGAGGGTTATCATGGCAACTAAATGTCTTAGGATGGTTAACAAAAGATTGTGTTTTATTAAACTAATAACTTCACGATAGTTTCTAATGGTTGCATACTTCTTGAATCATTAGGAAACTAAGAAATTGTGTGATGGCTATTCGAGTATTGGTTTAGCGAGTCAGGTAAGTGACTTAACGTTCCTTTGAATTATGTTTAAATATATATATTAGTCATCAATTATTCTTACTATGAAGCAATATATATAATATTTTATCTCTTAATTCGTTAAATCAGGTTAAGCATAAAGTATAGGATCTGTTTCAATGATGGAAATTGGTTACTAAATGCTTATGTTAACTCTTTGATTTAATTTATCATAAAACTTAGTTCTACAAGAAGTTTATTGGAATGTGATTTGGAAGCTTTGTTACAAATGAGAAATTGATGTTATTGCATATTGTGGTAATAAAATGATTTGATTTAAATAGATTACACATGATTTGGAAAGTTTTGATGCAAATAAGAAAATTATTTTATTGCATATTGTGGATATTTACAATGATTTGGCATAAATAGTCTCTCGATACACTATGATAGTGATGACCTTGCCAATAGGGGTTGTACATTGGCTATGTCAACATGCATTCTTATTGGGAATTGATTCCAAGAGCCACAGGTTAAGAATAGTGATTCCATTGCTTTGTGCAACCAATGATTGCCTATGAACCAAGCAACCTATTGAGAATAGTGGTTTCATTGCTTTGTGCAACCATTGATTGCCTATGAACTGAGCCACCAGTTAAGAATAGTGGTTTCGTTGCTTTGTGCAAGCATTGATTGTTTACGATATTGATGACCTGTGCCACAGGGATTAGATGTGATCATAGCTTGTTATGGGAGATGAATTGATGAAACTAAAATTTCAATATTGTGACTTTTGTTATATTGACATTTGACTTCAAAACAAGTTATCTGTAAACACATGTTTATCCCAAGAAATTGTTTTATGAGAATTTATCTGGTTTTGGCCTAAATGTTTTGATTGTGCTTAACCCAGTTGAAGGGATAGTAGTTACATACTGAGTCATTCTCTCATTGTTTTATTTTCTTACTTTTCAGATTTCAATAATTGCTCTTTGAGGAATTAGTTTTAACAAGGGTCTAAGAAGCAAGCTTAGCTTATTCTTAGTTTTGTGTTATTGAACTTGACTATTTTGAATATTAAATTTTTTGAAGATTTGTTAGAATATTTGAAACCTGTAATTTTGGAGATTTGAAGTTGTAAAGATTATTATTTTGGAGACCTTTTGAGGTTTTGATTTTGATGTTGTTCGATATGTGTGCCTTGCCTGCTTGTGGGATACTTCTCATGAGTATCCGGCGTTTGTTACATCCTAAAACTTCGGATTTGAGGCGTGACATCAACAACCTCCTACACAGCTGCACATACTCACTTGACTATTGGCAAGCTAGCTCAACGGTTTTCTCCTATGGCCATTTCTCTTTGCCAACCTTGTAATTCAACTTGATATAGTATAGGATAGCATGTAAACAACCTTTTCAGGTAACAATATGCTAAGGTTATTAGTGTGAAGTTTCTGAAAATTAAGTCATCTACAAGAAAAGGACGTGACTGCTAGAGGACTTTGCTAGGATGACTTGCACGTGCACCATGTCAAACTGTTTACAAGTTTTAAGATATGTGCTCCTTTCTATCTGCTTCATTGTGAAAACTGTAATATTTGAGTTAAAAATGCTTGAAAGCTATGGCAGACAAGATTCTGCTTGTTTTAGACTCTTAGGATCCTATTGTTATCACTCTAGTAGCAATACTGGGTTAGAATTATGTTAACCTCATCTCAGTATAGATTGCTAGGTTAATTTACTGCATGGCATGTTTGTCAACAGGCTGAACTTCAAGGAAAAAAACACACTTCAAATCAGGTTGAAGATAAAAGACCTGAAGTCTCTGTCGTGGTTGATGAAGACTACTGAAGTTTATTAACCAGTAATCATCAGGTATCCCAAGCTTATGCTATCCATTCAAGACAAAAGTCTAGCGTTTAAAGTCTGAATGTTCTAACTTCAATCAAATGGCATCTATCCTTTCTTGGCAAGCAAAGAGATTTGAGACTAGACATCCATGGAGATTGATATCCTTTGTTTCTGTGCTTGTTTTCTCATCATCTTCCCAAAAGCTTCTATTGCAGTCGACATGATTTCTCCATCAGAGTCACTCGCCGATGGCATGACCTTAGTTTCCAATGATGGAAGCTTTGAATTGGGTTTCTTCAGTCCGGGGACTTCTAAAAGCCGTTACTTGGGAATTTGGTACAAGAACCTCCCGATGCAAACTGTTGTCTGGGTTGCAAACAGGATCAAACCAATAAATAATTCCACAGGCTTGTTGAACATAGAAAGTACTGGAAACGTTGTGCTTCTTGATCAGAACAAAACAACAGTTTGGTCAACTAATTCAACTGGAGTTCAGAATCCAAGATTGCAACTCTTGGATTCTGGCAATCTTGTTGTCAGAGATGAAAGAGATAGTAATTCAGAAAATTACTCGTGGCAAAGCTTTGATTATCCATCTGATACAATGTTACCAGGGATGAAAATTGGTTTTGACCTGAGAACTGGTTTCCAACGAAGACTAGCAGCATGGAAGAACTGGGATGATCCATCTCCTGGTGACCTTACTTATGGGGTAGAGCTCCAAGGAAATCCAGAGTTGGTGCTAAGGAAAGGCTCAGAAAAATACTATCGCATCGGGCTATGGAATGGTGATGGATTTAGTGGTACATCAAATTTTAAGTCTAATCCGATCTTTGATTTTGACTTTATCTGGAATGAGGAGGAGGTGTACTACATATATTTCCTCAAAAATAAATCAGTGAAGTCAAGGTTCGTTTTGAACCAAACTGAACATGTAAGACAACGGTACACATGGAATCCAGAAACTCAAACTTGGAAGTTGTTTTCAGTCATGCCAAATGACTACTGTGACAGATTTCGACTATGTGGTGCAAATGGCAATTGTGATAACAGTAAGCTTCCAGCTTGTCATTGTTTGAAAGGATTCAGGCCGAAATCGCTGGAAAGATGGAACTCATCTGACTGGTCTGAAGGATGTGTACACACTGAGCCGTTAAACTGCCCAAGTGGAGATGGATTTATCAGAATTGAGAGGGTGAGAACGCCAGACGCCACTAATTCTTGGGTGAACAGAACTATGAATCTCAAGGAATGTAGGGCTAGGTGCTTGCAGAACTGTTCTTGTATGGCATACGCTAATTTAGATGTTAGAAGAGGAGGCAGTGGCTGCGTCATGTGGTTTGGTGATCTAATTGATATCAGACAAGTTCAATCAGAAGGTCAGGATCTTTACATCAGAGTGTCTGCTTCGGAAGCAGGTACTAGTTTAGTTTTGCTTTTGTTTCTTCTCCATTTCTGCAAAGTACTTAATATGAAATTATATTTGTGTTCCTTAATCAAAATTGATTATGCAGAACCCAGAAAAAAGACTAAGGTGAAGCTTGCAGTGATAATTGCAACATCAACCGCTGTGCTTTTGGGGCTTCTGATAGTTGCTTGTTACGTTCACAAAAACAGGAGAAAGTTAAGAGGTAATACTAATTATGGTCCTCATGAAGGCACTCATTTTGTTCTTTGCTTCAAATACCAAAATCATTTTGCTCATAGCAGTGCTAGCAACTCCCAGATCCCAACCCCTTTACAAATTTGCAACCTTGGGAGCTAATTCATAATGAGATGGACAGATGGTTTTGAATTTTTTTTATATGATCTAACAAAAACAGAATCTAGTCTATAAACCAAGTGCCAGGAGATATTGGTTTTGGTGTTCATCCAGAAACATGTATATCAGTTTTCCGGCTTCTATCTAGATCAATCAATATAAGAAGCAAGCATATTAAATGAGACTCTTGGTCTATATTTTATACTGTTTTCAGATGAACCAGAAGATTGGAAAGGAAATGAAGAGAATCAAGGCCAGAATGAAGATATGGAGCTTGCAGTAGTCGAGTTAGATACCATAGCTCAAGCTACTGATTCTTTTTCTTTTAATAACGAGCTAGGGCAAGGAGGCTTTGGAACTGTTTTTAAGGTAAAAGTTGTTCTGTTGCTGTAAATTAGTAAAGTGATCTTAAGTACTAAAAATTCAACTTTATTGTAAGAGCTCATTACAAATGTAGTAACTTTCTAGGGGACACTAGCAAATGGACAAGTAATAGCTGTGAAGAGACTTTCAAAGAGTTCTGGACAGGGATTCAATGAGTTTATGAATGAAGTAAAGTTGATTGCGAAACTTCAGCATCGGAATCTTGTAAGCCTTCTTGGGTGCTGCATTCAAGGAGAAGAGAGAATGCTGGTTTATGAATACATGCCTAATGGAAGCCTTGACTCATTCATCTTTGGTTAGAATCATTAGAAACCTTTCAATTTTACATTGGCTACTCTTTGGTTTGAATTCAATTTTGCTGCTTCAATGAGCAAATAAGATGCAGGATTAACATGAGCGCATACCTGCCAGATACAACAAGACGCGAAGTATTAAATTGGTCCAAACGTTTCCAAATTATCTGTGGGATTGCTAGGGGACTACTCTACCTTCATCAAGATTCCAAATTGAGGATTATTCATAGAGATCTGAAAGCTGGAAACATTCTGCTTGATAGTGAGATGAACCCAAAAATTTCAGATTTTGGCTTGGCAAGAAGTTTTGGAGGAGACCAGACTGAAGACAATACAAAAAGAGTGGTTGGAACTTAGTAAGTGTACTTTTATGCAACATATTTGATCTATACATCCCCATGGAAATGCTTATTTTTCTTTCACAAAAATTTGTCCTGCAGTGGTTATATGGCACCAGAATATGCTATCGATGGGCTGTTTTCCATTAAATCAGATGTTTTCAGCTTTGGTATACTATTGTTGGAGATAATAAGTGGAAGAAAGAATAGAGGGTTTTATCGTCCAAATCACTGCGGCAACCTTATTGAACATGTAAGCATCAACATATATTATTATCATTACTTTTTGTTACTTATCTTGAACTAATAAATGCTAAAAGGTTTCATTTTGTTGCAGGCATGGAGATTATGGAAAGAAGGCAGGCCTTTGGATCTTGTTGATGATTTCTTAGTAGAGAATTGCAATCTATCTGAGGTATTACGATGCATCCACATTAGCCTTTTATGTCTACAGCAGCATCCTGAGGAGAGACCAAACATGTCATCTGTGGTTCTGATGTTGGGAAGTGAAAATGAACTGCCTCTGCCTAAACAACCTGGTATTTTCTTTTACAAGAAACCCCCTGAAGCAGATTCTACATCCGGCAATGATGGATTATTGTCGAGAAATGAAATGAGTACATCAGTGTTAGAGGCTCGATAGAGGGTTGTATGCTTCATTATATCTGTTATGCTCCAAACTATCAGTAATGATTTCAGTCCCAGTTGAAGCTTGAGGCATGTGTTTTTTGTGCAAATGCCTACTTGTGAGACTGTTTCAGAAATTATTGTAAATAGAAATGTTCTATTTATTACACGGATAGATAGATTGTTGGACCACAGTGAAGCTTCATATAATTAAAGTATACAAATTCAATCCTCACAATCTCATCATTTCTACGTTGTTGACTTAATTTGTTTTCTGCTGTATTTGTGTATGGTCAAGAGCCAGCGAATCTTCTAAGTTTAAATGGTAATAATGATAATATTCATGCATGATGAGAAATTTTAGTTAGTGTGATAAATGAATCAAACAAGCATGTCGCAAATGCAAAAGATATTAAGAGCTGAGCATATATAGAGATAACATCGAAAAATTTTCCTATAGCCTAATCTGGTTCAGATTTTTAGACTGATAAGTCCAAGATCAAATTTAGAAGTTTTGATTTCTTGTCGTAAGTTTAAGTCCTCTAGTTTAAACGACTTTTCTTCATTGAATCTGAATTTGAAAGGGCTAATCATAAGCTTAAGAAGAGGATTGCAGCCATCACAATCATAATTGCCCTTGCTTTAATCTCTGGGATGCTAATAGTTGGCTTGGCTATTGCCATTCTGAAATCTGGTTAGTTTACAAGTTAAAGTTCATTTGTCTTCTTGAAACTATCATATAGCTATTCTGTTTCTTGAAATTTTTTTGATAGGTAGACTTCGTTAGAAATTGCATACCAGTCGTTTGTCAACAGAGACATTGGAGAAGGAAAACATAGAAGAAAAAGAGGAGAAGATTGAAGGTAGCAAGGAATATAGATTGAAGCAAAAAGAAACAGAAATGCAAGGAACCATCATCTAACACTACCAGGGCATCAAGCTGCTCTGTTGGTTCTGTCCTGAATGTTCAATCAGGATAAACAATGATCCTGACAATGGAGGCTGTTAGCTGCAGAGTTGGATAACAACATATCCTGACAGAAAACTAAAGCCTGGCTTATTTTACTGTGAGCTTGAAAGGGATTTTGCACTTTTGGCAAACAGATGCTTTACAGAACCTGATAAAATGACCAAAGTTTAAGCTTCTTGGGTAACAATTCTCACTATTATATTGACAAGGACCGAGTCTGATTATATAAGAGCTAGCTTGTAAACTGTATATGAACAGAATTGAACATAGAAACAGCCCAAGGATTCAGTTGATAAAACTCTACTTCAGAAACCACCAATAAAAAGATCATTAGCCTAAAAAATTGGAAAAATTAACCATATATAGTCATTAATAACATCTTGATAAACATGAAAAACTGATAATACTAAATGCTTGAATTTAGTCTATGTCAGAAACTGAGAACCATGACTACCACACAGCAATATCAGAGAGATGATAGTAACAGGCTAACAGCTAACTCCATTTACAAGAAACATGGAGAAAAACATTTAGACAATTACAACTTGAACATGGCATTTCTCTGAAACTTTGGGAAATTTCCACAGTTTCTCAGTGATCTTTAATAGCCGGCCCTTCCTGGTAACAATATGTATTATCAAATTCGCCAGAACTTGTCCATGCTTCAGAAAATACTCAACCAATATGGAAGTTCCTGTAAAGAAGAGAAATAACTTCAGTTATGGATTGACATAAAGTTTTTCTTTCCCAACCTTTTGAGTAGAATTTACCAATTCTCAACTTAGTTAAGGTTTCCAAAGTGAGGATTCGATCCTGACCGAGTAGAAGACCCTTTAAAATACAATAAAAGTTGTACTTAATCAGTTATACTTTGCTGCGAGAAGAATCAATCATTAAAAAGTTCATGCAATTAGTAATTTCAAGTCAGCTGTTAAGAAAACTACCATTAGAAAACAAACCGATAAAAAATGGACCAGATAAATGAAGGTATTGAACATGACTAAGCCCTCTTATCAGATCCGTTGCACCAGAAGCATAAAACACAGAACATTTTACTGGTCCAAAATCGATATAGGCTTCAAGCAGAGAGTGAATATCGATTAATAAATGATCTTTTGCCAGGAAGCGCTCGTATTTCATGTAAACGAGACTTGGTGCGTTAATCAGAACCTCATTCACTTGTATAGCACGTATTATATCATAGGCAAAATGGCTTATCGTCAGTCTCTTGAGAGTAGAGTTAGAAACATTGAATCTGGTTATATTCGTGTAAAAACAATTCTGTAAAACCAATTCCTCAAGCGCAGAGCAACGAGAGAAGAGCCTTTCAACTGAATCATCATCCGAAAATTCAACACACTTTAGGCGGAGAATCTTAAGGCTTGGAAGAGAAACCATAGTAGGGATTTTCAGTAGTCCCGTTATCGTCAATTTCAATGACACCAATGTCTTGCAAGTAAACAACCCTGCAGGCATCCTAAACCCTACATGCAAATTCAGCAAATTAAGCTTCAGCTCTCTAACATTATGCCACAATGCATATTGCACCCATCCTTCTGCCCTCAAAGGATCAACCGCTTGTCCACATCTGAGAACAAACTTATCTAAATCAATCCGTTTTCGACCAAACAGAACTCTATCAACAATATTCATGAAACCCTTTCGACCAAAGCCAGAATCTTTAAGGTTAACAATGGGGACCAAGGTGTAAAGGTTCTTCCACCTTGTTGATAGGATGGATGTTCGGACCGTGTCTTTTGTTGGAAGTAATGAGAGGATATGATAAAGAAGATCATCTGGTAAATCACTCAACCTGTCTCTCTTTGCGTCAAGCTCTTTAACTTTCATGGTTAATGGAGACAGCTTCTTACTGTGTTGTAGTCGGTGCATAAAGAGAAACTTACGTTTTCTTTTGTGGCAAAAACCAGTTTGAAATTTTTGATAACGGGAAATGGGAGAGGGGTTAATGGATTCGAAGTAAACCTTATAATATGTTGCAATTTATTTTTAAGATTTATCAACTTTGATTTTTGGAGTTTGGGTCAATCTAGAACTGTATTTTGTATCCCTTATCTAATTTTAAAATTGTAATAAATTATTTTAAATTTAATCACTTAAAATTTATATATTTTAATAACTATAATAAATTTTAATAATTTATATAAAATCTAATCACTTTAAAGAGAATAATTAAAATATTATTTAATTTAAAAATAATTAAAATATTATATTGTATCTAATATATTTTAAAAATAAAATTAATTATCCAATATATTTAAAATAATTAGGCATAATTTGTTATCTATTTCTCTCAACTTTGTAAATTCAAAAAAAATTACATAAATTTATTAAAGTAGCATTAGCATCTTGAAAGTTAAAAATAAAATTATACCTCTTATCTAATTTTAGAGATTTTAATAAAATATCTAAAATCTTATCACTTAAAACTCATCTTTTTTAATAAATTTTAGTAATTTAACTAAAATCTAATCACTTCAAATAAAATAATTCAAATATTATCTAATTTAAAAATAATTAAAATATTATCTAATTAAAAAATAATTAAAATATTATATGGTTTCTAATCTATTTAAAAAATAAAATTAATCATTTAATACATTTAAAATTAATCATTTAATACATTTAAAATAAATAAAATGATTAAGCATATATTTTAAAAAATATATATGTGAATGGTACAAATTTTATTTATATATATTTAAAAAATTAATTTGTACATTACATGGATTTGTAAACTAGTTGAATTAATAAAACAATATACTTGATTTATTTCTTGTAAAAATATTATTTTATTTTTTAAAATAATTCAACTAGTTTTTAAATAAAATAATATTTTTATAAAAAATAAATCAAATATATTCACGAACATAAAATAGCCGCACTAAAGCCCTTTCTACAATGGGCCAAGTTATTTATGTTTAAGATCATGATGTTCTACCAGCGAAGTTAGTACAAATGGTTAAACTTCGAATGCTGAGTGTAAAGTATTCACGTTCAAATTTTCATAGTCTTTCTTTTGAATCATATATCAAGAAATTGGAAGAACCTTTTCTTTTTATAATTCTGTCGTTCTCTGTCCTCTAGGTGCATATCAATGATTTTGAGTGGCAAAAGTTTCATGAACTCTTCCTTGAAATAAAACAGGATTGACATTTTCAATTTATAAACCGCCTTAAGACTAAACGCATGGCTTCTGGTGTCAACTAAAATTGAAGACAAGGTTATCCCTTTGTGAGACAGCATGTTAAATTCATAATCAAACATGTTGAAGCATTGCACAAATAGAATCCTGTCTGGTTTTTTGTGTTGGGTTACCCCTGAATCTTGCTATATGTCCAAGAGTGAGTTTTCAATGTTGTGCTAAATTAGTGCATCTAAAGAACTCAAGGCTTAGCTCAAATGGTTTATGTAGCTATTTTTAAGAGATGGCATCTAATAGATTTGAACTCAAATCAGCAAGTTTGACTTCAAAACTGTGGAGACAACCGATTGATTTTATTACAACTGAAAATTCTAACTCCTAACAGCAGCATAGTCAATCACCAAGTATCAAACTATCTTGTGACTAAACAACAATTCTAAAAATTTTGCTTGGCTGACAGGATTCAGAAGTAAAATTATTAAAACACAAGAAAATTTGACCATGGAAACTTCATGTTAATAAGCCATGGATGACTAGAATTCACATAATTAGCAACAATGGAGGCTGTTAGCTGCAGAGTTAGATAACCATATAAAATGAACAGAAAAACTAAAGTCCTGGCTTAATTTACCATGAGCTTGAAAGGGCTTTTGCAGTTTTTGCTAACAGATACTTTATCAATGACTCTACATTTACAGAACCTGACAAAACGACCAAGTTTAAACTTCTGGACTAACAATTCTCTCCATCATATTGACAAAGGCTGAGAATAACTATATAAGATCTAGCTTGTAAATTGTATATGAACAGAATTGAACCCAGTGCATACAATTTTACCTCAGAAGCCTTATAAAATTTGAAGTTAAAATGCAAAATTAACCACATATAATCGTTATTAACATCTTGATAACCATGAAAAACTGATAGTACTAACTCCAGTCATTGAGAAAATATTTAGACAATTGCAACTTGGCATTTCTTTGAAACTCTGGGATGCTTCAACAGTATCTTCTTTAGTAGCGGGTGCTTTGTGGTGTCCAGATGTATTATCAAACTCTCCAGAACTTGTCCATGCTTCAGAAAGTACTCAACCATTTGCACGTCAGGTTTTTTCCCTCTGAACAGCAGAAATTTAACAGTCTTGATTCGAGATATCAAACAAGGGGGCACTTCCTTTGGTGGATTCATAATATTGTTTTCATAGAATGGAAGTTCCTGTAAAGAAAAAAAATAACTTTAGTAACACTTGCCTTGCCTCTCTGCATAGGGTAAGGTGGATTGACATAAATTAAGTTTTTCTTTCATTCATACCTCAAAGACAAGGGTCTCCAAACAAGGAGCAAAATTAAGCAGTCTTTCCCAACCTTCCAGGTAGAACCTACCAATTCTCAACTCAGTCATGTTCTCCAAGGTGGGGATTGGATCCTGACCAGGTAGAAGAGCCTTCAAAATACAATAAAAGTTGTACTTAGAATAAATCAATCATTAAAAAGTTTATGGAATTAGTAATTCATGTGAAAAACTTTACAAAATTAACAAGAAACTAGTATTAGAAAACAAACCCTTGATAATGCAGCAGATAAATGAAGGGATTGAATATGTCTAAGCCCTCTTATCAGATCAGTTGTAACAGGTGCACGTCCAAAATCAATATAGGCTTCAACTAGAGAGTGAAGATCAATTAATAAATGATTTTTTGCTAAGAAGTGATCGAATTTTAAGTACACAAGACTTGGTGCATTAATCAGAACCTCATTCACATAATAACAATTTCGATAATAACTTATGGTCAATTTTTTGAGGTTAGGGTTAGAAACATTAAGTCTGGTTAAACCATTGAAAGAACAACCGTTTAAAACCAACTCCTCAAGGGTAGAGCAGCTTGAAAAGAGCCTTTCAACTGAATTATCATCCGAAAATACAGCTGCCATTATGGAGAGAATCTTAAGACTTGGAAGAGAAATCCTAGCAGGGATTTCTAGAACCGTTCCATCCATGGACAATTTCAATGACACCAATGTGTTGCAAATAAATAATCCTGCAGGCACCATAAAATGCAGGGGCGATAAGTCAAGATCCAGCTTTCTAACATTATGCCACAATGCATATTGTACCCATCCTTCGGCCCTCAAAGGATCAACATCATTTCCACATCTAAGAAGAAACTTATCTACATCAATCCCTTTTCGTGCAAACAAAACTCTATCCACAGTAGTCATGAAACGCTTTCCACGGTGGTCATAATCCTCAAGGTTAAGAGTGGGAACCAAAGTGTAAAGGTTCTTCCACCTTGTTGATAGGATGGATGCTCGAACTGTGTCTTTCATTGGAAGTAATGAGAGGATACGACAAAGAAGATCATCTGGTAAATCACTCAACCTGTCTCTCTTTGTGTCAAGCTTTTCAACTTCCATGGAACTCATCTGGAGACAGCTTCTCACTGCAGAATTGAACTCAGAACATAAACAAAAACCAGTGTGAGACAAGCTGAGTTTATGAAAAAAGCTTTCGGGTTCGACTTCCAATAAACACACTTTTAGAGAGGGGTGAGGAGTTTTAACTATGACAAAATCCCGAACAGATTAGTCTGAGACCGTAAAAAAGATAAAGATACATGTGATTTACAAAAAAAAAAACCAGTTTGAGACACCAAAAAAAGCCGATTTGAGAGTGTATCGGTATAGGATTTGATCAGCTTTGGGTTTTGGAGTTTGAGTCCATCTAGGACTGTAATTTATAGTAATGAAATTAATTAAATAATATTCTTATATAAATATTTAGCTTTAGAAATTTAAAAAAAAAAACATAATATGTAAAAACTAATTTTAGGATCAAATTCATGTTTATTTTTAGTGATAACATATTATTGATATAATTATATAATAATTATAATATCGAATTCATGTTTAATTTTGGAGCTTCTACTGTAGGACCTTGCCACCGATACCTTTTCAGTCAACATCTTGGGCAACATTGATCAGATCTTTAGTTTAACTACTTGCATTGACTGCTCAGTTAGAGCTTTCTATTGTAAGCCAGAGAAGTTCTGAATCTTTTTAAGCATTAAGGCTCGTTTGATTCGCTGAAAATTATTTTTAGAAAATGATTTTTAAAAAATAATTTTAAAAAAATTGATTTTTTGAAAAAAAAATTGATATTTTTTGTTATTTGGTTGATATATTAAAAAATATTTTCAGTTGTTTCATTATTTTCCAAAAAATCTACATTGATATTAAAAAGTGTTATTCACATAATAATAATAATAATAATAAGATGAAAGGAATAATTTTTTTTTAACAAAATCTTTATACATTTGGTTGTATAATAAAATAAAAGCCAACTCTAAAAACAGGAAACACAATAGAAATAAGAAACCTTCAAAGACGCATACTAAACAAAATCATTTCAAAGACCAAAGCTACCTGGACAATTGGCTGCTAAGTTGAAAAATCTACATTATTAACTTCTGAAATACCCTATCAATTCATGCCCACGCCAGAATAGCTAGATCACATAGTTTCTGGGGCCAATCAGAATGATTGAATCATGGTAAAGTCTGGGACGAAAATGCCAGGAAATTTGAAGGCAACTCTCAAGGTCAATGAAACGCGTAGAATGCCACTTTTTCTGTACCCTCTATTGATCCTATCAATCAATCATAGCGAAACAGACGTATAAGCAAAAGTTTTCCCAGATACGATGTACAACGGACTACATTTTCACAGACCAAACCAAATCATGAGTACATAATTGCTTGGAACCTGCTGCCATTTTCTCACTTGACTATTGACTAACTAGCTCAACGTTTTTCTCCTGCGAACATTCTCTCTCCCAGCCAGCAAATTCAACTTCATTTCGTATGGGAAAGCATGGAAACAACCTTTTCAGGTTATCTACAATAAAAGGACATGACAACTAGAGGTCTTTGGCTCATTGCTAGAAATACTTGCACTTGCACTTGCATTTACATGTCAAACTGTTTTCGAGTTTAAGACATCTGCTTCTTTCTATCTGTTTCATTGTGAAAACTGTAATATTTGAGTTGATAAAGCTTGGGAAGCAATGGGAATTTTGTCTTTGATTTTCATCAACACTGTTTTTCTGTTTTTCTTCTCTATGTTCTCAGATGCAACTGATATCTTCACCTCCTCCCAGTCTGTTGGCGATGGCAGCAGCTTGGTTTCCCGAGATGGAATATTTGAACTCGGTTTCTTCAGTCCTGGAAACTCCAAGGGTCGTTACTTGGGAATTTGGTACAAAAAAATCCCAGTCCGGACAGTTGTTTGGGTTGCAAACCGGTGCAATCCTATCAATGACACTTCTGGTTTACTGTTCTTAAACAAAGAGGGCAATCTACTACTAAATGGAAGCCATGGTATTGTTTGGTCATCAAACTCAACAAAAACAGTTGAAAATACAACGGTGCAGCTCTTGGATTCAGGAAACCTTGTCATAAAAAATAGAAAGGATGGTAATTCAGAAACAATTTTATGGCAGAGCTTCGATTATCCAGCTGATACTTTACTACCAGGGATGAAAATTGGATGGGACTTGAGAACTGGTCTCAATCGCCGCCTGTCAGCTTGGAAGAGCTCAGATGATCCTTCTCCTGGAGACTTCACCGCTGGCATCGAGCTATATAGCTACCCTGATGCTGTTCTACGAAAGGGTTCCAAGAAATACCTTCGAAAAGGCCCCTGGAATGGTCTCAGGTACAGTGGTTCACCAATATTGAAGCAGAGTCCACTTTTCCGGAATGAATTTTTATGGAATAAGGATGAGGTTTACTTCACATATTACCTGAAGAACAGATCAGTTATCACAAGATATGTTTTGAACCAAACCAGTTCTCAGGGTCAGCACTACCTTTGGAGTGAAGAAACTCGAACTTGGCTGCTGTTTTCATACGCACCAAAGGACTTCTGTGACAACTATGGAATCTGCGGTGCATATGCAAGCTGTGACATTACTGAAGTGCCACTTTGTCAATGTTTAAAAGGATTCGAGCCTAAATCACAACAACTTTGGGACTCCATGGACTGGTCTCATGGTTGCATGCGCAATAAGCCATTGAATTTCCAGAAGGGGGATGGATTTATCAAATTTAATGGCTTGAAACTACCTGATACTGCGGATTCTTGGGTAGACAAAAGTATGAGTCTCAAGGAATGCAGGGCTAAATGCTTGCAGAACAGTTCTTGTATGGCCTACACAAATACAGATATAAGTGGAAAAGGCAGTGGTTGTGCCATTTGGTTTGGAAATCTGTTGGATATCAAACAGTTACATGCTGGTGGGCAGGATTTATATATTCGAATGTCTGCTTCCGAAACAGGTATGGGGGTACTTTTGGTTTTGTCGAATTTCAAGTATGCATTCGAAATGATATAGTCTAATTCAAGTCAAGATATTAACATTCCAGGTTCTAGCTTGTACATGAATTTCCGGCTCTAACTTCAGTTCTTCTTTTTTTTCGATTTATTGAATTTTCTATGTTCATGAAGATCCAAAAGGTGAGACTGCAATTAAGATAGCAGTCATAACTTCAATGGTCATTTTCATGCTATCAGCTATTCTTATTGCCTACTGCTGCATTCACAGACCTCGAGCAATCATAGAAGGTAACACTACTTCCTTATTTGCCTTCATAATGTCCTATTTTCCACCATGTTTGATAACTTCTGACACAACTGTAAGGACTACTAGCAACTTCCTACTGTTATTTTGATCAAGAACACATCAATTTGGTGATTGAGAAGGAAATCTCTGGAGAAAAATACAGCATTCTAACCCTAATGTCAGCATGTTTTCAATTGTTTCAGGAAGAGAAGAAAATCATGGTTCAAATGACAGCAGCAATGCAGGGCAAAAGGAAGACATAGATTGTCAATTATTAAACCTGGCTATAATAGCTAAAGCCACCAATGACTTCTCACTTGACAATAAGCTTGGAGAAGGTGGCTTTGGGTCCGTGTACAAGGTAAATTTGCAACATTCTGGTGAAACTTACTTAGGCTAAAGAAATGTACATAACATAGTTAAGATTCTTTGACTACATTATTTTCAGGGTACTATGGTAGATGGACAAGAAATTGCTGTGAAGAGGCTTTCAAAAAGCTCTGGACAAGGATCATATGAGCTCAAAAATGAAATTGCACTGATAGCCAAACTTCAGCATCGGAATCTTGTAAGGCTTCTTGGATGCTGCATTCAAGGAGAAGAGAAAATGCTGGTTTATGAATTTATGCCAAACAAAAGTTTAAATTTCTTCATTTTCGGTATGGATTAATCACAATATTCTTATGTTTTCAACAATATTATCTACTTCAAAAGGTTTAGTAGGGAACTAAGCAAGGATATGATACATACCAGATAATACAAAAGGTAAATTATTAGATTGGTCCAAGCGTTTTCATATTATCTGTGGAGTTGCTCGGGGGCTAGTCTACTTGCATCAAGATTCCAGGCTGAGGATAATACACAGAGATCTTAAACCTAGTAATGTCCTTCTTGATGCTGAGATGAATCCAAAAATATCAGACTTTGGCTTGGCTAGAACTTTCAAAGGAGACCAGACAGAGTGGAACACAAATAGAATGGTTGGAACTTAGTGAGTAGAAAAGTGCATATTTATCTTTGTTCTCAATCTAACCCTATATTTTCACTGATTGGTTTTCTTACAATATTGTTTTTGCAGTGGTTATATGGCACCAGAGTTTGCTATGGATGGGAAATTCTCTGTAAAATCAGATGTCTTTAGCTTTGGGATACTGATTCTGGAAATAATTAGTGGCAAGAAAAATACAGGGTTTTACCATCCTAGTCCTAACCTTAACCTGATTGGATATGTAAGTATTAGAAGTTAATTAGTGCTAATAAACTTTGAACAGGAATATGACCAAAAGTTATAATCTGTCTTAGGCTTGGGAACTTTGGAAAGAAGGAAGGCCTTTACAACTGATTGATTCATTTTTAGAGGAGTTGCGCTCTCAGTCAGAGGTGTTACGCTGTATCCATATAGGTCTCTTGTGTGTGCAGCAACATCCTGAAGATAGACCAAGCATGTCATCCGTGGTTCTAATGTTGGGAAGTGAGACTACATTGATACAACCCAAAGAACCTGGTTTCTTGATAGACAAGAAATCACTTCAAACAAATTCCTCATTGAGCAACTTTGAATCATTATCAACTAATGAAATTAGTATCTCACTGTTGGAGGCTCGATAGGTAATTCTAGAGCTTTCAAGTAACCTTAACTTCTGGAAAATCAGTTCATTTTTATTGCTAAAATGACAATGTTCATGCCAGGATTTGGTTTAAGTTGCCAAGAGGATTGTCATAGCAGACAGGCACTTTCTTGGATTGCTCTCATGTCTGCTATCTATTTATCCATTATTCTCTTGTAGTTGTAGTAATAAAATTCAACTTCTCCACTCGGTTGCAGATGCCGAGTAACATTGAAACACAGTTCATTTATAGAAACCAATAAAATTTTTGACATCAGTAAACATTTTCCATGGTACCAATTTTATCAGAATAGTTAGACCTCATGAATTTGGTGTTAAGCAATTTCAATCCTAGTTGAATTCTTGAGATCTTAATTTTACTTCATAAGCCTAATGGTAAGAAAGGGTTCACCAACTGAAAACCAACTAAAAAGCTTGCTATGTTCTGCATAGCTTATCATCATCAACAGAGTTAAGGGAGACCATTATAAAGCTTTCACATGCTCAGGACTTTGGAATTCTGTGCAATCAGCTCGGTCAGGAATATTACTTTACTGTTTTAATAATACAACAAAAAGAATGCATGACAACCCTCTATGACTGGACTTGAACTGAAATCATTGATGACATTGACCATAAAACCATGAATGTTGATTAATGCCATAAATGTACCATCAAACTTTTGCAGTATATTGATTCATTTTGTAGAAAGAGTAGGTACGATTCTTAAGAATGTTGCAGATTCAATATATAGTATGAGCTGAGCATCAAGTGAATACTTCAATCTGAGGCTGTTATTAGTCCCAACCTCTAAAATCTTCTGGTAAATAGTTTCTAGTTGTTTTAAACCTTCAACAAAGATATTAGCAAAACCCAGTTGGTAGTTTTTAGCAAAGACCAACCATGATGGGAATAGGACAGATTAAGAAATTTCAGTTTCAAAAGTTTTATCATTTAAAATGACAGAGAAAATCATGTTTAATGTGAAAGTCATATAAACGTCCACTAAAATGGCCTCCATAAATCTGAACATATGGACTTTCATCATTTCAGAAATGGCTTGGACTTGACTTTTTGATCCTGGAAGGATAAGCATAAACTATTTTCTTTTTCAAGAAGACAGAACTGAATGTGATTGCAAATACTACAACTTTATTGTTGCCGCTGACCATTTCCACACTGAGCATTCAATTTTTCACCAATAATGACTGCAAAGAAAATGAACAAGAACACAAAAAGGTGAGCGGCAGCTTTCATTTCTAATCCTGAAATTGGATTCCAGGACTTGTTCAAGCCTCCTCATTCTTCAGAATCATTATGCAAAAACATGCAAAAACATGTAGATAGTCCAAAATATGGCTAGGTCAGATGTAGAAATTCCTGAGTCTCCAGGATTATGCAAAATCTGGTTTTGCCAATACAGGAAAACTTCTGCCTGTTATCTGTCTTTGTCTTTGATTATACTGAAAATATCAATTTATAGTTAGGCAAGGGAGACACCTTGTCAAATCCTTATAACTTTGTAAACAATCCAACAAGGCAAAAAGAAAGATTGAAACATTATGGAAAGGGAATCCTTGAAGCAAAAGCCAATTTTCCATTCTTGGGTGGGCCTTGTCTCTTCTGGGAAAAATTATGAAGGTGGATGATTTCTGCTATGGAGGTCCCTGATAGTTCAAGGGAAGAAAAACTCCATGCTTTCTTTTAGTATTTGGAAAGCTTGTTCTTGTTTTGGGAGGACCATAAAAGGTGACAAAGACCATAAAAAGTTGTGAGCAGAAATCAAAAAAAAAAAAAAAAGAAATCAAATTTCTCCCTTGTCAAGTCTGGAAGAATCAACATGACGACAGCTCTCGATGTCCCTTTTCATTGAGTTGCTTTGCGTTGTTAAAGACTAAGGAGATCGTGATATTTTGGCCATAAATATTAACTTTTCTCTTGTATGGATTTGATAAATTTAGACATCACTGGTATGTTGATATAACATAAATATGATAAATATATATACCAAAATAATATGGATTAAAATCTTTACAAAAAATTATATATGAACTTTTGCACAATTATCAAGAAGTCTTTTTAAAATTGGATTAAAAATTACAACAAAATTAACAACAAATTTGATGACGTGGCAATAGAAAAAAAAGCCAAAACCTTCTTTTAATAATAATAATAATAATAATAATATCATACTTGGGTTTCATGCAGCGTCACAGCTATCAAGTACGTAAAATCTTGAACATTTCTATTAAAATTAATCTAAATTGGCTTCTATCAACAAAATTATTCTCTCAAAATTGACCTCAAAATTACAATCATATGAACACCAATTATAGGGACGTAACAACCAAAGGAAAAACCATAATTTATTTTATTTTTCTGAGCTTATCAAATTACATATCTTTATATATATATATATATATATATATATATATATATATATATATATATATATATATATGAAAATTAGTTTTTACTCGTACGATGCACGAATTAAGTTTAATTATTTAAATTTGTAAATATATAGAAGAATATTATTTAATTTATATGTTTAAAGTATATATAAAATTATTATTCAATATACTATAAGTAAATTTTTTAAATTTCACAAATGAGGTTAAAACAATGACATGTACCTTCACTTTATTTATTTATTTATTTTTAATATACAAAAATAGTATGTATCATCATCTTAGCGCTGCTTATATTGGAGTCTAAAAACTCAATTGATAGTATATTAGATAATAATCTTATATGAAATATATATAATATAACAAAGATATCCAATCATAAAAGAATTAAATATTTAATTATAAATTATAAATTCAAAAATAAGATAAACAAATATTGGAAAAAATAAAAAATAAAACATTATAAATAATATTATTAAGCACATCAAAAAAATTTCAAATAAAAATTAAAAATATATTTTAAAAATTTCAAAAATTAAAAGTATATTTTTAAAATTTTCAAATGTTAAAGCAACATTTTGATGTAGTTTTTTATTATTGACCTAAATAATTATAATTATAAATACGCATTTTATATACATATAATTTACGCATGTAGCACCCAAATCTTACATCAAAAGTTTGTAAGACTCTATAATACTATATATGTAGAGATTTGAACTCATACTTGTAAGGTGCCTTTTGTGGTGATAAAACCATGAAACCTTTGAGTCAAAACGAATAATATCTCACAGCTTGAGTATAGGTCTTCACAAATGATATCAAAGTCGGTCCACAAGCTGGAATATGAGACCTAAGTGCTACACTGTGAGAGCCACCTCTAGATTCCTACGAAAGCTAAGTGCTACACGATGTGAGTCACCTCTAAATTCCCAATGCCTATGTGATCCAGTTCATTTTTAATTAGGCTTGACAAAAATGTCAAGCTTTAAAGTGAGGGAGTTTGTAACACTTCAATCCCACATTAAAAGTTTGTGAGACATTGCAACGCTATATATGCAAAGACTTGAACTCATTCTTATAAGGCACCTTTTATGAGATAAACCTGTAAGATCTTTGGATAAAAGTGGACAATACTTTGCATGTTGGGTGCGGGTCTCTACAACATATGCATTCTTATATATATAGAAAAGAATGATTATAACATATTTATATCTGAATGCATAATGATTAGTGCAATAAACAAATTAATTTTATCTATTAAATATGTATAGTAACATATACTTTTGTAAATTTATATATTTTATACATTAATTTTATTTATTTAGAAAAATAATAATTTTAAATATTTAAATAATATATATGATATTGATAGCTTACTTTTATACTTTTCAATTTAGTTAATAATTTTTTAAATAAATTAAAATTAAAATTATTTATTTTATAATATAAATAAGTATCAATTAATATTTTATTTTGTTTTTCAAAAAATAATATTAAAATTATATATTTTTAAATGTTTTGGATTAGATAGTATTTAAAATTACTTTAAGATAATTTTATTAAAAAGATTGAGAAGTTATAATTATTAGAAAAATTTTAGAAACGTGGAAATATGGGAAAATTTACCATTGCTTACTTATCATTCAAACAGAATACTCAAGTAAGCATCCATGTAAACATCTTACCATATTTTGTTATGTATCTTGTAATATATATTTTAGATGATATGGATTAAAAGTTTTACAAAAAATGATATATGGACTTCTGCACAACTATTAAGAAGGTCTTCTCAATATCGGATGTTGCAACAAAATTAACATCAAATTTGATGATGTGGCAATCAAAAGAATAGCCAAAATCTTCTTTTAATATAATAATAATAATGAATTTTTATACCATGCATTGACAATGTATAATCTCTATACATTATCAATACACAAAAAGTTGACATCTCATTAATAAATTTTTATGAATAAATTGAAAAAATTTATTTGTATTTATTTTTAAGGGTTTGGTATTTTTTTAGTTTGCTTATTGATGAGGTGTCAACTTCTAATGCATTGGTAGGATATGAAAACTATATACTATCAATACATCATATATAAACACAATAATAATATTATACCTGTCTTTCATGCAATGCTGCAGCTGTCAAGCACTTAACTTCTTTGAACATTTCTCTAAAAATCGACCAAAATTGACCTCAAAATTACAATCAAACTAACAATAATTACGCTGACATGGCAGCCAAAAGAAAAACCATAATTTATTTTATTTTCCTTAGCTTACCTTTAAGGGAAATTCTACACTAAGGTCGCAAAATATCGACCTCATTGTAAGGTCATGATATCTTATGAGATATTCAATATCTTATGAGATATTGAATAAAATTTAAAAAATATTTAAATATGTCAATAATGGCTTAACGGGTTAACAGGTAAACCAAAATTTAATTAAAAAGATTTAAATTACATTTTTATCCTTTAAAAGGTAAGAAAATATTTATATTTACATCTTTAACCATTAATCAAAATTAAATTACAATATTACTCATTAATATTAAAAAAAAATACAAGGTAATTGCCCAGAAAAGTTTGGAAAGTCGACTACTCGTGTATAAAAGTCGATTTCCCCAGTTATTTTACTCTACAGATTGATTCTAGCATATTGGCAATCGACTGCTTATAAAAGGAAGTCGACTGCCATATTTAATAAGGGATTTATTTTACTGTTAATTATCATTTATTTGAACTCTTAGTATTTTTATAATTATTTACTTAAAATTTATCCTAAGTTACATTAATTTTTCTGCTAATTATTATAGATTTTATTAATATAATAAAATTTAAGATGTCATATATTTTATGATAAATGTTATAAATTTTATGATCAATTAAATAAATTTTACGATATATTACGATGAATGTAATAAATTTTACGATAAATCTAATAAATTTTACGTGAATCACATGAATTTACGATGAATTTAATAAATTTTACGATGAATTTCATTTAATTTATGACGAATCTCGTAAAATTTACAATGAATTTCATTGAATTTACGATGAATATCATAAAATTTACAATGAATATAATAAATTTTTAGGGATTTTGGTGTAAATGGAAGAAATTTGGATTTAGAATAGGATTATGTTGATGAGAATATGTTTGGGATTTGCAAGATTGAATTTAGAGAGAAAGATGAAGGAGGAGGAGTGTCTAAGAAAGAATGCTTGGTTTAGGAATTTTCTACCTAAAAAATCCTGTATAAAGTCCAAATTTTCATGGAGAGTCGACTTCTCGAGAAAGGAAGTCGACTCCCCATCTGAATTCTGTTTCCAGAATGCTTCTGGCGATGCAGTAGTCGACTGCTACTAATTAGCAGTCGACTGCTTCATCGCCAGAAGCATTCTGGAAATAGAATACACATGGGGAGTCGACTTCCTTTCTCGGGAAGTCGACTCCCCATGAAATTTTTTTTAAAAAAATTGTTATTATATATTTTTTATTTATTAATATTGTTATGATTTTTTTATTGTTATATTATTAATAAATATTTATTATTTTTTTGTTGAAATTATTAATATTATGATGAATCTTATAATTTTTCTGATAATCCTTTTTAAAATTACGAACAATCTACTTAAATTAACTATGAATCCCATTATTTTTACAATTATCCTTATTTAATTTACAAACAATATATTCAAATTTACGATAAATCTCATCATTTTTACAATGATCCTTTTTAAATTTACGAACAATCTATCGAAATTTACGATGAATCTCATCATTTTTATGATTATCCTTATTAAATTTACGATGAATCTTATCATTTTTACGATTAGCCTTATTAAATTTACGAACAATCTACCGAAATTTACGATGAATCTCATAATTTTTACGATTATCCTTATTAAATTTACGAACAATCTACTTAAATTTATGACAAATCTCATCATTTTTATAATGAACACTATTAAAGCTACGAACATCTTCTATTAATTTATGATGATCCTTAGCTAAATTTACATTTAATTTATTTAGTTTTACGATAATTCTAATCTAATTTACGTTAGTGATGTGAGAATTACATTTAAAATACATGGAATATCGAATTTTCAATAATAAAAGTCGACTTAACATAAATTGAATAAGAACAATGGGCTTAAAAAAATTAGGAAATCGACTGCCCAAGAAAGGTAGTCGACTGCCCAGATGCATTCTAGAAACAGAATGCATCTGGTAACGAACCAGTCGACTGCTAATTATTAGCAGTCAACTGCTTCGTTACCAGATGCATTCTGGGCAGTCGACTATCTTTCTTGGGAAGTCGACTCCAGTATGAAACTTTTTTTTATTTTGTTATTATATATATATTTTTTATTTATTAATGTTGTTTTGATATTTTTTATTATTATATTATTATTAATAAGTATTTATTATTTTTTCGTTGTATTTATCATTATTATTATTACGATAAATCAAATCCTTTTTACGATAAATATAATTAAATTTACAATGAATGTCAAAATTTTTACGATTATCTTTATTAAATTTACGAAAAATCTATCCAAATTTACGATTATCCTTTTTAAATTTACGAATAATCTACTCAAATTTACGATGACCCTTTTTCAATTTACGATAATCTTTTCTTAATTTCTGATGATCCTTGACAAATTTACGTTTAATCTATTTACTTTCACGATGAATACAATCCAATTTACATAAGTGATGTGAAAATTATGTTCAAAATACATAGGAAGTCGAATTCTTAATAATAAAAGTCGACATTCTATAAATAAATTAAGAATAGCATGTTTAAAAAATTTGGGAATTCGACTGCCCGAAAATATCAATCGACTTCCCATATGCATTCTGGAAACAGAATGCTTTTGGCTATTTAGCAGTCGACTGCCTTACGCATTCTAACGTTATGCGATAAATTTTCTCTTAGGAAGTCGACTGCTTCAATTGAGCAGTCGACTTCCCCGATAAATTTTTTTATCAAAACACTTATAAAACCAGGCAATCAATTGCCTGAAAACATGTCAAGAATTAAAAATCTTACTAGTAAAAAATATAATGATTTCTTGGTCGCTTGGGAGGACTTTCTTTGTAAATCATTGGTTCTTTGCAATTTTCATCACAATCTCCATCGTTTATGCAATTCTCTTCCACAAACTTACCCATTGTTAAAAATATAAGAGGGGAATAAATAGGAACAACTATTTGATTGAGGTTAGGCTTAAAGTTTAGGATTTATAAAATATTGAGACAGCTACAAACTGGATTAAAGGTGAAACAAACAAAAATTGGAATAAAGGGGTTTATGATTTGGGAATTAGGGTTTATGATTTAGGAATTAGGGTTTAAAAATAATAAAAAGGTTTATATAAGAAGAAGAATAGTACTGCAATTATAACAAGGGTATATTAGTAATATAATAGTATAATTTTAATAATATTTAGTAAATAATGTTAATTTTAATAATTGGTTTAGCAGGTTATCAGGTTAAAGAATTTTTTAATTTTTAAAATTTCATCAACGGTTTATATTAGATTTGACTAATCTAATGATTCTAATTCAATGACCTTAAAATAAGGTCAATCTTTGTGACCTTACTATAGAATTTGCCTTACCTTTAATATATAAGTTATATAGATTTGTCAAAAACTGAAAATTTGGTTTTAACATTTGACGTATTGATATAAATTTTAACATTATAATTTCATATTTTACATAATTTAACACGAAACTTTAATATTTTCAACATTATGCTGCCAATTGGCCCATATATAGTTCAATGTATTATTTGATTTAAAGTTTCACATTATTGAATCAAGGCTAATAGTGTTACTTAAAAATTTACTTCTAAAGAGCTTCTTAAAAAAAAAAAAGACAATATTTATTTGTGATTATATATACTAATTAATAAATAAAAATACTCATTTGTACCGACTCGTAAGATATACGATATTTTGTCTCAAATCATTACATGAATAATAAATTTTATTTTTTACCCATGCCACGGCAATTTTTTTTAGGGACTAAATTTTACTTTATAGTTAGGTAAAAAATCACAAATGATAAAATCAATGTGAAAAATTGTTTAATTTTTTAAAGCTAATATAATTATTATTGTTGTTGTTATTTAGCCAATATGAACACTAACGACAGAAATATAGGTTGGTAAAATAATTATTATTGTAATTATGGGGTTGGACCATTAGACCATGCAAATATTTTTGTAGCATAAAATGGTTGACAAGAGTTGGATTTTGTTGACTAAAAAAGTTGACTTGGCTTCTTCAATGGTGTTAAACTATGACGTGGATTTCTTATAAAGACAAAAAAATAAAAATAAAAAAGTTAACCCTTTTGTGAAAAACGAGTTTTTAATTTTACAATGTTCTTTGAATAAGAAATTATACTTTGAACCAATGTCTGTTAAATCAAGTGAAAAGAGCTTGATGCTCATTTAAGTAATGTTTTGAATTTGAGCATTGTGGATGGAAACAAACAGTATTAAAAGAGCTTCTCCTAATTAAGATCCAACAATAACCCAAAATGATTTTTGAATACCGGAAAGTTTCTACCAAAAAAAGAAATTAAGCTTTCAAATTGCAATAACATGCCGAAAGCAAATTGCTCAAAACCTTTTTATATTTAGCTTCAAATTCAATCTATCAATAAAAGTGGCTTTTCAGAACAATTCACAAGCAGCCTATGTGATTAAGACATTGTTTGCATTAATCTATTAGTGAAGTCAATGAGTAAATATATTACTATTTTGCTAAATTTCTTTATTTTATTTATTATTTATTGATAAATTTTTCATAAATAAAATCTCAAACCATATAAAAATTATTGCAAGGATGTACTTTCTCTAATATTATTATCAAAAAAATTTCAAATGATAATTCTAAAAATATCATTGCTAGAGATGAATTTTGCATCAATAATAATGTGGTATTAACAGCATATGGAACTTTTGTTTTTAAAATATCAGTTCAAATGATTAATTTTCGTCTTTAAAATAAGAAAATTTTATAAATTTAAATATCGAATTTCAACATTTATATTTTTTTCTCAGACTAGAATTTTTTATTGTACAAAAAAATTTATTGAAATTTTAATTCTATAATTATAATTCAATTTCTGATAATTTCAATTACTAAAAATAAATTCATCGAGAGCAAATTTTTTTATGAACAAAATATTTAATCTAAAAAAATTGTCCAAAGAAAATTTTATTTTTGTTTTGTGAATTCAAAACACTAAATTATTTAGATCAGCGTGTAGCATGGATACGTCATCCTTTCTTTTTTTTTTTTTGCAACGCAGCCATTGGTGAGACTTCGCAAGTCAAAACGGCAGTTTATTGGACCACAAATTCCATTAATCCATTTAAAAATTAAAATATAAAAAATATAAATAAACAAAATAATAATCCCAAATCTAAATCCAACGGCCCAGAATTTAGTTTATCTATTTTGCGGTCCACCATTTCCACCACGTGATGCCTAGGGTTTGTCCATATGCATAACAACACCATCCATTTTGTCCCCCATTTACTTAAAAAAATATTTATTATATTTTTTAATTCTTTGCTGCCAAATCTTGAGAATCTACCTTTTAATAGTAAAATAGACCAACATGTCTTTTTTTTTTAAAGAAAACTAAAAGAACTATGAACTTTATTTATAAGTTTAATCGGTAGGAAAATAGTTTTTTTATTGATCAAAATTTGATTTTTGTAAAAATTTTAGAAAATAAATTTTTTGAATAAATCAAACCAATATAAGTGTGGAAAATTCTATAGTAATGTCATAAATTTTGACTTTATTATAAGGTCAGCGTAAAAAATATATTTTTAAACGTAAATTTAAAGTCATTAAACATAAAAAATATTAGACGTATCGTAAATATTTGATAATTAACTTAAAATTAATGTAAACAACACATGATTTAGCATAAATATAAAGTTATTAAGTGTAAAATATATTACAAGTATGTAAACACATGATAATTAACATAAACATACATTATAGCAAAATTATCATGTATTTAAATCTATTGACACTAATATTTATATTGATAATCACATTTTTACGATACGTCTAACATTTTTTATATCTAATGATTTTAAATTTACGTTTAATCATATAATTTTTATGTTGATCTTATAATAAGGTCAAAATTTGTGACCTTACTATAGAAATTCCCATATAAGTGTATCTTTAAAATCGAGCTTAAAGTTTAATTCAAATAATTTATATTATTACTTTCAAATAATGACATTTAATAAACATGACATAAAAAAATTATTAAAATGGTATGTGTTAAAGTTTTGCCAAAAATTAAATATAAATTTAGCAAAAACTTAAAAAATGTTTGTGCTATTCGATATCAACACAAATTAATGACATAATAATTTTTATTTTTTACATAAATTTCATATAACATAAACACAAAATATATACACATTAAATCATTTTCATATTACATATCATAAAACATATAGGAAAGCTCATTTATGATAATAAAAATATTGGATGCAACTAAAACTATCAAATCAAACCTTACAAAATAAATGAAATTAAATGGACCAACTAATTTAATAAAAGAAATTAAATATCCAACCTCCTAAATATGAGTAATTGTATATACCATATATTGTTTAAGTCTTAACGACCACATGTTGATGAGCATGACAACAACATATCATCATTAATTAAAATTATTTTTTAATCCCATTAAATAAACCACCAACCCCATATAAAACTAAAATAAAAAATCACTTTTGTTAAGCACAAAATTAATAATTAAAAAACCCATTTTTAATATGTTGATAATATAATTTTCTTTTTTAGTTTCACAAGTAAAATTAATAATTAAATAAAATTTTAAATAATTTTATCATTCTAACAATTTAGTAAAATCTTAAAAAATTAGAAATTAAATAAAAAATGCTTTAAATTCAACCCACCATGCAACTATAAATACAGCCTTTCGGCTATTCCATTCTCCTTCATTCGTGATCTTCTTTTATCTGAGAAAAGAGCAAACAATAAAGGTAAAAAGAAAAAGGAGAATATTTTGGTGGGGATTTTCATTGGAATTCATCCATGGCAACAAAAGTTTATATTATGTAAGTATTGTAATTCTTTTTTTCTCTTTTTTTTTTCCAGTTTTTTTGGTGTGAAAAGCTGTTGATTTTGATCTTTGACTGATTTTTACTTCAGTTGAGTTTGATTTGTGGTTTTTTCTCCTTTTTAGCTTTCCCTTATTTAATTTTTGACAAATATGTTCATTTGCTTTGATTTGGTTCTGCAGGATTGAGTTTTTTCTCTGTATTCTTCACCTCATAATATAATAGCAAGTTTTGATTTTCAATTAATTTTACGATAATTGGAGTAAAAATTAGTTTCCTTTCGTATAATTGGAATTTCAGGAGCTGGAAAAAACGAGATTTTTAATGTTTGAGTTAAAAATTCATTTCCAGTTGGATGCGGGAAAAATGCAGTATCGATTTTTGATTTTTCTCTTGAAGAATTAATCGTAGAAATATCGTTGCCGGTAGTATCAGATTCTTTTTCATCTAGTTTTTGTTGATAATATGATCGATTTATCTGTTATTGAGGAATGATCAATAGGGTCAGTACTTGGATTAATTAAAGTGAAGTGTTCAATCTGATTCTGTTTGTGTTGTAGAAAAATGAGAAAAGAATATGAACTGATTAGAGAGTGAAAAAAAAAAAAAGAGAAAAGGAAATGAATCTATCAAGAACAGCTTTCTAGTTTGAAAACCTTGAATTTTTAACAAGATTCAATATTTTTGTAATCTTATCAAACCAAGATTTGATTTTCTCGTTATTTGTTGAAAAACTCATATGCTGCATACAGATTGGGGTTGTTAAGAAAGGCTATGTGTTTCATTCTTGTTGGAAGTTTAATTTAATATTCTTTGATATTCAATTTTGTTTAATGATATGTTTGTGACCATGATTTTGGAAAATGAAGATTATAAAATTCGAGAAATATTTAAAGATATCAGGGGTTAAATTTTTTTCTTCGAAACAAAAACGATAAATTATAATATTAAGACGAGAAGAACTAAGCTTATCATGTCTAATGTGTATCATTTTAATCAAAAACTTGAATATAAAAAATTATTGAAACACACACACACACACACACACACATATATATATATATATATTCACACATTTATATAATATGATTATATTTGTTATGTTTTCATATAACATACGTTATAAACTTAAACTTAATTATCCAATCAAAAAAATTAATCAAATTACATATTAGTGTTTTATCTATGTCTTCAATTCCATTAGTTCATTTTAAAATAATTGTACACAATATTGATTTTAAAACAAGGAAATTTTCAATTTCTTCAAATAAAAAATATGTTAAATTTTTTTATATATTGTTTTCATTCAATAAATTACAAAATGAGTTTAATTTAACTTTTATAAAATTTGCATAATTATATCTAATATATAATTTTTTTATATTACGGTATTGCAATGTACAAATCACAAATAAAAATATTAAATATATATGTTATCTTTTTCATAAATATAATAATTCATATTATAAAATTTCAAATTAAAAATATATAATATCAATTGATTTATTTTTAATGTATATTCGTGCATCGCACATATCTATAACTAATAATAATAATAATAAAGATGAAAGGAATACTTTTTTTTTTTAACAAAATCTTTATAATTTTAGTTGGTTGTATAACACAATAAAAGCCAACTCTAAAAACAGGAAACACAATAGAAATAAGAAACCTTCAAAAACGCATACTTTCATAAACAAAATCATTTCAAAGATCATAGCTACCTGAACAATTGGCTGCTAAGATGCAAAATCTACATTATTAACTTCTGAAATACCGTATCAATTCATTCCCATGCCAGAATAGCAAGATCACATAGTTTTTGGGCCCAATCAGAATGACTGAATCATGGTAAAGTCTGGGACGAAAATGCCAGGAAATTTGAAGGCAACTCTCAAGGTCAATGAAACGCGTAGAATGCCACTGACTGAATCATGGTAAAGTCTGGGACGAAAATGCCAGGAAATTTGAAGGCAACTCTCAAGGTCAATGAAACGCGTAGAATGCCACTTTTTCTGCACCCCCTATCTATCCTACCAATCAATCATGGCGAAACAGACTTATAAGCAAAAGTTTTCCCAGATACAATGGATAACGGAGTTAGCTAGTCAATAGTCAAGTGAGAAGATGGCAGCAGGTTCCAAGCAATTATGTACTCATGATTTGTCCAAATGGTAACATAAGTCTAAGGCTTAGGTATCTAAGGATACCGAAGTTCGAACTTCAGTGAAAACGCGCTCAAGGGATTATGTCCTAAGTTCTTTAGGCTCCTTGTGATTAAACCGTGAGGTGGGCGACCGTTAAAGTGAACAATACGTAAGTGAATGTGAGCAACCGCCAATCTCACGTGTCAAGATAAATCTGGGGTGCGGAGGGCGCCTGAGAGATGCTCGCCAATGGCCAAGGAACGGGCGAGGTCTTGACAAAGAATCAACATCATTTGCACATCTGAGAAGAAACTTATCTACATCAAACCTTTCCACGGTGGTCATAATCAGATCTTTAGTTTAACACTTGCATTGACTGCTCAGTTAGAACTTTCTATTGTAAGCTAGAGAAGTTCTGAATCCTTTTAAGCATTAAGCTTTTCATGTTTGAACTCTTGAGGTATCCCATAATGTGGCCAATAGAAACTTAAGCCTAACAATTAGCTGCTAAGTTGAAAATTCTACATTATTAACTTCTGAAATACTGTATCAATTCATTCCCATGCCAGAATAGCAGTCTCTGGGGCCGTTTGAATCATGGTAAAGTCTGGGACGAAAATGCCAGGAAATTTAAGGGCAACTATCGAGGTCAATGAAACGCGTGGAATGCCACTTTTTCTGTACCCTTTATTGATCCTACCAATCAATCATAGGTCTTAGTCTCTCTGCTAGGAAGACCTGTACTTGCATTTACATGTCAAACTGGTTTTGAGTTTTAAGATATCTACTTCTTTCTATCTGTTTCATTGTGAAAACTGTAATATTTGAGTTGATAAAGCTTGGGAAGAATGGGAATTTTGTCTTTGATTTTCATCAACACTGTTTTTCTGTTTTTCTTCTCTATGTTCTCAGATGCAACTGATATCTTCACCTCCTCCCAGTTTGTTGGCGATGGCAGCAGCCTGGTTTCCGGAGATGGAACATTTGAACTCGGTTTCTTCAGTCCTGGAAACTCCAAGGGTCGTTACTTGGGAATTTGGTACAAAAAAATCCCAGTCCGGACAGTTGTTTGGGTTGCAAACCGGTGCAATCCTATCAATGACACTTCTGGTTTGCTGTTCTTAAACAAAGACGGCAATCTACTACTAGATGGAAGCCATGGTATTGTTTGGTCATCAAACTCAACAAAAACAGTTGAAAATCCAACGGTGCAGCTCCTGGATTCAGGAAACCTTGTCATAAGAAATAATTCAGAAACAATTTTATGGCAGAGCTTCGATTATCCAGCTGATACTTTACTACCAGGGATGAAAATTGGATGGGACTTGAGAACTGGTCTCAATCGCCGCCTGTCAGCTTGGAAGAGCTCAGATGATCCTTCTCCTGGAGACTTCACCGCTGGCATCGAGCTATATAGCTACCCTGATGCTGTTCTTCGAAAGGGTTCCAAGAAATACCTTCGAAAAGGCCCCTGGAATGGTCTCAGGTACAGTGGTTCACCAATATCGAAGCAGAGTACACTTTTCCAGAATGAATTTGTATGGAATAAGGATGAGGTGTACGTCACATATTACGTGAAGAACAGATCAGTTATCACAAGATATGTTTTGAACCAAACCAGTTCTCAGGGTAAGCACTACATTTGGAGTGAAGAAACTCGAACTTGGCTGCTGTTGTCATACGCACCAAAGGACTTCTGTGACAACTATGGAATCTGCGGTGCATATGCAAGCTGTGACATTACTGAAGTGCCACTTTGTCAATGTTTAAAAGGATTCGAGCCTAAATCACAACAACTTTGGAACTCCATGGACTGGTCTCAAGGTTGCGTGTGCTATAAGCCATTGAATATTCGGGAGGGAGATGGATTTATCAAATTTACTGGCTTGAAACTACCTGATACCACACATTCTTGGGTAGACAAAAGTATAAGTCTCAAGGAATGCAGGGCTAAATGCTTGCAGAACAGTTCTTGTATGGCCTACACAAATACAGATATAAGTGGAGAAGGCAGTGGTTGTGCCATTTGGTTTGGAGATCTGTTTGATATCAAACGGTTGCATGATGGTGGGCAGGATTTATATATTCGAGTGTCTGCTTCTGAAACAGGTATGAGGCTACTTTTGGTTTTGTCGAATTTTGAGTATGCATTCGAAATGATATTACACTTTCCATTTTCTGTTTGACTGCTAGTCTAATTCAAGTCAAGATACTAAAACATTCCAGATTGTAGCTTGTAAATGAATTTTCAGCTTAACTGCACTTGTTCTTATACCTTTTTCTTTTTTTGATTTATTGAATTTTCTATGTTCATGAAGATCCAATAGGTGAGAATGCAATAAAGATAGCAGTCATAACTTCAATGGTCATTTTCATACTATCCGGTGTTCTTCTTGCCTACTGCTGCATTCACAGACCTCGTGCAATCATAGAAGGTAACACTGCTTCCTAATTTGCCTATGTTCAATAGCTTCTGACACAACTGTAAGGACAGCTGGGAACTTTCTACTGGTATTTTGTAAATAAACACATCAATTTGGTGATTGAGAAAGGAAATCTCTAGTGAAAAATACAACATTCTAATGCTAATGTCAGCATGTTTTCAATTGCTTCAGGAAGGAAAGATAATCATGGTTTAAATGATGGAAGCAATGCAGGGCAAAAGGAAGACACAGATCTTCAATTATTCAACCTAAATATAATAGCTAAAGCCACCAATGACTTCTCATTAGACAATAAGCTTGGAACAGGTGGATTTGGGTCTGTGTACAAGGTAAATTTGCAACATTCTGTGAAACTTTTCTACAAAAGAAATGTACATAAACATAGTAAAGATTCTTTAAGTACGTAACTTTCAGGGTACCATGGTAGATGGACAAGAAATTGCTGTGAAGAGGCTTTCAAGAAGTTCTAGACAAGGATCATATGAGCTCAGAAATGAAATTGCAGTGATAGCCAAACTTCAGCATCGGAATCTTGTAAGGCTTCTTGGCTGCTGCATTCAAGGAGAGGAGAAAATGCTGGTTTATGAATTTATGCCAAACAAAAGTTTGGATTTCTTCATTTTTGGTAAGGATTCATCAAACACACCAAGGCCAGTGTAAATTTATCACAATTTTCATATATTTCCAACAATATATCTACTGCAAAAGGTTTAGCAGGGAGCTAACCAATGATATGATACTTACCAGATAAAACAAGAAGTAAGCTATTAGATTGGTCCAAGCGTTTTCATATTATCTGTGGAGTTGCTCGGGGGCTAATCTACCTGCATCAAGATTCTAGGCTGAGGATTATACACAGAGATCTTAAACCTAGTAATGTTCTTCTTGATGCTAAGATGAATCCAAAAATATCAGACTTTGGCTTGGCTAGAACTTTTAAAGGAGACCAGACAGAGGGGAGCACAAATAGAGTGGTTGGAACATAGTGAGTAGGAAAGTGCATTTTTCATCTTTCCTTCTTAATCTAACCCTAAATTTTCCTGATTGGTTTCTTATAATACTGTTTTGCAGTGGTTACATGGCACCAGAGTTTGTTATGGATGGGAAATTCTCGGTAAAATCAGATGTCTTTAGCTTTGGGATACTGATTCTGGAAATAATTAGTGGCAAGAAAAATACAGGGTTTTACGATCCCAGTCCTAACCTTAACCTGATTGGACATGTAAGTGTTAGAAGTTAATTAGTACTAATAAACTTTGAACAGGAATATACTGTGTTAGGCTTGGAAACTTTGGAAAGAAGGAAAGGCTTTACAACTGATTGATTCAATTTTAGAAGAGTCGTACTCTTTGTCAGAAGTGGTACGTTGTATCCATATAGGTCTCTTGTGTGTGCAACAACTTCCTGAAGATAGACCGAGCATGTCATCCGTGGTTCTGATGTTGGGAAGTGAGACTGCATTGATACAACCTAAAGAACCTAGTATCTTGATAGACAAGAAATCACTTCAGACAGATTCCCCTTTGAGCAAGCTGGAATCATTCTCAATTAATGATGTTACTATCTCAGTGTTGGAGGCTCGATAGGTAATTCTAGAGCTTTCAAGTAACCTGGACTTCCAGAAAGTTTATTTTTAATGCTAAAATGACAACGTTCATGCTAGGATTCGGTTTAAGTTGCCAAGAGGATTGCCACTGCAGACAGGGACTTTCTAGGATTGCACTCATGTCTGCTATCTATTTATCTACTATTCTCTTGTAGTTATAATAAAATTCAACTTCTCCACTCGGTTGCAGAAGATGAGCGACTAGCCAACAAATTCCCTATACGATTAACATTGAAATACACCTCACTTATAGAAACCAATAACATTTTTGACATCAGTAAACATTTTCCTTGGTACTAATGTTATCAGAATAGTTAGACCTCATGATTTTGCTGCCAAGTAATTCCAATCCTTGTTGAATCCTTGAGATTTTAATTTTACTTCATAAGCCTAATGGTAAGAAATGGTTCATCAGCTAAAAACCAATTAAAAAGCTTGCTATGTTCTGCATAGCTTATCAGCAGTTAAGAGAGACCATTCTAAAGCTTTCACATGCTCAGGACATTGGAATTCTGTGCAATCGCCTCGTAAGGAATATTACTTCACTGTTTTAATAATACAACAAAAAGAATGCATGACAACCGTCTATGACTGGACCTGAACTGAAATCATTGATGACATTAACCATGAATGTTGATTAATGCCATAAATGTACCATCAAAGTTTTGCAGTTTATTGATTCAATTTGTTGAAGAGTAGGTAAGATTCTTAAGAATGTTGCAGATCCAATGTATGGTATGAGCTGAGCATCAAGTGAATACTTCGATCTGAGGCTGATATCAGTCCCAACCTCTAAAATCTTCTGGTAAATAGTTACTAGTTGTTTTAAACCTCCAACAAAGATATTACCAAAACCCAGTTGGTAATTTTAAGCAAAGACCAACCATGATGGGAATAGGACAGATTAAGAAATTTCAGTTTCAAAAGTTTTATCATGGAAAATGACAGAGAAAATCATGTTTAATGTGAAAGTCATATAATTGTCCACTAAAATGGCCTCCATAAATCTGAACATATGGACTTTCATCATTTCAGAAATGGCTTGGACTTGACTTTTTGATCCTGGAAGGATAAGCATAAACGATTTTCTTTTTCAAGAAGACAGAACTGAATGTGATTGCAAATGCTACAACTTTAATGTTGCTGCTGACCATTTCCACGCTGAGCATTCAATTTTTCACCAATAATGAGTGCAAAGAAAATGAACAAGAATACAAAAAGGTGACCAGCAGCTTTCATTTCTTATCCTGAAATTGGATTCCAGGACTTGTTCAAGCCTCCTAATTCTTCAGAATCATTATGCAAAAACATGCAAAAACATGTAGATAGTCCAAAATATGGCTAGGTCAGATGTAGAAATTCCTGAGGCTCCAGGATTATGCAAAATCTGGTTTTGCCAATACAGGAAAACTTCTGCCTGTTATCTGTCTTTGTCTCTGATTATACTGAAAATATCAATTTATAGTTAGGCAAGGGAGACACCTTGTCAAATCCTTATAACTTTGTAAACAATCCAACAAGGCGAAAAGAAAGATTGAAACATTATGGAAAGGGAATCCTTGAAGCAAAAGCCAATTTTCCATTCTTGGGTGGGCCTTGTATCTTCTGGGAAAAATTATGAAGGTGGATGATTTCTGCTATGGAGGTTCCTGATAGTTCAAGGGAAGAAAAACTCCATGCTTTCTTTTAGTATTTGGAAAGCTTGTTCTTGTTTTGGGAGGACCATAAAAGGTGACAAAGACCATAAAAAGTTGTGGGCAGAAATCAAAAAAAAAAAAAAGAAATCAAATTTCTCCCTTGTCAAGTCTGGAAGAATCAACATGACGACAGCTCTCGATGTCCCTTTTCATTGAGTTGCGTTGCGTTGTTAAAGACTAAGGAGATCGTGATATTTTGGCCATAAATATTAACTTTTCTCTTGTATGGATTTGATAAATTTAGACATCACTGGTATGTTGATATAACATAAATATGATAAATATATATCAAAATAATATGGATTAAAATCTTTACAAAAAAATCACTGAGGTCTTGGCTTAATAATAAGGAAGAGGTCCCGGAATTTTGAAGTTCCAGATTCGAGTCTTATTGAATGTGAGTTCGAGTTAATTTATTTGTTATTTATTTAGTTTGTCATTATCGTTTGTATTTACCAATTTATCAAGTTACCAATTCATTGAATGTAATATGCTAATTGTGATTGTAACTTTGATAAGAATGTATTGCTCAAAAAAAAATCTTTACAAAAAATTATATATGAACTTTTGCACAATTATCAAGAAGTCTTTTTAAAATTGGATTAAAAATTACAACAAAATTAACAACAAATTTGATGACGTGGCAATATAAAAAAAAAAACCAAAACCTTCTTTTAATATAATAATCATAATATCATACTTGGGTTTCATGCAGCGTCACAGCTATTAAGTGCTTAAAATCTTGAACATTTCTCTTAAAATTAATCTAAATTGGCTTCTATCAACAAAATTATTCTCTCAAAATTGACCTGAAAATTACAATCATATGAACACCAATTATAGTGACGTAACAAAAAAAGGAAAAACCATAATTTATTTTATTTTTCTGAGCTTATCAAATTACATATCATTATATATATATATATATATATATATAAACTAGTTTTTACTCGTACGATGCACGAATTAAGTTTAATTATTTAAATTTGTAAATATATAGAAGAATATTATTTAATTTATATGTTTAAAGTATATATAAAATTATTATTCAATATACTATAATAAATTTTTTAAACTTCACAAATGAGGTTAAAACAATAACATGTACCTTCGTTTTATTTATTTATTTATTTTTAATATACAAAAATAGTATGTATCATCATCTTAGTGCTGCTTATATTGGAGTCTAAAAACTCAATTGATAGTATATTAGATAATAATCTTATATAAAATATATTTAATATAACAAAGATATCCAATCATAAAAGAATTAAATATTTAATTATAAATTCAAAAATAAGATAAACAAATATTGGAAAAAATAAAAAAATTAAAACATTATAAATAATATTATTAAGCACATCAAAAAAATGTCAAATCAAAATTAAAAATATATTTTAAAAAATTCAAAAATTAAAAGTATATTTTAAAAATTTTCAAGTGTTAAAGCAACATTTTGATGTAGTTTTTTATTATTGACCTAAATAATTATAAGTATAAATACACATTTTTTATACATATAATTTACGTATGTAGCACCCAAATCTTACATCGGAAGTTTGTAAGACTTTACAATACTATATATGTAGAAACTTGAACTCATATTTATAAAGTGCCTTTTGTGTGATAAAACCATGAAACTTTTGAGTCAAAACGAATAATATCTCACAGATTGAGTGCAGGTCTCCACAAATGATATCAGAGCCGGTCCACCAGCTGGAATACGAGACCTAAGTGCTACACTGTGAGAGCCACCTCTAGATTCCTACGAAAGCTAAGTGCTACACGATGTGAGCCACCTCTAAATTCTCAATGCCTGTGTGATCTAGTTCTGTTTTAATTAGGCTTGACGAAAATGTCAAGCTTTAAAGTGAGGGAGTTTGTAACACTCCAATCCCACATTAAAAGTTTATGAGACATTGCAACGCTATATATGCAAAGACTTGAACCCATTCTTGTGAGGCACCTTTTATGAGATAAAACTGTAAGATCTTTGGATAAAAGTGGACAATACTTTGCATGTTGAGTGCGGGTCTCTACAACATATGCATTCTTTTATATATATATATATATATATATATATATATATATATATATATATATATAAAAGAATGATTATAACATATTTATATCTGAAAGCATAATGATTAGTGCAATAAACAAATTAATTTTATCTATTAAATATGTATAGTAACATATACTTTTGTAAATTTATATATTTTATACATTAATTTTATTTATTTAGAAAAATAATAAGTTTAAATATTTAAATAATATATATGATATTGATAGCTTACTTTTATACTTTTCAATTTAGTTAATAATTTTTTAAATAAATTAAAATTAAAATTATTTATTTTATAATATAAATAAGTATCAATTAATATTTTATTTTTTTTTTCAAAAAATAATATTAAAATTATATATTTTTAAATATTTTGGATTAGATAGTATTTAAAATTACTTTAAGATAATTTTATTAAAAAGATTGAGAAGTTATAATAATTAGAAAAATTTTAGAAAAGTGAAAATGTGAGAAAATTTACCATTGCTTACTTGTCATTCAAACAGAATACTCAAGTAAGCATCCATGTAAACATCTTACCATATTTTGTTATGTATCTTGTAATATATATTTTAGATGATATGGATTAAAAGTTTTACAAAAAATGATATATGGACTTCTGCACAACTATTAAGAAGGTCTTCTTAATATTGGATGTTACGACAAAATTAACATCAAAATTTGATGATGTGGCAATCAAAAGAATAGCCAAAACCTTCTTTTAATATAATAATAATAAATTTTTATATGACGCACTAACAGTGTATAATTTCTATACTTTGTCAATACACAAAAAGTTAACATATCATTAATAAACTTTTATGAATAAATTGAAAAATTTTATTTGTATTTATTTTTAAGGGTTTGGTATTTTTTTAGTTTGCTTATTGATGAAGTGTCAATTTCTAATGCATTGATAGTATATGAAAACTATACACTATCAATACATCATATATAAATACAATAATAATACTATACCTGTCTTTCATGCACTGCTGCAGCTGTCAAGCACTCAACTTCTTTGAACATTTCTCTCAAAATCAACCAAAATTGACCTCAAAATTACAATCAAACTAACAATAATTAGGCTGACATGGCAGCCAAAAGAAAAACCATAATTTATTTTATTTTCCTTAGCTTACCTTTAATATATAAGTTATATAGATTTGTCAAAAACTGAAAATTTGGTTTAACATTTGACGTATTGATATAAATTTTAACGTTATAATTTCATATTTTACATAATTTAACACGAAACTTTAATATTTTCAACATTATGCTGCCAATTGGCCCATATATAGTTCAATGTATTATTTGATTTAAAGTTTCACATTATTGAATCAAGGCTAATAGTGTTACTTAAAAATTTACTTCTAAAGAGCTTCTTAAAAAAAAAAAGACAATATTTATTTGTGATTATATATACTAATTAATAAATAAAAATACTCATTTGTACCGACTCGTAAGATATACGATATTTTGTCTCAAATCATTACATGAATAATAAATTTTATTTTTTACCCATGTCACGGCAATTTTTTTTAGGGACTAAATTTTACTTTATAGTTAGGTAAAAAATCACAAATGATAAAATCAATGTGAAAAATTGTTTAATTTTTTAAAGCTAATATAATTATTATTGTTGTTGTTATTTAGCCAATATGAACACTAACGACAGAAATATAGGTTGGTAAAATAATTATTATTGTAATTATGGGGTTGGACCATTAGACCATGCAAATATTTTTGTAGCATAAAATGGTTGACAAGAGTTGGATTTTGCTGACTAAAAAAGTTGACTTGGCTTCTTCAATGGTGTTAAACTATGACGTGGATTTCTTATAAAGACAAAAAAATAAAAATAAAAAATAAAAAAGTTAACCCTTTTGTGAAAAACGAGTTTTTAATTTTACAATGTTCTTTGAATAAGAAATTATACTTTGAACCAATGTCTGTTAAATCAAATGAAAAGAGCTTGATGCTCATTTAAGTAATGTCTTGAGTTTGAGCATTGTGGATGGAAACAAACAGTATTAAAAGAGCTTCTCCTAATTGAGATCCAACAATAACCCAAAATGATTTTTGAATACCGGAAAGTTTCTACCAAAAAAAGAAATTAAGCTTTCAAATTGCAATAACATGCCGAAAGCAAATTGCTCAAAACCTTTTTATATTTAGCTTCAAATTCAATCTATCAATAAAAGTGGCTTTTCAGAACAATTCACAAGCAGCCTATGTGATTAAGACATTGTTTGCATTAATCTATTAGTGAAGTCAATGAGTAAATATATTACTATTTTGCTAAATTTCTTTATTTTATTTATTATTTATTGATAAATTTTTCATAAATAAAATCTCAAACCATATAAAAATTATTGCAAGGATGTACTTTCTCTAATATTATTATCAAAAAAATTTCAAATGATAATTCTAAAAATATCATTGCTAGAGATGAATTTTGCATCAATAATGATGTGGTATTAACAGCATATGGAACTTTTGTTTTAAAAATATCAGTTCAAATGATTAATTTGCGTCTTTAAAATAAGAAAATTTTATAAATTTAAATATCGAATTTCAACATTTATATTTTTTTCTCAGACTAGAATTTTTTATTGTACAAAAAAATTTATTGAAATTTTAATTCTATAATTATAATTCAATTTCTGATAATTTCAATTACTAAAAATAAATTCATCGAGAGCAAATTTTTTTATGAACAAAATATTTAATCTAAAAAAATTGTCCAAAGAAAATTTTATTTTTGTTTTGTGAATTCAAAACACTAAGTTATTTAGATCAGCGTGTAGCATGGATACGTCATCCTTTCTTTTTTTTTTGCAACGCAGCCATTGGTGAGATTTGGCAAGTCAAAACGGCAGTTTATTGGACCACAAATTCCATTAATCCATTTAAAAATTAAAATATAAAAAATATAAATAAACAAAATAATAATCCCAAATCTAAATCCAACGGCCCAGAATTTAGTTTATCTCTTTTTGCGGTCCACCATTTCCACCACGTGATGCCTAGGGTTTGTCCATATGCAAAACAACACCATCCATTTTGTCCCCCATTTACTTAAAAAAATATTTATTATATTTTTTAATTCTTTGCTGCCAAATCTTAAGAATCTACCTTTTAATAGTAAAATAGACCAACATGTCTTTTTTTTAAAAGAAAACTAAAAGAACTATGAACTTTATTTATAAGTTTAATCGGTAGGAAAATAGTTTTTTTATTGATCAAAATTTGATTTTTGTAAAAATTTTAGAAAATAAATTTTTTGAATAAATCAAACCAATATAAGTGTGGAAAATTCTATAGTAATGTCATAAATTTTGACTTTATTATAAGGTCAGCGTAAAAAATATATGATTAAACGTAAATTTAAAGTCATTAAACATAAAAAATATTAGACGTATCGTAAATATTTGATAATTAACTTAAAATTAATATAAACAACACATGATTTAGCATAAATATAAAGTTATTAAGTGTAAAATATATTACAAGTATGTAAACACATGATAATTAACATAAACATACATTATAGCAAAATTATCATGTATTTAAATCTATTGACACTAATATTTATATTGATAAACACATTTTTACGATACGTCTAACATTTTTTATATCTAATGATTTTAAATTTACGTTTAATCATATAATTTTTATGTTGATCTTATAATAAGGTCAAAATTTGTGACCTTACTATAGAAATTCCCATATAAGTGTATCTTTAAAATCGAGCTTAAAGTTTAATTCAAATAATTTATATTATTACTTTCAAATAATGACATTTAATAAACATGACATAAAAAAATTATTAAAATGGTATGTGTTAAAGTTTTGCCAAAAATTAAATATAGATTTAGCAAAAACTTAAAAAATGTTTGTGCTATTCGAAATCAACACAAATTAATGACATAATAATTTTTATTTTTTACATAAATTTCATATAACATAAACACAAAATATATACACATTAAATCATTTTCATATTACATATCATAAAACATATAGGAAAGCTCATTTATGATAATAAAAATATTGGATGCAACTAAAACTATCAAATCAAACCTTACAAAATAAATGAAATTAAATGGACCAACTAATTTAATAAAAGAAATTAAATATCCAACCTCCTAAATATGAGTAATTGTATATACCATATATTGTTTAAGTCTTAACGACCACATGTTGATGAGCATGACAACAACATATCATCATTAATTACAATTATTTTTTAATCCCATTAAATAAACCACCAACCCCATATGAAACTAAAATAAAAAATTACTTTTGTTAAGCACAAAATTAATAATTAAAAAACCCATTTTTAATATATTGATAATATAATTTTCTTTTTTAGTTTCACAAGTAAAATTAATAATTAAATAAAATTTTAAATAATTTTATCATTCTAACAATTTAGTAAAATCTTAAAAAATTAGAAATTAAATAAAAAATGCTTTAAATTCAACCCACCATGCAACTATAAATACAGCCTTTCGGCTATTCCGTTCTCCTTCATTCGTGATCTTCTTTTAGCTGAGAAAAGAGCAAACAATAAAGGTAAAAAGAAAAAGGAGAATATTTTGGTGGGGATTTTCATTGGAATTCATCCATGGCAACAAAAGTTTATATTATGTAAGTATTGTAATTCTTTTTTTCTCTTTTTTTTTTCCAGTTTTTTTGGTGTGAAAAGCTGTTGATTTTGATCTTTGACTGATTTTTACTTCAGTTGAGTTTGATTTGTGATTTTTTCTCCTTTTTAGCTTTCCCTTATTTAATTTTTGACAAATATGTTCATTTGCTTTGATTTGGTTCTGCAGGATTGAGTTTTTTCTCTGTATTCTTCACCTCATAATATAATAGCAAGTTTTGATTTTCAATTAATTTTACGATAATTGGAGTAAAAATTAGTTTCCTTTCGTATAATTGGAATTTCAGGAGCTGGAAAAAACGAGATTTTTAATGTTTGAGTTAAAAATTCATTTCCAGTTGGATGCGGGAAAAATGCAGTATCGATTTTTGATTTTTCTCTTGAAGAATTAATCGTAGAAATATCGTTGCCGGTAGTATCAGATTCTTTTTCATCTAGTTTTTGTTGATAATATGATCAATTTATCTATTATTGAGGAATGATCAACAGGGTCAGTACTTAGATTAATTAAAGTGAAATGTTCAATCTGATTCTGTTTGTGTTGTAGAAAAATGAGAAAAGAATATGAACTGATTAGAGAGTAAAAAAAAAAAGGAAATGAAACTATCAAGAACAGCTTTCTGGTTAGAAAACCTTGAATTTTTAACAAGATTCAATATTTTTGTAATCTTATCAAACCAAGATTTGATTTTCTTGTTATTTGTTGAAAAACTCATATGCTGCGTATAGATTGGGGTTGTTAAGAAAGGCTATGTTTTTCATTCTGGTTGGAAATTTAATTTTTGAAATTCTTATGCTTTCGGGTTTCCTTTTTTCTTTTTAAAGTATTCAAAATGACGGATTTATATCCGACTGTCTGGAGTGACTTGATAACCAAGACATATAACCTGTATAAGCAGCTTTTGTTCATTGAATGACAAAAGTTTGTGGGGAGGGAATGTTTATTATTCACCAACACAATTGCAAGTTTTGGATGAATCAAGCTTGTACTTCACAACTATTCCCCATATGTATGCTTGAGTCCATATCAGAAGGTGCAGTCAGTGCTGTCATCTCCTGTACTTGGTTGCATGTGACTTGATTGCTCCATGTGCATGATTTCTGCAAGAGGTAAATAAACGGTAACGTTAAACATGGCTCAAGTGGAGCCAGCAATTATTTTCTTTGGGGCCAGAGCAAAGATATTAAACATTCCTAAAATTTTTTTAGCTACAAACTTCAGACCATTTGCCATGTTTACTGATGTACTATATATGGGACTTACATTTGGTAGGCTTATAGGTTTACTACAATTATTGTAGATTATATGCACTTTATAGACCCGTGGATGCTTTTTGCATAACACTTACCCTGCACTCATCCATTTTTTGGAACTAGAAAGCAGGGGCATCTGTAGATTTCCTGTACAAATGACTTGAGACATTTTAAGGCATCCCTCTCATGCAACATCTGGCATCTGATTTTTTATCAAAATAACTGAAATAATTCTTCTTTGTAATAAGGTATTATGTAAGGCATAGCATGTTCTTTGTTTTTGTGATTAATTCTAACCTGTGCAATTGTCATTGTATACTAAATCTGCTAGTTGGGTACTAGTTGGGTTTTTTTTTTCTTTTTTTCTTTTTTCCTATCAACTCCTAGTTTTTGTCAACATTTGCATCTGAAGAGCCCTGTAGTGTTACAGATGAATAGTGATGCCGAGGTAAGGTGGGTGAATAATTGAGGATGGTTAGGTTATCTGTTATAGGAGAGTCATACTGAGAGACAATATTCTAACATTAGGAAAATTTGGTGTGCCAATACGGAGCAGGTTGCTCGGGGTAGAACATGAAGAGGCAGGTGTGGAGAGGACAGAGCTATTAGGAGAGTGATTTAAGTTGTATTCCATACCTATTGCAGCAGATATTATCAGCTAGCTTGTCAATTTCTGCTTTGCTTGGGGTCTGACAAATTCAACTTGCAATCACAGGGTGGGGACCTATCACTGTCTTTTTGTGTTGACAAAAGCACTCGTTAAAATGCATCCTTAATTTTTCTGCTTATTCGACCCCTTATATAGGTCCCTTTCCTGATTTTTGGCTCTGCCACAAATTTAGCAAGGCTTTGATCTTCAAGCTTCCCCACTTTTTGAGTCATAAATACGCCGTGATTAATGGTATTCTCATTTGTCATTGAAATACTGCTCAAAGTAGTAGTATTATGGGCTGGCAAGCCAAATGTTGAAATGTGATGAGTTTCTTGTTAACATGCATTTTTAATTTTTCTGCTTATTTGACCCTTTATTAGGTCCCTTGTCCTGATTTTTTGGCTCGGCCACAAATTTATCGAAGCTTTGATCTTCAAGCTCCCCCACTCATTGAGTCATAAATATGTCCGTGATTGATGGCTAGTGTATTCCCTTTTGTCCTTGAAATAGTGCTCAAAGTTGTAGTATTATGGGCTGGCAAGCTAAATGTTGAAATCTGATGGGTTTCTTGTTTGATTGTTACATTTGCTTGCTCTGAGATTTCAACTTAAACTTCAACTTGCTGATTGTTTGTCGATTATAACACTTTTATTATGATTTCACCATTTGTCAACCCGTTGTGATTGGCAGGTTGTCTCTCACTTGAACATTGTGGACTAATGGTGGTGTTAGATTCAGTTTAAACTTTTTGATATGATCATTGCCAAATGACTTCGATATGAACAAGCTTTTTGTGATCATAATCTATCATAGATAATCTGCAAAAACTGTTACCTTCATTTTTAATACCTAAAAATGCAGATTGGATTTAGTTATTATTAATTCTTGATTTTGATGAACTTCTTTTTTATTATTATTTTCATTATAATCCTTTTCTTTTCTGTCAGCTTCAGTTATGGTTAATTCCTTTGCTAATATAATGAACTCTTTTGATCAAATTTTCTCTTTGCTGTTACAGATACTATTCCATGTATGGACATGTGGAAAAACTCGCAGAGGAGATAGAGAAAGGGGCTGCATCTGTTGAAGGTGTTGAAGCCAAACTATGGCAGGTAAGAATGTGACTGTGCTACTGTGGTTGAATAACCCTCTTTTTTTGTAGTAATCTAGACTAACTAAAAGAGAAAAGCATTTTATTTATGGATAAGAAAAGTTTAAACAGATTTTAAACTGCAATCTAATGGCCTTTTTCAGAAGTTTCAAGGTTGGTATATTGAATAGATGTCCAGTCACAAGTCAATACTAATGCTTTGTCTCAAATGTTTCATACTCAGGTTCAATGTACATATTTTGCCCAGCCTCCTTTTTCAGTGCTTCAATTATCCTCCATCAAGCTATTTTTCAATTAGTTAACAATCTTCAAAATTTTAAGATAGTTTGATGTCTTGGTTTGAGAATCCTTGACCTTTTCCCTTTCTAGAAATCTTTGTCGGCTATATTATATCTTATCATCCATTCATTTGGCAGTGCATTTTTGAACTTCTTGTGGTTTTTTTTGGTCGAGTTTTCCTTATTGATGAAATCATTGCAAATATGTTTAATTTTTGCGTTGCATTTCTTGGTGTGACAGTATTGCATCCTTCACATTCATTTGTTTAAGCAAGTTTTGCGTAGTCCAGCTGTTGCAAATTCATATAGATAAGCAATTACGTTTAGTTGAACAAGTTGTTCTTGCATCATTAGAAGGGGAGAGCTTTCGAAGAATATAAACAGCATTTTGTAGAATTGATAAAGTAAATGAAGTAACTGTGGCATATATGTGGTACAGGTCCCCGAGACGCTATCAGAAGAGATTCTTGGAAAGATGAGTGCACCACCGAAAAGTGATGTTCCGGTTATTACACCTCATGATCTTGCTGAGGCCGATGGGTTTATCTTTGGCTTCCCAACAAGATTTGGTATGATGTCTGCTCAATTCAAAGCTTTTCTGGATGCAACTGGAGGTTTATGGAGAACTCAGCAACTTGCTGGGAAACCTGCTGGGATCTTCTATAGCACTGGATCGCAGGGCGGCGGACAAGAGACGACAGCGTAAGTCCCTATCTCACAATCATATAATAGACTTACCATGCCCAAAACTTCTAATGCAACAATGAAACCCTAACTTGTGTACGAATCTCTCGGAATTAATCACAGGTTGACTGCAATCACTCAGCTTGTTCACCATGGCATGATATTTGTTCCCATTGGATACACCTTCGGTGCTGGCATGTTCGAGATGGAGCAAGTGAAAGGTGGAAGTCCCTACGGTGCAGGCACCTACGCCGGAGATGGATCGAGAATGCCATCTGAACTTGAGTTGGCACAAGCTTTCCACCAAGGGAAGTACATCGCCGGCGTTGCAAAGAAACTCAAAGCAGCTGCCTGATTTCATCTCACTACAAAGATCACAAATTGTCCTTTCATTTTTTCCCCTCTGGAATTCCAATTTTCTATATTCTACAAGTTTGCAAAACAATAATTCTTCGTGTATTGGGTATATGCTTGCTTGTGTGTTACACCATCACCTTACATTAGCTTCAGTTAATGGTAAAGTTTGCTCATTTATGTGTAATTTGGATCTTTGCTTTGTTTCATCTTGCAGCAATATGATCAAATCATATAGAATATAAAAGTTATCATGTTAAAATTCCCGTCAATACTCATGGATAGCAGCCTTATTGCTAATGAAGTTATCGACTCAATGAAGAAATCAAGAGATGGTGGTTTGGCTCTCAAATTAGATTTTGAAAAGCATTTGATAAGGTGAATTGGTCTTTCCTCTTGGAAGTTTTAAGATTAATGGGTTTTGGCCAGAGATGGATATCTTGGATCTCTTGTCGCATCACTACAGCCTCATTCTCAGTTTTAATTAATGGCTCTCCATCAAGTCCAATCAAGATGAATAAGGGTCTTCGAGAAGGAGGCCCTCTCTCCCTTTTTCTGTTTATCATAGTTGCAGAATGTTTGAGCCTGTTGTTAACCAAAGCCTCTTCACTTGGTTTATTTAAAGGAATCTCTATTGGTCCAAGGAATCTTTAGATCTCTCATCTCCAATTTGCGGATGACACTATGATTTTTTGTCAACCTGATGAGAATCAATTGCAGGTGATTAAAAGAGTTCTAAGATGCTTCCAAGCCATGTCGGGTTTGAAGGTAAATTTCACAAAAAACATCTCTTTTTGGGATTAAAGTGGAGCAAAACAGAATCGTTGATTGCGCACCAACAATCAATTGTAAAGTTGGTTCTTTTACTTGCAAATATCTCGGACTTCCTTTGGGAGCAAATCCTAGATCTCTTTCTACATGGCAACCGGTAATAAATTCTTTTAAGAGTAAGCTTTGTCTTTGGAAGAGCAAACTCCTTTCTACTGCTGGCAGATTAACTCTCATTAAGTCCACTTTGTCCAACCTCCCAATCTTTTATATGTCTCTATTTAAAATGCCTATTGGAGTTAGGACTCAATTGGAGAAAATTCAAAGACAATTTTTGTGGGGGGATATGGATGAAAAATGGAAAATGAGATTTGTCGATTGGAACACCATATGCAAAAGCAAAAAGAATGGAGGCTGGGGCATTATCAACCTCAAAACATGCAATCAAGCTCTCCTTCTAAAGTGGCCATGGAGATTTAGTAGAGATAGCCATGCTTTGTGGAAAAAAGTTGTATGTGAAAAATACCTTATATCTGCAACTAATTTGTGGCCTTATCCCTGATTATCGGGTTCTCTCTCTCGAGTGTGGAGTGACATACAATACAATTAGTCTTTGAGAGAAAGTAGTAACCTTATTATGTCTAGTTTTTTTCCATGTGTAGGTAATGGCTCAAGGATTAAATTTTGGAGAGACAAGTGGGTCCAGGGAATCTCACTAAAAAATGAATTTGGGAGAATCTTTGCACTTGCTGAAAATATAGATGGTGTTATTAGTGACTTTGGCAATTGGAATGGATCAACTTGGGAGTGGAATATTGCTTTAAGGAGGAACCTATTTGATTAGGAACGTGAATCATGGAATAACCTCCTGAAGCTTCTGAACTCGGTTACCATCTCCCCATTGGTTGTTGACAAATTGATCTGGGCTCACTCAACAAATGGAGAATATAGTGCTAACTCTTTTAGAATTGAAGTGGAGAAAAATTCAAGCTTTGAATTTGTGATTGAAAGCTTGATTTGGAAAGGATATGCACCACCCAAAGCTGAACTCTTTTGTTGGAATGCCATAAGAGGATCCATACCTATCGTAGATGTTCTTCATAGAAGAGGATGTTTGAATTACCAAGAAAACGAGTGTGCTTTTTGCAATGATCGAGAAATAGCGAACCATCTCTTCATCTACTGCGAAACTTCTTGGAAGATTTGGTGCAAGTGTAGTAGTTGGTGGAAGAGCACATGGGTCATGCCGAGCAACATAAAGTCTCTGTATTTGGTCTAGAACTCCACATCAACAATAATCAGAAGATTGTTTGGAATACCCTGTTCTACGCCATCATTTGGTCAACCTGGCTCATGAGAAATGATAAGGTTTTCAACAAAAAAGACCTTTCCTTGGAGCAGGTTTGTCACTTAATCAATATTAGAACTTGTTGATGGCTAAAAGCTAAATACCCAAGTTTGGATATGCTGAATCTCACTACCAATCTACAAAACATATCATTTCCATCATGCAAAATAGAGGCACGGCAAGCTATTCTTTGGTCACCACCCCCGTCATGTGCTTGGAAAGTCAATGTAGATGGCTCGGCAATTGGAAAACTGGGACCATTGGAGGCGTGATCCACAACAACAAAGGCCACATTCTCCTCATTTTCTCAAAAAGCATTGGAATCGCAGACTCAAACTTAGTTGAACTTTTGGCGGTTGTTGAGGCTTTGTCTATCATCATTAATTCAAAGGTTTATCCTCTTCCAACTAGTATCATTTTAGAAAGTGACTCTCAAGTGGTGATCTCATGGCTTAACAATGTTAAGGATTGCTCTTGGAGATATAATAATTTGTTCAACAAACTGTTCAATCTTTGTTCTGTTTTTAAGGATATCTCCTTTGTTCATGTGTATAGGGTAGTGAATCATTTCGCAGACTATCTTACTAAACTAAGAGTTTACTAAAACTCTGATTTGATAGCTTGGATGTAACTCTCTTTTATAATAATAAAATTTAAAATTTTCAAAAAAAAATTCCTGTCAATATATCAAATATTAAAATTTTTAAAATTTTTATTAAAATCTCAATCTAAATCATTTTTGTATTTTTTTTCTATAAATGCTCTTTTGGGATCCTTTTCTAAATGGCGGGTGAGCTTAAAGCAGCCTAATTGATAGAGAAGTATACCAAATCTTGAATGAAACCTGATACTATCGACAACCATTTTCTTTCTGCTTGAGAAAGATGAAATTTTGAACTTGCATCACTGATAGAAACCTACCATTCAGGTATGAAAGATGTACATTTCACCATCTTCATCCTACAATATCTAAATTTGCACAATTTGCACGACAATTTTTTATTATTGTTATTATTATAATTTAAGGGTATATCCTTTAGTTTTTTATAAGATTATTGTTTTTTGAGAAAGTATGATTTGTTATCAAATTGTTTCAAGATAATTAATTGAAAAAAAATTACCGACTGAATTAGTTGTTGAATCCTTAAAAAAACACCAGATTTAGAAAAGATTTAACTTTCCATTGGACGGTAATCATAGACTAAACAAAACGTGCTTAGCCTAATGTTGTTTTGGTTGCATCTGTTATGCTTTATTAGTAAATACCCACTCGTAATGTTTAGCTAAAAACGAAGTATTGTTATTGGAATATATCTAAGTTTTTGACTCTTGACAAATACCCCCATTCTTTTGGGGGAGATTCACCAAGATAGTAAGAGGTAAAAAGCAAAAGGTTTTGGATTCCATTAACCAAGTATAAAACACGAAAATTAGCTGATTATAATGATTCATATCAACACGTAACACGAACTAAATTATTTAATTCTAGTTACATTCTTATGTGTATATGTATGGTTCATTTTAAAAACTTTATAGTATCTTTTCATTTTTTTTTCATATCGTTTTATGTCATTGTACCGTATGAAAATCATTCTTTTACTTTGTTGCTTTAATGATATTTCTAGATTCCAATTTTGCTTATTCTCATTTTTCCCATATTCTCATCTGAACCAATGAGGATTAACATTCTTCTGTTAGGAAATGCCTAATTATCACTATGTTTCAGCATTGGACGACAGGACAAAAGTATACTTAGGGGAACTTTCAAGACAAGTTTCTTCCAATCACTGAAATCATATTGGAGGAAACAAAATATCTTTCAAATAAGATCCAAATGATGTCCTTAACATTTAGGATTTTAGCTTTAAGTAGCATACATGAAAAAAGAAGTTCATGATTGTTTGTAGGATATATAGGATTAACATGTCATGTGCCTTAAGACTAATTTTGGACAGCGCAAATCCAGAATGCTTGAAATTGAATTCAAAGGGTGGGTCAAGAAAATTTTGCAAAATCCGATCCGATATCACCCTAGTGTTATATTTCATATCGTCTCTTTGTTATCAAGTGGAGATCTAGCTATAGGGAACTCATCATTATAACTTAATTAAGACTATGGACTTGAATGCATAATTGTTTTGTTCGTTTATATCTTTAGTACATGATGACATGTAATTATATTTCTTTTATCATTTTATTTATATCATGTGCTTAATAAACTTATATAAACTAGCTATTTTCGTATTTTAATTTACTTTTTTATCTTTAATCGCACAAAAAAAATTCATGAATTAATAGTGATTAGGTTTACTAGTTGATCATGAAAAAGCCTTAGAAATATAAGCATGCTATTTCTTTTATAGCATAACTCTTTATAGCATGCATCTTCGCAAATTTCATAGTAAACTTGACTGGGAACCATATCTGCCAATTCTTCTAATACAAGAAGAACATGCCCAACTGTGACAATTAACCATTTCACAATTAAATTAAATTTAAACCACGTCAATTTTTCATGATAATTCTCGCGTGAAACTCTCATGAGCTGAATCCGTAAAAAGAAAGATGCCATCAATGATATCAGAAAACCTCTTGGCATGACAGAAAGAAATCGCAAAATTCAAAACCAATAATAATAATAATAATAATAATAATAATAATAATAACTTGTTAGAGATATGACAAATATAGACTAAAAAGTAAGTCTATGAAAATCTTGGTGATCACATGGAAGAGGAGGACTAAAGTAAGAAGAGGAAGACTAAAGTAAGTCTTTGAAATTCATGGTGATCACATGCAAGAAGAAGACCATAGTAGCACAACAATGATCAATGCCCTAGATGCTTTCATTTTGGTATTATTAGTTTTTCACTAAAGTTGAGAAATTTAATGAAGTTTCACCTTTATAAAGTGTTTGATCATCAAAGAGTACTGATCCCAAAGAACTATAGAAGATATGTTTAAAAGCTCTTTTTTAAGCCAATGGGTGCAAAAGTTTGGGGCCAACAAGAGTAGGAGTAAAGAAATATATACCAATTCAATTGGTTTTTGAGATTATAAAGATTTTTTTGCTTTCTTTGTGTATTCTATTCTTTACTTTGAAGACAAAGAAAAACAGAAAGAGAGAGAGAATTAAGGATTATTAGATTGTAGAATCTCATAAAGTTCTTCATGATTAGCATGTTCAATATGTCAAGCTTTGCACTTTTTTTCTGATAAATGTATGGTTTCTTGGAAATTTTCAATTAGGGTTTCTCAAGCTATAGAAATCAAAATACACCCAATTCATAGCCAAATAATTACCCAATTCTAAATTTCTTTTAGAAAGTTGTGGCTACTAACTTAGCTGGTAGAGTAATCTTTACAAGATTTCCATATAGTTTATAAACAACATTATATCAAGTTCTATTAGCTTCTCACATAAACTCAAAATGTTTCCATAAACTTATTTTGTTTTATATATAGGTCTATATCCACAACCTTTGTAAATCATCATTCATCAAAAATACATATATAGCTAGGTCTATTAATCTTATAATCATCCTCACTTTAGTAAATTAATCCAAGTAAAACAAGAATATAACACTACCATACTCAGAAAAGGGTCTTTATAATTCTCTTCTTTTTAATTAAATCAAATCTATCTTTTATATTGAATAATGAAATATAAGTTAATAGCTTAATAGCCAAATATACCCTTAACCTTTTGCACAAAATGGATTTAAGCCTTCAACTTTTAGTTTTATTGTAAAAGTACATACATTTTTATTTTTCTATAAATAAGTTCTCAAGCTTTAATTTTATAAAGTAAATAAGAGGTTAACGTCTTATAAGCCCTTAATCTTTTTATTTTATTGTAAAAATTTATAATTGCTTTAAATGTAATTGCATTATTTTGAAAGCTTAGGGGTTTATACAGTAAACTTAAAGATTGAGAGTTTATTTTTATTTTGTGCAAAACGTTGAGAATATATTTGACTATTAAAACTAAGTTAATTGATAAGGTCGTATTTGTTTTTAAAAAAATAAATTTCAATTGTTTTGTTGAAACTATATATAATTAAAATAATAATTAAAATTTCTTCTTTTTCATTTTAAGTTTCCACTAGCAAGTTACATACTATGATTTTGTGCACGATTAAGGAGGAGTTGTGTGAAGGGTACCTATATTATTCATTATTTGGAGTTTTTCAAAAGGTCTCCATGAAAGAATTAAAAATTCTGCAGAAAATAACATTAAATTGTTTCAAAATTAATGGGAGAGTTGGTTTGGCTTCTTCTTTCCCTTCCATTGGAAACTCCTCGATGTGACCACTCCATTGGAAAAGCACAAAAGCATGACTGATAGCATCTGTACATTCATTCTCCCAATTTTAAATAAATAAACAAACAAACATTTTCTTATGCTTTCACTGTATAAAATTATAAAATTCCAAAAAGAAGAGAAATTAAGCTCGAAAGGGGAGCTGGAGTGGGCCAACTTCTGACTTCCACTGACATATATGCCAAACAATTAACAAATTCAAAAGTGAAATTTCCGATCAATATTCTTTTCAATTTCTTTATTTTTTCCTCTTAAACTAAAGTTAGTGCCAGCTCTGTTCACAATGTTTGCACAGAAAAAAACAAAAGCTTCTTTTTGATCATCTCTTTTATTTTTCCTTCTACTAATTAACCTCATCAGTTACTAACTTGGCAACAATTAATTTTCTTTCCTGTCTTAATTCATCTTGAAACTTGATTCTTCCTAAAATCAACAAACTGTTCTTTAATTTTCTCAATATTCCTAACCCAACACCCTAATCATAATAATTATTCTTCAATCATTACAAACAAATTGATATGTTTTCCCAAACGTCCCCAACAGTGAGCAAATCCCTTTTCCCTCCATCATTCTGCCTGTTGTTGGCCGTGGCTAATGGCCTCTTGGCCTCTTCTTTGAATAGTCATATTCCTTTCAATTCTTTCACTTTCTTCAAATTCTTTCTTCACATTCTCTTCCTTTTTCCATACTGGACAAGATTTGCAAATGTGGGCTTCTTTCCTTTTCCTGTTCCTTTCAGTTTGATCCTTGTTAATTGTTACACCCCCAACAACTTGTCTAGGGTTTTGTTTTTCTGATAAGAATATACTCTAGTTGCAGAGAATCTGTTCCATTTCCATTTCTTCTTCTTTCTACCTGAATGTTCCTCCGAATGTTGGCGTCCAGAAATCCACCGTCGGCTCATGTGTCACTGGGAACGTGCTGGAGACTGGCACCAGGCATAGCCCTCGGCTTCTAAGATCCTGTTTAGGCCCCTCGGAGTCCTTGGACTTCTCAGAATTCTGCATTGTTGCAAGATGCTTCATGAATATTTAAGCAAGTAATGGATAGATTACAAGTAGTAAAAGAGAATGTTGTATTAATACCTGCTGGTGTTGTGTGGCAGCTCCACTTTTCATGTATGGTGTACTCAAAACCTGATAGTAGAAAACCCTGATCAGACACTGTAAATATTTTATGTTTTGATTCTGTTCATGGAATTTTTATTCTTCATGGAACTTACACTGACTTGTTCATGGAGGAATTTAATGTATTCAATGGCTTCAGAGAGCACTGAGGCTGTATCAGTCTACAAATAACAGAACAATAATAAAAAATATCTTAAGTTCCCATGAAATTAGAGTCAAAATGATCGGCATGAAGTCTGAAATACGCTATTTAAGAAAGCAAAGCGAAAAAGACAGCAAAGATGATCAGAAAACTCACTTTTCCGAAAGGTGAAACCAATTGTTGGAGTGCAGTGATTCTGTCCCCCATCTTCTCTTTTCTTACCTATGATCAAAGCTATGGAAATTCTCATCTATTTCTTTTGAATGGGAAACGAAAAACCAAAAACAGAAAGGTAAAGTTTCAAAGAAGAATCAAATCCCTGTTGTCAAAAGTTTCATCAAACTTATTGTACCTTAAAGGCTGGCAAAGTTGATGGGGTTTCATTTCGAGGCCTTTTAGAAGCGGGTTCGCTTCCACTTTTCTTCACTACAGTGCTCGAGTCCCGAACTTCGGATATATTCTGCTGACATATGAAATGAAATTGAAATTTCTTTTAATACAAAATATTCGAAATCCTAATATAGAAAAATGGTATAGTAAAAGATTCTTCGACATGATTTTTATTTTTACCTTTGTTTTTTCATCGAAATTTCCTGTTGGAAATTGGGTTTGCAATGGTGGGAAAAACCCAGGCCTAACATCAGCCATGGAGGCTGCTGCAGATGGATTCCAGAAAGGAGCATTATTGGAGAAATGTAACTGGCCATGGAGATGTTGCTTTGGAGGTGAATTTCTCAAAAATTGAGGGACTTTAGACCAAGAATTAGGCAACAATTCATTAGTGTTTGTTCCATAACTTGCAGCTGCTGCTCCATACTGATAACTGATCGAACGATTCTCGTAAGAAGATTGCTGTGTTTGATTTTCTGATCCCAATAGTCCTTGCAGAATCGTTGAAGGACTCCCATATAAAGCTGTTGAATCCATCTGGAAACTCGAAGGTAAACCCTGGCATGTCACGGTGCTATCACTGGAACTTCCATGGGGACTGAACTGTGATTGATCAAGAGAAAAACCTCTGCTGATTTGCTTGAACTCGTTGACAGAAGCTTCGCCTCCAACCCCAGAAAACATCTTGTCTCTCCACTGAACTTGAGAGGATCCGATTCCGCCTGTTTCTTGCTGATAGCTTGCATTTGAATTCAAGTTATGATCTTGAAGCATAGAGCGGAAACTACTCTCACTTTTATCCCCCCGGCTGACAAGAACACAACAAAACTTTAATCAACAACTTCTAATATCAAAGAATATTCTTAAACAAAAGGAATCAGTACTTACAGCAAAGCTTGGTTCCAATCCATGGCTTGAGAAGAAAGTCCCAACCCCATCATATGTAAATCCCCAGGTGGATGATCAGGTCCACCTTGAAGCTTTTGAGCGTCCTGGAAAACAACTGAACTTCCCGAAACAGATGAGACAGAATCCATGGAAGACCTTGCTGCTGCTGCTGCCTTGATATCAATCATTTCAGGCCCCCATCCAAAGCTTCCCAAGCTATTATTCAGCCCGGGAGAAGAAGCAGAAGAACCAGCCGTGGCATCAAACCGGTTATTGGCACTCCTGGATGAATCCCACCAGTTTGTTCCTGTATTAAACTCATCTGCCATGGCTAGAAAACTCAGCTGCTGCCTTAAGGTTGCTATGGTGAACTTGTCTGATGTATTTGATTGAGATTTCTTTGGGTTTGGGAAGGTTTGCTTGGGCCTTGGGGGTTCTTATGGTTGCATAAAATGATGGAAAACGATTTGCTACATCTCAGATATATATATACACACACAAAGCAGCCAAAGGATTAAACGGTTAATTGGAAGTACTATAGAGAAGGAAGTAACAGGCTAAATTGGTTTGACATTTCAGGGTGACAAGACAACAGGAAAGGTCATTTTGAAATTGAATTTTTCTTTCTTTTTTTTTTTAATTTTTTTAAAAAAATTTAGATGCTTTTAACTTTCTGTTAAAGTGGAAATGAATTTTTTTAATATAATTTTTGGTTTTCTCTCTTTTTCTTTTTTGAATATATATATTTTCATTACTTTATAATCTTTTGATTAATTGAGGAATATATTTTTGTAACTATTACCAGAAAAAAAGGTATATATAGGGTATGCTTTGCCCAACTAGTTCATGACGGAGATGGCTTCTAAGACTTAATTTGGATTACACTGGACCTTTAGTCCAGTGTGTTTATTGTGTGTATGCGTGCAACTTTGCCGTGGGAACCCATTTGGGTAGCACACCCACGAAACGTTTTGGTCTAATTTTCAAGGTGAAAAATGCACTCAGTAACTCTCAAAAATAATTTTTTTATCATTTTAACTTTACTAAATATTTTAAGTTTCTAAAATAGCCCTAAGTTTATAACACTTTTTACATCATTTTCTTTCCCATCTTTCCCCTATCCCGCGTATCACTCTGTTGCTTGCCGTTGCCGTCGCCACCTCCTGCCATATCTACTTGTCCTGTGTATCACTCATGCAATTATTAAACTTTTTTTACAAAAAATTAAAACACATTTTAATACAAATAATATATCATTATTTATTGAATAAAAATTTTAATGTTAAATTACATTAAAATTTATATACAAATATTTTTGAAATATATATTTTCAAAATTATTATTTGATATATTAAATAATTTTAATAATTTTAATTAATTATTAACATTTTAATTTTAAAATATATAAATTTTAATCTAATGTCCTTAATGGTCATTTTCTATTCCAACTACACTTCACCTCACCACCACCACTTCTCACCACTAATTTTAATCTCACCGCTACAGTACCCAAACTCACTGCTACAGTGATAATTCTCACCACCACCGTTGTTTTCAATATCACCGGAGCCAATCGCACTGCCCATCCAAACTAGCCTTAAAGGAATGTGAACCTGATTATCAGCCAATCACACACACCAAGATTTTGGGTTTAAGCAAATGTAGTATCTAATTTTTATTAAGACATTAATTACTATTATCTTATAACATATAGTAAAATTTAAAATTAATTTTTTTATTTTGATGGATAATAATCATAAATTATGTGTGTATATATTCCTTCTACAATTCTAATTTGCTAAGAATACCCATAAGTTCTAAGTTGTTCGGTTTTCGCAATTGAACTAGAATAATTTTAAAAATTAAGTGGAAATTCAATTTTTTTAAAAATGTGACTCAGGCCTAAGGGTGGAAAAATTCAGCTATTTATTATCTTAATCGAAAGTAATAATTTATATGTTATGAATCTAATTTAAAATTAATTAATCATAGTTGAAGAGGTTCAATTTGAATATAAAATTATAAAAAAATTAAAGATTTAAGATGTGGAATATCAGCACCTTTCACAAATAGGTACTTGGAAGGACAACAGGCATGAAGATTGAAGAACAGAAAAAAAAAATCTAAACTTTGATACTATATTAAACATCTAATCTAAAATCAATTAGTTATATTAGATGGAAATACTCAACTTAATATAATGTCATAAAAAGCTCAAATTTAACAAAGATAATTCCAGTTAATAATATATGTTTAATCTTCCACTTTGGGTTGATTTTTTAGAATCAAACTTTTCAAAAAAAAGAATTGAAAATGATGTTCTTTTATTTATTTTTTGCTAAATCATGGCTGAGATTTTATTGATAGTTACTGAAACAAATGGTGTTCATATCTTCTTTATTTCCCCTACACTAACAAAAAAAAAAGTTTCCAAATGAAATAGTCATGACTCATGCTTTAATTTATTTGAATTAAGACCTAAGATGCCATGATATATTTGTAGTCTCATCTAACTAAGCATCAATTTGTTTTCAACTACCATTAAAGCTAATTGTCATAGTACCAAAACTACTAATTAGAAGTTCAATTCAAATTTCCTAAATCAAATAAAAACTAATAAATTGGTTAATTATATTATCTAAGCCAAATTGATTAGTGTGTCTTGAGATTCATTGTAGGATCAAATCTAAGAAGTGCAAAAAAACTTCCTTACAAGTTATAAATAAGGGGATTGATGTTATAGAATAAATTAATATACATAGAGGGAAAAAATGGGTTAGAACTTAGAGCTACACTTATTCTTTTAGCTAAAGTAGTTAAGCTGAAGTTAGGTTTTTATTGATATCCTAACACTTAACCTCCAAAAGAAAGTTTAAAGCTAGTCCCTTATCTTCATGTTTAACTATCATAACTTATAGTTCTTTCTTACAATAGTTTTTGTACCTTGTAAGAGTTAAACTTGATTAATCGGTGATTAAACTTGGGAGATTTAATTTATTTTACCATATTTAGGGAGCATTGATGCCTCGATTCTAACATTTTTATCCAACCCCAATCTGCTGATCTTTTCGCTTGAGCTAAGTCTAAATAATCAAGTCAAATAACAAGGTTGTGGAAAAATCAATATCAATTGTTTACAAAAAGAAGAAGAAGAAGAAGAAAAAAAAAACCTTGAAATATTTCTATCCTTTTATTTTAACGCCAATTTGTGGTCACTTAAAAATGTTCATAATAATTAGTTATTGACCATTAAGCAGATAGTTTTGGTGATGGTGTATGAATCCAATTCCATTTTGGGAATGTAAAACATTGAAAAATTCAATCCTCAAGTTTTCTATTTTGCACTCATTTTTTCATTATGTCATGAGTGAATGATTCATGTTTATCCCAATTTCAATCTACCACTATTCCAATTTCATTTCTTTGGGAATCAAGACCCAAGAATAAAGCTTTTTGCATTGACATCACTTATTCGTGAAGAAAATTTTTTGGAATTTGACTGGCAACTTAGGTCATTTCCAAAGGCTGATTATAGCATGCATAAATTCAATTCAAACCCATGTGGTTTGTTTCATTAATTGTCAATGAAGATTTAATTTGTTGGTAAATGTAACATGTCAATGAAGATTGAATATTTGCCTTATCAAGAGTGCTTCTCATAATTACTATTGAATAGTTTCTTAGTAGTAATTAGCAAGTAATGGACTTCATTAACCTTTTCTTAATGTCTATAAATTTTATATTCATTTATGAAATGTAACCTTTTTTTAACTGTTTAGCATTTTTCTCTCTTTTATATGTGTATATATATATTACACACACATTTATATGTTAATGTGTTCTAAAAGATATTTAGGATTAGCTTTGACTTTTGAGGAGGAGTAGAGGATTAAGTCGTGGTAGGAAAAAAAAAAAAAAAGAAAAAAGAAAGGTATAGAGAGAGAGAGAGAGAGTAATTCGTCTCATTGACAAGCTCCATCATCGTTTTAACCTTGAAATATTGAAATATAATCATTAAAATTGTTTCTTCAAGGAGTATTATTTCTATTAAAATAAACAAACACAACGCTAAAATATTAGAAAAAATATCATTCTATTGAAAAACATGCATAATACATTAGTAATCCATAATACAATATTATTTCTATTAAACATGAAAAAAAATTTATCTTAAACTAACCATAAAAAGTTACAATTGATAAATAAAGATATGATCCGGCTAAATTATTTCAAAATATTGAAAAACATGCATAATACATTAATCATGAAATTAAACGGCGAATTCATTCAAACTTAATTTTTGATCAATCGATAGAGACATGCACTTAAAAAATATCCGTATACGAAATGATACTATTTGTGTGTGTATAAATATATATTTATATTTATAAATATAGTAATTTTTAGAGGAAAAAAAGAGAAGAAAAATGGAAATTGAGAAATTGGTAAGTTGAGAGGCGGCAAGAGAAAAGAAGAGAGAAGATTAAAGGAAGACTATGACTACTTCTACTGTGAGTATACTTGAATTGAATTGAAACATTACAAAAGCTAGCGTACGTCATAGTTCTTACCCATGACCTTTGAAATACAACAAGTCAACGAGTGGGGTCCACGCGGCGTGCGCGCGTGCGAGGACACATGGACCCCACACTCTCCTTTCTCTCTCACCAGAGAGTCAGAGCCCCGAAAATGACACTTTTCATTTCTTCCCTTCTACTTCCTCATCATTGCCTTCTTACCCATGTCTTCTTCACACCTTCCCATCAATTCTTCTCTCTCTCTCCTCTCTCTTATTTTATTTTATTTTATTTAAATTCAACAACAAATAGTACAAATTAGTATTCCACAACCAAGTAATTTTATGTAAATTTCTTGTTTGGTACTTTAAAATAATGGTAGATGTATGACTTTGGAAATAATAATATAAGATAATTATTCAATACATTATATACGAGATTAAAAAAAACACATATTCTTATTTTTCTTTTGATTGGGCAAAGATAATTCATAATTTCAAAAAAATAAAAGATCGATCAATAAGTATATATTTAAAATTACTTATAGTTTAATAAATTAATTGATTTGATCGAAATATATATATTATATATATGTGTGTGTGTGTGTTTATTGTGTTGCATAGGTTTGCTTGGATGGTAACAATCCATCACATTGGGAGAAAAATAAATTCGGGAAATTAAGCATATTTACAAAAATAATTTTCAAAAGTTCCTTATTGTTGTTCTACGTAGCAAATTTGTTTTCTACTTCTTTTGGATTTTGAAATAAAACTTCAACTCTAGGGAAGAAAGATATCTGCTCATAATTATTGTTCTAAGCAGTCCATCTTATATTGCAAGTTGCTTCACTAAATATTTTATATAATAATTTTTAATGTTTGAGTTTATCACATGTTTATATAGAATTGTCGTGATCGTATAGCTTTTATTGTTTTATTTCTTTTTTTTTTTCTACCAATGAAGGGAAATTTTTAATGTCAATAGAAATGTGAAGCAAGGAACTCTATCTGAAGATTTATCATGCCCACCTTAGGTACTAATTTGAAATTTGTTTGTAATATCATTCAAAATATGAAAATGCTCTTATTTTATTCTTCAAAGGCGTATGTAGGAGGATTAAATGATACGGATGTAAAACTTTATATTTTACACCATTTTACAATTTCATCATGTATAAGTGATCATTAGATTTAATAATATATTTCATGTATAAGTGATCATAAGATTTAATAATATATTTTATGCACGTAAATTTTTTAATCAATTTGATATTTTTATCATTTCGATAAAAAATAAAATATTTTCAATATATATCAATGGTTGAAAATGTTTTATCATCATAAAAATAATAAATATTTTCAATTAAATTGAAATTTGACATACATTACCTACTTGAATAGAATATAAATATTTATTGGTTAGGTTCCTAAAATAGAATTTGTATAAAAATATATAAAAAAATGTAAAACTAATTAATTTAGTTTTACATCGATAAAGATGGATTCCTTTTATATATATAATATATATATATATATATAAAATATTTGTAGGTAAGATTTTGGTCCAAATTCATAATGCTGGCAAGCATATCCAAATTTACAAAACACAAATATATTAGGACATGTATACCACCATAGTATTTTTTTTTTTGAGTAAATCTACCACTAGAATATTGAAGATAAAGAAATTAAAAATTGATAGTAAAATATTAACATCAATAACTATATGTCTATATCTAATTTGAAGAAATTATTATTATTAAGATCCTTTAAAAAAAAAAGGAAGGATAGGGGATATACATTGAAATTATCGAGAAAGATTAAATTTGTAAGAAAATGTCCTTCCATTTATGAAAAAACTCAACTATTATTTAAAATAATTTTGCTCTCAAAAACAAAATTATCTAAGTAATCTTTAAGTATGTAATTATTTTGCAACATGCTAGGGTTTGGGTAAAAAAATCACAAAAGTCTCCTATAAATTTCCATGATTCTGCATATCATACATAAGATAGAGAATTGAATAATCTACCATTTACAATATACAATTTAGATCATAATTATAGTGAAAGTGCTCAAAATTATCAAAATAGGTAGAAAGGGTGTAATGATTTTCCTAGGATTATTATATATTTCCTATGGGTTTTTGTTTTGAATTTTTTTATTGAATATATTATCTTTTGTTAAATTTTTAGCAAGTGGTTTATGCAAAGTGGTGGTAGGGTAGCTGGTTGGCAAGTGAAAGCCTAGAGAGATTCATTCCTATTTGAAAGAACCTGTTGCAATCCCATGGTTTTCCTTAGCTTTCATTGATAGGTATTGGTTGGAAATCAACTTAGAAAGACAACTAGCAGCCACTTTGAATTTGAACACGCAAAAAACATCAAATGTTTTTCTTTCCTGGTCAACATCAACACATTAAATTTTTAATATATCATTTTGTTAAACTTGTGAATGAGACACCTCAAAATTAGACAATAAACATGAAATTTACAAACCCTAGCCAAATCTATTATTAAATGAAAATAAATTACAAGACTTATTATTGACAAGTGTCTTTAATTTTGTTGAATTTGGATCAGATTGACCAATAGCTTTCTAAATAAGCCGATGAAGAATGGTCCATCAAAGTTTTCTGATATATAATAAATCATTATAAGGAAGACAATAAACGTAAAATTTGCAAATTCTAATTAACCCTATCGTTAGATGAATTGAATTACAAGACTTATCTTATCAGCGGGTGTTTTTATTTTTTGGTCTTTGACCTCCCGGTATCCACTTTATGCTACTATTTCGGAGTCGGAAAACTGTCAGGCCACATGAAAGTGGGGCACCCCTCCCAGCACAGTTTGCTCCATACGCATGACTCGAACCCGAGTCATACTTAAGAGAGAATGAGTCCCTTACCACTCAATCCCAACCAATGTTGGTTATTGGCAGGTGTTTTTAATTTTATTAAGTTTGAATCAAATTGATTAACCGTTCTTAAATGAGCAGATGAAAATTGGCCCATTAGAGTTTTCTAATATATGTAATAAGGGTGTGTGTGTGTGTGTGTATATATATATATATATATATATATATATTATATATATATATATATATATATAATACATTAACAGTGTAAAGTCTTTATACACTGTCAATGTATAAGAAGTTGATACATCATCAATATGTAAATTAAAAAGATGTTAAGCCTTTAAAAATAAATACAAATAATTTTTTTTTTCAATTTACTGATAAGCACTTATTATTGGTGATGTGTCAATAGTTTGTGTATTGACAATGTACAAAAACTGTACACTGTCAATGCATCATATATAAATTCATATAATAAATCATTTCAAAGAAAACATAATATCGTACACACACCGGAAGATAATTGATCACACACATAAACAGAAGTATATACAAATTAAGATTAGATTGAACACAAACGTATACATGCGAACATATATGATAAAAGAAAAACCTAACAGCATGTTGTAGGGGACAAGTTTTTTCCAAGAAATATTGGAAAATGTAATTATTGCTGTAACATGCAGGTTTTCAGATAGTATTTAAGCGTAAATTGCGCCCAATGTATTTTGGAGGCAGCTTGTCATTATCATGTACTGAATTTGTGTTTCCCATTAAATTGTACAATGTTTCAAAGTGATGGAAGTTCAGACCTAAATCTTGGTTTTGTTTTGGTTGCTTTCACACTTCCCCCACCTTTTTATGCGTTCTTACCAACTACCACAAATTAGGATTGTCGAGAACATTAACAAAATAAATATTGATGTAATATTTGTAAATTAAATCGACAATATTGATCTTTTTATAATTAGGGAATAGTGAGATTTGAAGTTGCTTGAATTCAAAAAAAAAAATTTACAATATAATACAATTCTTTCTTAATATTATTCGGCCAAAAAGTTATTCGTTACAAAGTATTAGTTTGATTACACGATTTATTTTCACAAATTATTATATAATATATACCATAAAAACCTTCTTTCTCCACCATAGGAGACAAATTAATGAATCTTAATTTTATATAAATCTATATATTTAATTACAATTCGATCCAAGAAATTTGAAAGGTGATTTTGGATTATGCGGGTAATTACATTTGTTTTGGATTATATAGGTAATTAAGACAGCTCTCTTGCATTTGTAAATAATGTTCCTTTTCATTTTAGAAATTGAATTTTTTTTTATATAATCATAAGTATCTTTATCTATTTTACAGTTTGAGATTAATTTTGTTCAAGTTGAGATTGGTAAATAAAAAAGCTCTCTAGACAATAACGACTCCAAAATTCGAACCATGTACAAATACTTAGAGAAAAAATACATTTTCACTTATTTCAACTACTTGATTAATTTTAAGAATTGAAATTAAGATAGTAAAATTGACATTTTGAGGTTTTAATTATCACCATATATTAGCAGTTGGGGATGAAAGACGAGTGGATTGATATTAGAGTGGATCATGGGTCGGATAAAATCAAGTCTGACTGATTTTTAAAAATGTTCAATGTTTGATATAACTTGTCCAATTCAAAATGTTCAAAATATTTAAAAAATAATAAAATATTAAATGATTATTACAATATTAATATTTTAAATTAATTATTAAATAATATCAAAGATCATATAAAATCTAAGCTTGAAAAATTATCCCGAATATGGTCCGGCTTAAACTATCAAAGAAAATTATTTTCCATATAATTGAATGGGATGTTTGAGATACCTCTTCTTCTTTATTTAGACATTTTAAATTGTCGAAAACTGAATTCTGATTATCGAAATTAAAAATTTAACACTTGATCAACAAATCGATAATTCAAGATTCCTATTCTTCTTCTCATTTCATGAAAGTAGAAAAAGAATTTTAGCCTTCTATAATTTGTGATGCTAATGCATAATATGATGTCAGCTTGGTGTAAGCTTAGGTTGTGCTAAGAGACAAAATGGAAGACTTTTCACCTAAAATTTGACACAAGTTAGTGAGCCTTTGCATAAGAAAGAGAATTAAAGGGGAACAAGCCACACGAGTGAGTAGAGGATTAAAGAGCGTGACTCCTCAGGTACAAAGCTGACTTTTGTGGGGTCTTAATCTTATTAATAACTCATAATATTCAAAGTGAATACACGCGACACACAAACAAAGCAAAAGCAAATACTACTCACAAACAACCAAACACATTGTCTATTTTGTTTATGGTCCATGTGTTTTTGTCAATTCCACAAAAATATCTTCCTTCTTGCAAATAATTTTAAAATATATATTTAAATTATAAAACACGCAATTCGATTCGATAGTTCTATATTTGTGTTGTGTCTATTTCATATCAAATTGTGTAAAATATAAATATTATCAGATTATAATTCGTGTCAATACGTTAAACATCAAATTAATTTTTTAAAATTTATCAAAATTTTCACTTGTAGCATTTTTATGTTACATTATCATATTTTCGTATAATTACTTTAAAATTTTGCGATTTTTCGAGTCAACGCACAAAGATATGAGAAGAAATAAACTAAGCATCCACGCGTATATGTTTTTGATTGTGATGGGTAGGTTAACTTCTTTTCTTTCGGTTGCTATAGTATTATAATTTAGCTGGCAGGCTAGACATGAAATTGAAAGGGATTTAAAGGTTAATAAAATGAAGCATGTCAAAGCTAACACCATAGAAATATATATCTTATCTCTCTCTCTCTCTCTCTCTCTCTCTCTCTATATATATATATATATAATGCATAGTAATTTGATGTGATTGAATCATGCTGAAAAGACTATATATCTGTTTGCTGCTAAGTCATAAGTCTATGGATTCTAACCATTTAACAGTTGTCAACTGATATAATTTTGGTGATTGACTTGTGTAAGGGTTGAAACCAACATGAGCAAATTGAGTGGCTTAGGTGGCCTTAGGGCTTTGATTTAACCACTTGAAATTTCTTTGACACTTAATATTATTGACTCTAGCTCTATTGATTTTTTTAATAGTTGCATTGATGCGTAGTAATTCAAATGGATGAATTATATATATAATATTGTTATAAATTTTTATTATATAAAAATAGTATTAATAGACTTAATATTTTCTTAAGATGATATTGTAAAATAGTGCTCTCTCATATCGATCTAATAAATTTAAGATTTTATTCTCAAAATATTTTTCACAAATATATCAAAATTTGGTTATCAAGAAAATAAAACTCATTTCTTTACTAATTGAACTAATCTTTGTGAATAAATGATTTTGAATTATAAAAGGATCGAGAGATACAAAATAATGATCGTGACCACTCGTTTTATAATCAAATCTATTTATGTATATTGAGATTTGAATTTGAGATTTTCAAATTCAAACTACAAAAACATGGTCATAATCATTCACTGAATCAAAATCCCAAGTCAAATTTAATAATTATCTTATTCATATACATGTATATACACACACATTATCTCTAAGAATTTGTTGCCAATTTGTATATGTATATTTTAATTTGCTTTGGTTGTCATAAAATACTATAATATCGCCGTTACACCCCACTCATGATTCATATTTCCTACAAAAACCAACTAAGATTTCCACTTTGATCAATTGGACTGTGGCAATCCGTATAATAGCCAAAAGACCATTTGCCAACTTCAAAAAGCTGTTGGCTCTCCCAAAAAGACAAGAGATTATGGATAGAAATGTTTAACAACTGGAAATAATAATTCAACCGAATTATTTATTATATAACATACCAAAAAAAAGCAAGATCCCCTAGTTTCTTATTCTAGTAACATCTATTAATTTATTTAATTAAAGGAAACATAATCTACTGTTTATGTTTTAATTTGTTGCTGTTCAAGATACTCTGCATTCTCATTTATTAGAAGATAATATTTTATATAATGTCAGAAGTCTACACATTGTTTAATTAATCAACCAAATGTTTATATAATCCCACCTTTGTTACTTGTCCGAATTTTAATCATCCTTACCAACTCCCCAAAGCTATTTATAATCTTTCATCATTTAGGCTAAAACACTTTCAATTTAGGGCTTTATTTAGGGCACTATAATTTTAGTTTATTTTGATATATATATATATATGAACTCAATAAGATATCTACAATCAAATTAATAAACATATGCTCGACAATTTTAAGTATTAACTTAAATGGTCATATAAATGTGAAAATTCTGCAAATTTAATATTCGAATTTTAAGACTTATATTTTTTTTCTTTCCTCAATTCAAGGACTTTTATTATGCAAAAGAAACAAATCATTAATGCTCTTCTTTATTGTCGATAAAAATACTGTTGGGAAGGCTTTATCGTTTATCGCTCTCAGTCCGAACAAGATTAATCTTAGACATTAAAATAGATAAAGATACTTGTACTTATATAAAAAAAATACTACGTATTATTCCTACCAAGAGTAGACATCTCAAAAATTAAAATTTAAAGTTTTTTTTTTCTAGTACATTTTTATTAAGAGTTATAATCATAATCAGCATATTATATTCCTTGAACTGACAATTATAAAAATCACTTTACTCAAATTATGTAAACTAATAAATAATTAGAACTAACTAAACTAATTAGCAAATAGCTAAACTAAATTCAAACTCATACATAAAAAGACTTAAACTTCAAAGCTTAAAATCTTGATGCTTTTTTTTTATCATTAAGCAAAAGTCTCATTGATATTAAAATTTAAAGTTTTATTTTGAAAGTATTAACTTATGACATTTATGAAAGAGACGGTCTTATTTTTTTATAAAGCAACCTAATACATCATATATGGAAATAAAATCAACTATGAAACTACTATTCTACTGGACTACTACTAGGAGTTTACTTTTATTTAAAATAAGAAACAAGTTTTAAAAATGCAAGATTCAAAGAGTTGTGCCTTAAACGACTATCTCTCTTTTCATTGACTTTGATAGAAGTCTCATGGGGTTTGAAAATTGTACTTTCAATTTCAACCATGAAAAATTTTAAAATATTAAGGTCATAATCTTTCACAGGTAAGATGATGAGTGAATAAACAAATTGACTAGTGGACATGTGTCTTGTCACCCAATTAGCCATCCCACCTGGTGGGGTTGACATGGATCTTGACCCTCTTTGATGAAACATTCCTTTAGCTAGCTAGCTAGCTACTAGTCTTATTTATTTTAATCTTTCTTTCTTTTCTATTGAATTGAATTTTCTTTTAGTCATTTAGATTGGCCCCCACCTTTGATAAACCTTGTTATATAATCCAACAATATTTCAATACTTGGGTTGAATGTGTTTCATTGCTTGTCCTCTTATACTTTTATCTTTGGAAAAACTTTTCTTTTGCTTTTCCTTTGGTCGGTTTCTATTATAATTCCTCTTTGTCCTTGGTTTCTTTGAGGTTATAAATATTTTGGAGAATAGTTGTAAAATAAGATCCGAAACCCTAACTTTCACATAGATGCTTTTTGAAAAATTAGAAGAAAAAATTGAAACCCTACGTTTCTTTTTCCATATGACATTCATTGTGCCAATGTTACTGCTCTCTGACATATCAAATATTTTATTAGTTTTCTATTTGAATAATAAGAATTTTGACTTTCGAATCATATTTTTTAAAAAGAATCATACATAAGTTATTAAATCAAATATTCAAACAATATGTTTATTAATTCATGTCATGCTACACTATTGGACTTAAATGAAAATTACATTCTTAGTTATGGGGTCAAAAGCATTTTCTTGTGTCTTTCCCATGTAATTGAAATGACAATTATTCAATTATTGAGTTTAACATTTTCCCTCATTGTCTCTTCTAAAACCTTGGGAGACAATGAATAAGGCAAGAGATATCTTTTCAAAACTCCCCTGAAGTACCATCATTTGGCAGTTGGAACTTAGGAGGAATATCAGTGATTGCTGCGAAATTACTTGGAAGAATCAACAGTCCTAGAAGATTATTGTGGGGGTTAAGGCACATGGGTCAGTTTCCAGGCCAGCAGCTTGACAGCATGACCTCATATTTGCATCAATAAAAAGAAACCCATATAGTTTTTTCATCTTATATTATATATAAAAGAGAACCATTGCTTTGTCATTGCTCTTTTATTATAAATAAACCTTCTGATTAAAGTTTTTTTGAAGAGTTTTAAAAGAGTAGGACCATGGGGAGCCTAGAAAAGTTAGGAAGTTAAGGGTGTTTTTTAAAGGGTTCATGATGGAAATATGAAGAGGAGTGATTGGTTGGACCTACTTCCTACATTCCAATTCTTCTCTTTTCATGATTGATGTTTAGGGCTTGGGACCATCCCCCATTTTTCTGTCTAGATCCATATTTGTTAAGGGATAACCTCAAATTCATTAGCACATAAAGGTTAAAAATGAGAATTGCACTATTTAGTCATAATGTATCTAAATATTTGATTTCAAGTTAAAAGCATAAATTTATTTTCAAGTTCAAAACCCTTCACTCGAATCTAAAAAAATGGTAACAGATCATAGTTTTTACCGGCTCCGTTAAGTTTTAAGAGCAACTTTGATTTTTGACTCAAATGATCGTGTCATCATTTCTAAGACAAGAGAATTATGTATTTCTAAGACGAGAGTTTTGCAAGATTGAGATTCGATTTTCAACAACTATATTTTTCAATTCTCATATAAAAAACCTCCATTGTATAGATATAAAAATTAACCTAAGAGCACATGAGATTTGCAATGTCTAAGGCCCAATCATAGCCCGTATAATATCCTAATAAAAGTTTAGTAGTATTTGCTAATTGCTAGGCATCAACTCATCTACATTCAACAATGAGATTGGACATTGGCCTACAAATCCACAATGGATACAATTAGACGCTCATTTAGCAATGATTGGGGCTTATGCACATATATTGGGTCATGGCCTACAAAGGTGACAATTAGAGGCTTCTTTAGCAATGATTTGGGCTTATGTACATTATTTTTGGGTCATTGGCCTACAATGGTTACAATTATAGGCCGATTTTGCAATGCCGTCGGCTTGTTTCAGCACCCTTTGGTCCATGTTCTCTATGAACTTTAGCCCACAATGGTTACAATTTTAGCCCATTTTTCAATACTATGAGCTTTAATCAATTCCAAAACAATCTCAACAAATTGGCCCAATTTGTGACCAAAATGGTTGCTAATTCGGTGCTCTGGCGACGAAAGGAGAGTAATTAAAAAAGCCGCAAAGAAAAAGAAACGTGCTCTTATCAGGTCAGCCATGGATCTTCTCTGCAAAGCCTACTCCAACGATTCAGACGATGAACCCGAACCCGAACTTGAATCCAAACCCAAACCCGTAAAGCATCAGCACCTTCCTTTCCGCCCTTCGAAACGGCCCAAACCCGAATACCCGTTTCCTACTGTGGATCTTCAGAAGAGGGAAGAAGCTCTGGTTCCCGGTAGATACATATCCAAGAGAGAGCGAGCACTTTCCGTTTCGGTTCCTAAGGCTACTGAACCGAACTCGAATCACCAGGATTTTCATTTCACCACTCAGCCAGGTACTTCTTGGTTTTCCCAGGCTTTTAGTTGCTCTTCTTTTGGTTTCTGTTTGATTTTCGGGTTTAAAGTTACAGTTTTTATGATTATTTAGTTGAAAACTAAGTAAATAGAGGAAATGTGTAGTCTTGTAACTGATGAAATGGTTAGTGTTTACAATTAGAAGCTCAATTTAACTTTTTTTTTCAATTGAGTGAAGAAATTGTGGATTGAATTGGTGATAACCCATTTCTGAAAATGCTTGAGGAGAAACTCTGTGTGGCAAAAAAAAGTTAGAAATTTTCATGTAAAGTTGATTGTTGATATTACCTTTAGGAAAGGAAGAGGCTGAGACTCAATTGCCCTAAACTCTTTTCTATTGATTATATAATTCGATAATCTTATTCAAAGACTAATGCTTTTTGTCTTTTTGTTGTTGCATGTGTGATATGTCATATGTCCATTGTCTTTTTGATGGATCTTAATTAAGGGTTTTTTATTTTTTATTCTGGCACTAGTGATAATTCTTTCTAATCTATTCTATGGTTTGATTTAGAATTGCTTGTACAATTTGAAGACTGAAACTTCAAAAAGGGTCAGGGAAGTGAAATGCAAATTGATATGGACCCTTGAATGATAGAAAGGATTTTGTTCTGGGGATTGGCACCTCTGATGGAGGCTCTAGTCAAATCAGATAGAGAGAGACAGAGAGAGAGAGAGAGAGAGAGAGAGAGAGAGAGAGAGATGCATTTTATGTATATAACTGCATATCTGTATCTTTGAGTGTTTATGGTGTCTAATCGAAGGACAAGAACAAAAATTGATATAAGCCTTTGAATTATTGGAGAAGTATTCAATAAGTTCCAAATATTTAGCAAGCTTATTGATTGTTATGAGTATCACCCTTTGGAGGGAAAAGAAAAAAATAAGAAAAACACTGGATATTTCTTTATAGCTAAAATGAAATGTCAATAGCTCACAAAAATCATCAATCAAAGCAAATGTATCTGTGCGTGGTTCCTTATCATGGTCGTGTGAAAGGGGAAGTCAGATCAGAATAATTAAGAGTGCTTACTGTTTACTATAGTTCTATGGAGTAATGCAATTAACACTAAGGATATTATGCTAAGTTGCTTAATCATAAGCTGTCATAGAAGCTTGTCTCTTTGCCATCTTTGCCAGCTGATGCATAAATTCTTGTTCTCAGTTTTGGGAAGTATTTCAGATTTGGATATACCACGTGATGTTCTCTCATTAATGCAGCATAAACCAAAGGGCCATACACAACAAAGTCAAATTCCTGAAAAGCTGTCCATAGCTCTGCTTGGCCATGGAAAAGCTGTTAATGCTGTTCATTGGTCACCAACTCATGGTATGCTCTTATTTTTTAAAACTGTTGACTTTGTATTTTAATCTCTTCAGTTGTAAGGATGTTGTATTAGTGCATTTTTTTATTGGTCCGAACTTCTGAGTGCCACTTTAACTCTAGTTTCAGTTCATGCATCATTCTTATTGCATTTGCACTGGCCTTATTGATCTGTTCATTGTAGTTAGTTTACAGCTCATCTACTTGCTTCTGCTGGGATGGATCAAACAATCTGCATATGGAATATATGGAGCACAGATCAGAAGAAAGCTCGTGTGTTTGGCTTTCATAACGCAGCTGTGAAAGATGTTAAGTGGTCAAAGCAGGGGCTATTTGTGCTGTCTTGTGGGTATGACTGCTCATCGAGGTTGATTGATGTTGAAAGGGGACTTGAGATGCAGAATTTTAAAGAGGATCAGGTTGTTGGAGTTATCAAATTCCATCCAGATAACTCAAACCTATTCCTTTCTGGGGGATCAAAGGGCAGAATCAGGTTGTGGGATGTCCGAACTGGCAAGGTAGCACATGAATACATTCGAGGTCTGGGTCCTATTCTTGATGTTGAATTCACCATTGACGGGAAGCAATTTGTGTCTTCAAGTGATGTTTCTGGTGGTAATGTCAGTGAAAATTCTATTATTGTTTGGGACATCTCAAGGCAGGTTCCGCTGTCTAATCAGGTTAGAGACACCTTTCAACATTATATAGTCTCCATCACTGAGATTTTTATGGCAGAGCTATTTCCACCTCATATTGCCTCCTCTTAGTCTCATTTACAATTCTCCTTTGTTTTCGTAAAAGTTAGCATGTGGCTACTTCCTACCTAATTTTGCTATAATGCATTTGCTTTCTATTATGGTGTTTAACAAATCACAATGAGTAGATACTTTAAAACAGATTTTTAATGAGGTTTTTTTTTTTGCGTGAAATGAAACACAATTCTTCCATATTAACTTTCGTTTCATCTCACAATTGATTTTGTTTTTGTTTTCAATTAGAACTGTATGTACGTAGCTATAGTCATGTCATAAGTCTCTAATATGTTATTGGCAACACTTATGTTATTGAACCTTAATAAGAAATTTCAACAATCTTTTAAAAAGCAGTAGCACGACGAGTGGTGATTCATACTCATCTGTTACCATGTAGTCAAGTTATTGGATCGTACTATTTAGGGAATTGTCATTTCATCATATGTTAGTATCTAGGTCATACCTTTTTTTTTCTTTTCTTTTTTTTTTTTGCGTCTCAAACTTCCTCGATTTTGTTTCTGATCAATGCTTTAAGGAGAACAGTGAAAGCATCTTCTGACTCAGTCAAGGGAGGCTGCTAGCCGGCCCTTATGTCTGCTATGCTTTGCCCTAAGCTTTAACCTGCATAGCACTTCTAGTTTAGCTTTATTGGTCTTTAAAAATTTCTCGGCACAAATCATCAAAAGCCTCCGTATAAATCAAATGAAAGGAAGAATTCTATTTTAGCTAGAGTTATCCTTAAGCTATTGAACAGAGATGCATAGGCACAGCTTGGAAAACCTATGCACAAACTTTAAATTAGTATCTCTATAGGCCATGACAAATGAAAAGTTTATTTGTTGACTTGGCACCCAGCTTTACTCTCCAAATTGTCAGTTCTTAAGAAAGTTGTTTGAATACTGCCTCTTGAGTTATATCAACTTCCATCAGGTTTCATTCGTTGCATGACTTTGGAGTTTGACATTAGTCCTGTCATTAAAACACTTATGCATGCACAAAAGTATTGCTTTTTGTATGGAAGAGAAAAGATGCATAATCAACAAAATTTTTGCTTTTTGTATGGAAGAGAAAAGATGCATAATCAATCAGCTAAGATTGATTTTATTGCCCTTTCAAATGTAAAAGGAGATGGATAAAATATCCATCTTTAGCCTTTTGTTATGTATATGCCCCAGTCATATCTTTTTCATGTGGCCAATCATATCTTTTCTTCTGGCCTCTTGACATGGATATTGCAACTCAAGACAAGCATGATAAGATATTTGGACAAAGTTTTAACCTATGAATACTGCTTAGACAATAGACCTAGATGCTATTGTCTTGTCTTAGTTCAAGAGCATTTAGAATAGGGTAAATTACGTAAATATATGTTGTTTATTTGCCCCTTGATGTTTAAATTTTTTATACTTACTACTTTGAGATTTGTATGTGTGAAAATCGCTTACGTTGGTTTGGACATGTAAGACGTAGACCTGTAGATGCTCCAGTTAGGAGAATAGAGGCTATGGATGTTGAGAGAAGGGTTAAGACTAGAGGAAGACCGAAAAAGACTTGGAAGGAAGTAGTTTGGAAAGACATGGAGGTTTTAGAATTAGAGGAGCAAATGGCCTTGAATAGGAATCTGTGGAGGCAGAGAATACATATGGATGATCTAACGTGATTTTAGATATTGGTTCATATAGCCTACCCCAATCTATTGGGATAAAGGCTCTGATGATGATGATGATGATGATGATGACTACTTTGAGATTTGTTTTCATTTCAGTTTGCCCAAACAGTGACTTTTTTCATTCGTTTATTTTTTTCATTTATTTTTTTATATTATCTTCTTCAACATTTTAGGGTTTTTCTTTATTTTTTATATTATCTTATTCAACATTTTAAGGTTTTTCTTTATTTTTTTTATTACCTTCTTCAACATTTTAGGGTTTTGCTGTCTCTAAAACTTAGAAAAATACCACATGACTGACTGGCCTTCAAAATTTTCAGAATCCGATAGTCAATCGCTACATTGACCGCTGGCTGCAGCGATTGGCTTCTAAAATACATCGAATTTTCGGCTCCTTCTCCTCTTTCTACTCTTTAGGTTAGTTTTCTTAAAAAAAAAAAAAACTCCTAATTTTCCTAGATCTACTCCCAAAGTAGCGGCCTTTAACTTCTCAAAAACTCACTCTGTGGCTTAAAAACCAATTCTCTTCCAATATGTTGTTCTACTCTTGATAGCTTACATCACTTTCAAGTTTCAAGACCACAAACTATATGAAGAGCCCAAAAAACCTAAAAAGTGTTTTTCTCGGTTTTATTGGTTTTTTGCTACCTAGAGGTTATTTTATTTTATTTTTTTTGTGGATAGCATTTTTTGGGCTTAGGGAGAGAAAAAAAGTACTTTTTTGGTTTAGAGAGAAAAAATGAGTAAAATGTTGAAAAAAAAATAAAAAATAAATTAAAGAAAATGGAACAAAATAACAGTTTGAGGCAAACTGGCTGCAAAACAAATCATATGGTAGTCAAGTCTCAATTTTTAAACATTAGAGAGCAAATTAAGAACGTGTTAAATAACACACAACATTCATCCAATTCACCTTTTAGAATATAGGAAGTAGAGTTGTATTTGGAATATTAATGAGTAAATGTAACTTGACAACTTCATTGTTCTGCTCCATCTTCTTTGGTAATGCTCATGTTTTCTCTGTGTCAGGTTTATGCAGAAGCCTACACTTGTCCTTGTGTTAGGTACCATCCATTTGATCCCTACTTTGTGGCGCAATCAAATGGAAATTATATTGCCATTTTCTCTTCAAGTCCTCCCTTCAAGCTAGACAAGTACAAAAGGTATGAAAGTCATGCAGTGTCGGGATTTCCTGTTAAGTGCAATTTCAGCTTGGATGGGGAGAAGCTTGTCTCTGGTTCCTCGGATGGTTCTATTTACTTCTACAACTCCCGATCATCGGTGCTTGTCAAGAAAATCAAGGCATACCAGCAGGCATGTGTAGATGTCGTTTTCCATCCCATCTTGTCTAATGTAATTGCTTCATGCAGCTGGAATGGAGATGTTTCAGTGTTCGAGTGAGACAGCTTGTTTATCCTTAGTCTTAGGCAGGGGTGTAAACAAATCAAGTTACTTATAAGCTACTCGAGTTCATCTCAATGATTATTTGAGTTAGATTCGTTTTATATTTTACTGTTAATTTATTATTTTATTTTCATAATAGATGATTCAAAAATGATAAATTTAATTTAACGAGTTGAATTTGAACACTTTGAATATATTGTCAAGTAAAACTTGAGTTTCAAAAATTAAATTCGATTTGAGTTTCAATTTTTCGAATCGAGTTAGTCTAGAAGTGGATTTCTATTTGGTTTATTTGCACTTGTTGTCCTAAGACAAGTAAAAGAATCTTAGAAAATGCAAAGATGTAATAAACAATATCTTTCTTTTCTTACCTAATGTGTGTGAAAAGCATGAGGAACAGAATCGAAATCATTGACAATTACAAGATTTGTATTCAGGTAACGTTTTTGGTGGATCATTCTAACATAATCTTACAATTTTTTTTTCTTATAAACCCTAACCAAGAAAACAGGCCGGGCTTGATCCAGCCACAGCACTTTCTAAAGCAGAGAGATCTCATTCTCCATGGTTATTCTAGCAGACTATGGTTACTTTCTCATGTATGATTTTAATTTGTTAGTATGGTCTAAGGATGAACCATCTCTAGTATCAGCTTGTGGTATCAGTATGGGAAGTTATCTTACCATTTGTAAACTCAATTCATGCAACACATGATGTTTCAGTTTTCTGAAATGAAACTCTCACCTGACATTTGAAGGTTTGGATTCAATTCAATTCAATTCAAAGTTCATATCAAACGTTTTTTTCGATAAAGGAAAGAGCACTCCTGCCAAAACATGGGATTTTCAACTTTTCATTTTTTCGATTAAAGAAAAGAGACAAAAAGCAAAGAGAAAGAGAAAGAGAAAGATGAAAAGCAAGGTAGCAACATCCTTGAAGTTGTGGAAAATTGCTGCTTAATGTGGCTGTCTGGCAGTGGTGTAGCTTTTATTCAGTGTCTAGATACCACTAACCTATACCTACCATCATACAACAGATATAATTCATTGAACAGTTGATGGTTGTGGGGGCGTAATCAAAGCTATGCCTGTGTTCATCCACCTCCCTTGCATGAGAAAGAAATGGGAGAATGGAAAGAGAAGGAAGAAAGGAAAGGGGGGCCAAAGCCAAAAAGAACACTTAAACAAAAGACATAATCATTCAATTCCCTTTCCAATTTCTTCATGGGTTCAATTGCAAAGAGAGGGGGGCAAATCACACCATCTCCCTTTTTAGATGCATTTGCAACATGGTTCCAATGAAACCCTAACACCACCTTGCCAAAACACGAACCAGATGTCAAAAAAATAAATTAAAAAATATGAAAAAATCCCAAACATGCTTACGTCTCCATTTTCCTAAGCACTATCTAGACAAACCAACATTGCTTCCTAAACATGCATGGTCCACAAGGCACAAACTACCTCTTAGAATTGTGTATTTTGGCAAAAAATAAAGAAACCCAATTATAATCTTATGCTAGAATTTCTCGATAACCCATTCAAGTGAGGAACACAGTCATGCAGCCTATCTGCCAATGTGCTTGATATACACATTGTTTTTTCAACTTTCCATATGAATATGTTCCCCACCTTAACTGGTCTCCAAACCCTTTGTTATCTACTCACTCTAAATCTAAAATCTCTTTCACTTTGTCCCAAAATACAATTGAAAAGTTGAATCCATGGGAAGAAAAAAATGGACCAAGTAAAAGAGGCTAAGGGTGATGGCTGATGAAGGTTGTTTGAGTTATGCCCCTAGCTATTGCAAATGACTTCAATCATCATCTAAAGGTGATTTACTTTTTATTGTTTGCTCTTTGCGTACTCGTGGTCAAGCTGGTGTTCGCTCACTGAGGGAGCCCTTCGGCTAACCTAACTGAAGACAACAAACTATGATGAGCTGAAAGGTTTTACCTAAGGAAATTGATCTCTCTAGGATTGGACATTAACTCCCCTACATAGCTCTCCCTCTCTTCAATATATATCTAAATTGACATAATTTCACAAATCAAGAATTGAGCTTTTAGTGTAAAAAAAAATTGCAAGAATTCATGTTTGAACTTGACATATGCAAAATTCGAGCTCTTACTTTTCGAGAATTTGAAAATAATCAATCATTTGACAAAAAATTGTTGCTTTGGAATCATGCAACATTAAAAATAAAAACTAACCAATTATCTCATTTCTTAGCTTTTGCTAAATTTAGGTTAGAATTCTATGTTTTTCTTATCTTCTTGCCCATGCCATCCCTATTTGAATCCATCTTGTGAAGGTTTTTTTTTTTAGTTTAAATTAATGTTTATCCTCTCTTACATGCTAGCCCATAATCAAAATGTTTTGTCCCTTAAGTCTTCCAATCCAAGCCCTAAAAAGTGAGCCGACAAACTCATATTATTGAGACTACCATGTGATTTGTGGCCACAACCAAGTCACCCATTTGGTTGGTTCTTCCTTTTTCTTGGCTTAGAAAAAGAAAATCAAATAAATAAATAAACCCTTTTGCTTAATAAAAAAACATTAATTTAACAAATTTGTCAAACCACCAATCATGTTTTTCCCTTAAATCCTCATTCTTCTTAATTTTCCTATTTAGGAAGCATTCCTTATTAAGATCTTTCTTTGTAGGCCATCTACACATTCAACAAAGTGCTGGCACTTTATTTATATTTTATCCCTAGATTTATTTATATTAATTAATATTGTTTTTTATTCATGTTGTAGTATCCAGCACAAACATGATTATAATCCTATAAGCCGTCAATTAAACAAGAATTCTTCATGGTAATCATATTACTAAAAAGCTATTGAACAAGATGTTTAATCAGTGTCACCAGTTAACACCACAAATGTCTAGAACCTGAGTCCAGCTAGAGTCCAAGTTGCTTTAGATTCTGAGCTGCCATTACTATGCTTTTAATTCAGAAGAAAGATTTCATCATTTCAACTTTTTGATTGGGAAACCTTTTTCTTTCTTATAATATTATATATCTTCAAACAGTTATATGTTTATTCTCCTATCTATGTCTTGCCATGTTGCATGAACCTCTAGTCAACTAGATTTAACCCTAATACTGTTGGCTTTGCATTTAACACATATAAAATAGTTTGCAAAGTTGAATTTTCGAGTAAACATTAGAACTGTTCTCTAGCAGACAGAATCATTACTTACAGTGATGTTCAATGAGGGAAAAAATTGTTCTTTCTTAACATATTACCATATATGTATATATGATAATAAATTTACCTAATCTAAAAAATTTGATAATAACGCGGTATATAAGTCGTAATGTTTCTTATCGTTGATAGATAATTATCCGACGTCATACAATGAATATAATAATTCTAACTTCATAAATAAATTTTGATTTATACAAATTATTTCAGGTTCGAGCAACAGATGAATCTAATTAGGGTTTGTACATCAACTTTCTAAACCTATAACGCAAAATGAAAGCACTAAGCAATTTCATAATTAGGTTGTCTTTCTCCCCAAAAAGTTAGAGTTTGCTACTTAACATGTTTCAAACTAATCATTAGGCAACCTTAAACTCTTGTCCTAAAAATGTCCCTAAACTCTAGTCCTAAAAGTGAGAGTTTAGGGCAGTGACACAATCTCTTATTGTTAGGAACTTGTTCATTTACATCACTAATGATTCTAGATATTCTTCTACCATGTGTCTATATATAGCTAGCAGAATTGACTTATAATAGAAGCATGAACAGTGTCCTTAACTTTTGGGGCACTTGACCGACATTGCATGAACAGTCAGTGGATAAAGACCTTGTACCAGCCAACCTCCATTATCACTAGCTACTCCTTTTTTTTTTCTAAGCCAAGATATTATATTGATAATCAATTTTAAGGGGATAGAATAGAGATTCAAGCCTGAAAAGGACCAGCAACAACAATACAGGGAATGCAATTGAAGACAGACAGACACCTAAGCTTAACAAACTGCAGACAACTGAACCAATAAAACCAGAAACAAATAAACATGAACAAAACAGAACCCCTACCAACCTATGTCTTTGCTTGAGCATCCGGCATCCTATTTGCTTCTCTGCATATGTTTATCATCCTTCCTATTCCACTGAAAAGATTTGTTGAGAAAGTCTTATAAGCAACCCACGAAGGTTTAACAACTCATAATGGATAAAACTACAAGAATGTAATTAAATTAAGTCGAAACGATCTAATATCAAGTTTGAACATGATTTGAGACAAAAATTTAAAGTTTGAAGTTCGGTTTAAACTCAATGGAGTTTAGTTTTTGTAAGTCGAGCTTGATAAAATATTCGTCCCACTCGAGCTTAATTCCATAAGCTGGACTTGATATCAACTCGTTAAGTTGATTTTATCATTTTAAAATCATACATTAAGAAAAAAAATGATAAATTAATAATAAAATATAAAAATATATATTAAAAAAATTGATTAGATTTGCAAATTGTTCGAATCAAGTATTAAGATATTCAAACTCAACTCGATTTGTTATGTGAATAGTTTAAGTTTGAGTTTAATTCGAAACAAATAAATTAAACTTGAGTAATTATAGAGTCAAATTCAAATAGTTTACCAATAATTTAACTTGTATATAGTGCTAGGTAAAAGATCACTATCTTTGAAAATGAATAGACGGGAAACGAAAAAGATAAAGAAGACATCCTCTCCCAAAAGGATAAAGTTATTGAGCAAACATTTTTTAATGTTAGGGGGACTATACTCGAAAGTCGTGCACTTAGATAAGGACTTCACTTCCTCATGCCAATACATGATGTCTAGGAGTTTGGGTTTTCCCTTGTTGGCAATCAACATCATAAATTTTTTCGATTAGACTTTTGTTATAAAATTTTAAAACGATATATATAGCATTAAATATAAATTCATTATTATTAGGTCGATGATAATGTCAATTTTTTGGAATGGTTATTTCAAAAGTAAAAATCATGTAAAGATGCCTTCTTTTATACATGTAACTTTGTGATAGTGGGGTTTTGATAGTTTCTTTTGGAGAGTGAAAACTCGATGGTGATTTTCACTTTTGTAGTATAATGGTGTTGTGAGTCATCGACCTTGTGGTTGTGCATGAAGTGGAGAACATCCTTTGCCGTATTATCCATAAAAGATTTTCCTTTTGGGATCGTAAGGACACGTCCGGATCTTGGTACTAATGCAAGTACCACCATTATTCGTAGCAATACAATGCCATTTCCAATTTCCATCTTCCTACATATGATGATGGAATTTTGCATTTGTCGGCAAGCTACGTGTGTGTCGGTAAGAATTTCTGTTGCAAAAGTTTAGAAAAAATAATAATAAAAGGGGGAAGAAAGCACTATAAAGATGGAAACATGAAGCCATGTCCCTTGAACCTTACCATGCATGAATTTGTTTCCCAACTCATCAATCTCTTTAGGGTACGAACATTTAAGGGAGAGATGTACTTATGGTTCCTTTTATGGAAACTCTAATCTAATAGGGTTATGTTAATTCATTGAATATCATACTCCACATGTCATTAATCACCAATGATCTAGTCACCTAATTGTTCCTCTTTCCTTGTAAAGTGCTAAAGTTAAAAGTTTGATTATGCTATGTAATATAGGATAAAGAAGATTGATGGTCTTTTAAGAACTTAGATTTCACCTAATTATTGTTATCTCTATGCAAAGATGGTTCATACCCATGGCTTCACTCCCTTTCTTTTTTGGAGGTATTTAGCTTTAAGAAAGGGAGAATGTAGGTGCTAATGAGTTCTGATCGAACTTCAGACTTGTAAAACTTTCACTTTACATCTTGAATTTTTATCTAAATGTACAATAAAAGAGCATTTGGTTCATGGACGCTAGGATTCCCCCTCGAAATATTACTAATTACTTTGCCATACATTAAGAATATATACATACATATATATATATATATATATATATATATATATATATATATATGTATATATATACATATATATGTATATATGTTGACAATATATTTTACTCAACTAGATAAAGAGGCAAGCAAAAATTATTGCTTTAAACTAGAAATGATCATAACTTCAATTCTCACTAGAAATGATAGGAGCTTTTTCACTTTACCACATTCTCAGGCTCCACTCTATTTCACCTACATTGCAACTTTAAACTCCAATTCTAAAAGGCCTTTCAATAATGTCTGGATGTACGGTCCAGTAGAGTTCTCTTTTCTAGCCACTTTCCCCGACAAAAGATATGTGGATAAACCAAAAGAGAAGAAGAAAAGAAACAAAGCAAGAGGAAGATGAACAGTACTAGTACTAATCACAATTTGTCAAATAACTTTGGTAATTAATCCAAGTTTTCCTTCTTCTTCTTAGAGCAATGAGAATGTTATGTAGAAATGCATTTGGACAATTAGATAGGCAATATTGATTATTGTATACATGAATTTAGTACATGTAGGGACATTGAAGTTTTGAGATGACACACGCAAACTGTGAAAGGCTTGCCTTGAGAGATGCCATTGTCATTGTTTTGTTACTGCTTTTAGCATGTTTTCATTAAAACCCTAATAATTTTGCTACTTGACTCTGTAATTGTCGTTCTCAAGAAGATAAAAAGGAATACGTACTACAGAAAATAATTCTGCAAGGTGGGGCAGGCAGCCAAAATTGATGAACAAGTTTTGGATGGTCTTGAACTCCATCATTGCTTGAATTGGGAGCTGAGCTTTTTCTTCCTATGGTGCAATTCTAAAGCCTAAAATATTTCCATGTAACACTATGATTTCATCTCAGATGACAAAAAGTTATTATTTTTAAAGTAAAATCGTAATCATAAATAAATGTATATATATCATCTCGTAAGATATGGATATACGAAAAATTAATCGTCTTAGGTTCAAGTCGGTCACTTTCTTTCTCTATCTTCAAACCTTAGCAATCTTGTTATCTTAAGCTATGATTAAGTAATATTACATTGATATAAAAAGAAGTGAAACTACACAAGCTCCAAAGCCCTTTTGAAATGTCAAGGGAAGGAAACTATGATACGTCCTTAAAGTTGCATGTGATTAGCCAATAGTTTAACATTAACCTTGGATTTTGAATCTTGTCGACAGCCAATTAACATCAACTAATGCCTCGATTTGTACTTTGCTTAATCATGGTAATTAACAAATCTAACACCAAAAAGAAAAGAAGAAATTGTATGTCCACGTTGAGGCACAAGATCCTGCCTTAGCGATGCAGTGATGATTCTTCCCTTTATGGATCTGATAAATCTGTCTCCTCCGTTGTTTCTGAACTGTCAAATGGCAGCAACTCCCTTCCTTTTCCCACGACCTTGATGCATGGCGACATGATATTAAGGACCACATTATTGGTTTCCTAAACCCAATTATGCATTAAAGCTTTGGTTTTAAAACAAAATATCAGATATTTTATGTGTTGTTGGGCTGGAATTTGCAGATAAAATTCACTGTGAACATTCACTACCCCACATATTTTGAAACTATGATTGATCAAATCTCAAGTAATGTGGGTAGACACACACACCCCTTTTAGAAACTTAATTTCAGGTGATATTCTATGTGATTTTGTGGTTTAATATCATGTATCTTTGATAATTATTAATTAATCAACTACATGCATGCATGAAATAATGTTTAATGAGCTTTATAAGATGTAATTTGGACGATTTAACCAATCTTAATCGTTATAATTCTCATAATAATTATGAATGAATATCCTTTATCATTTAATGTATATATATAGTCTATATATTTATTTACTAATTAATAAAAGTATCCGGACCTAAAATAGTTTTTGTTGTTGGTGTGCATATAACTTAATGATACTTATCCGGATCACCACAATAAAATTAAACAATTTATGAATTTAACCTTATTTAAAGAACTAATACTTGATTAATGGTTATTATCTTCCTTACAAACTTACAATATGTGCACCAAAATTTTTTTAATCTTGTTTATTAAAAAAAATAAGATGTTAATGTAATATTACAATGAATTTATATATGATGCACTGACAGTGTATAGTTTTTATACACTGTCAATGCACCAAAAGTTGACACCTCATCAATAGACTCTTATATGCAAATATAAATAATTTTTTTTAATTTGCCCATAAGGACCTATTGATGAGGTGTCAACTTCTGATGCATTGACAGTGTATAGAAGCTATACACTGACAGTGCATCATATACAAACTCTATTACAATTAATGTTACAGTCAATTGTAATATTAAGTTTACTTAGACTAATTGATTACGATAATGTTAACGTAATATTACAATTAATGTTACAATCAATTGTAATATTACAGTTGCCTTAGACTAATTGATTACGATTGATTTTAGGACTTAATTATAGGGTTGATTACGATTTTATTTCCTGATTATATTTCCCTTATTGTCATATTTTATTGCCTATATAAAGGCCTTTAACCTTCTTGTAACGCAGACATCAGAAATACAATTCTTTCTTTCATTCTCTCTTTTTCTTTATCTCTTTCTTTTATAATCTCTTTATTTACATGGTATCTGAGCAAATTTTTTGTTCATCCCCAAGGTGAATCATCTTGGGATAACTCGTTTTTTTCTATTTTTCAATTCCATTTTTTTTCAAAACCGAATCATCTAGAAAAGATGATAAGTACTCAAAGAGAAACCGCGCAACCAATCTCAGTCATTCTTGATGGGCATAACTACAATCGATGGGCTTCAACTATGCGCAGTTATTTAAGGGGATGAAATTATAGCTTGTTGTCACCGAAGAACATAGGGCACCAATCAAACAAATAGAAGAATCTGATGAGAAGTACGCAGATTGACTTGAGGAATGGAAAAGTAAGAACCATCAGATCCTTACATGGTTCACCAACACTATTGTTCCCTCTATCAATGTACATTTTGGACGCTTTGATCTTGCTAAGGAAGCGTGGGATTTCATTGCAACACGGTACAGTTCTACTACTCTTTCTCATCAATACCATCTTATGATCACTTTGTCTCAACTTCGCTAAGAATCAAGTCAGTTAATTGATGAATTTCATTCCAAAATGCAACATTTATGGGATATGCTTGAGAATTCTGAGCTAGAATTCAAAAATGATCGAGATATTTTTATTGATTATCAGAATTAACTTCGACTTATTCAATTTCTCATGGCTCTTCGAGATGATTTTGAGAATACCAGGTCTTCACTTTTGCGTCGACACCTTCTACTGACCATGGATAATGCACTTACAGAGTTGATATCCGAAGAACCTCGGTTAGCTATGACTCGAACTCATCAAACAGACACTGTTGTTGCTGCAACTCCTAAACAACACACTCCGCCTTGTTTTCGATGTGGATGAAGCAATCATCTTGTTGCCCATTGTAAAGCAATATTTCATTCTAATGGAGCACGAATTTCTGACTCTAAATCTTCTTTGGCAATGCCTTGTTCGCAATGTGCTAGGACTAATCATCCTGTTGAGAAATGCAAGGCTATATTTCATACCAATGGAACACGTCTTGATGGTTCTCCGAGCACCAAGGCTGCTACAACAACCAACATTGAGTCTATTACCTCTGAATCTTCTTCTAACAAATTTACAATCTCAACTTATGACCTTCAAGCTTTGAAAAATCAAGTAATGTCTCAAAATCACACTACTGCCATGTCTGCTGCTACATTAGGTAACACTTGGTTGTTAGACACTGCTTGTGGAAACCATATGACTGCTGATCCTTCTTTATTTAAGAAAACAATACCTAATTCTAATAATTCCATCATTACAACTGCTAATGGTTCCACCTTGAAAGCCACCCACATTGGTAATGTTGAAACTTCCACTCTTTGTATACCTAATACTTATCTTGTTCCTAACCTTGCCTTTAACTTGCTTTCTGTTGGCCAATTTTGTGATCTCGGTCTTGACTTACATTTTTCAAAACAATATGGTTGTATTGTGCAGGATCCTCGAACAAGTCAGAAAGTTAGGACAGAGCGTAAGGTTGGAACACTATTTGAACTCGAAAGCCTGAAAGTTCAACAAAACTTGATCATTGCTGCTACATATCAAACACCCATTCTAGCTTCTTTAGAGTTATGACACTCTAGGTTAGGTCATGCATCTATTTCTCAAATAAAATCACTATCTTCTACTAGTGTTTTAGGTAAAGTTTCTCATGACATTTTTTATTGTTTATCTTGTCAACTTGGAAAACAAAGTGCATTACCATTCAATAAAAGTGAATCTTCTTCTTTTTCACCATTTGATTTAGTCCATTCTGACATTTGGGGTCCAGCTCCAACATCAACTATAGGAGGTTCATGTTATTTTATTATTTTATTGATGATTTTTCACGATATACTTGGATTTATTTATTCAAACAACGATCTGAACTCTTGTCAATTTTCAATGAATTCAATAATATGATACAAACTCAGTTTTCTCGCAAGATAAAAGTTTTTAGGTCTAACAATGCTGATGAATATACATCAATTGAGTTCAGTAATTTGTTAAAAAATGATGGAACTCTTTCTCATCGATCTTGTGCACACACTTCACAACAAAATGGTAGAGCTGAAAGGAAACACCGTCATATACTAGACATTGTTCGTGCCCTTCTTGTTTCATCCTCTCTTCCTAAACAATTTTGGGGCAAAGCTGCTCTTACTGCTGTTTACACTATCAACAGAGTTCCCATACCAATGCTAGGCATGCAAACTCCTTTTAAGTGTCTATTCAATAAGACTCCTGATTATCATTCTCTTAAGTTTTTGGGTGTGCTTGTTTTGTTTTACTTCCTGATCATGAAAGAACTAAACTTGAACCTCGAGCTCAGTTATGTTGTTTTCTGGGTTATAGTATAAAACATAAAGGCTATAGGTGTTATGATCCAATTTCTAAGCGTCTTCGTGTCTCACGTCATGTGGTCTTTGGAGCATAAGCAATTTACTGATATTTCTGCATTGCCATCCCAATCTTCTTCTCCACAGGTTTTCACAAACCTATCTTTTGATCTTTTATCAATTGACGAGAATCTTGCATGTACTTTTAGCTCAAACAGTGATCAATCTTCCTTGTCTTCCTCAAATTCTAATTTGATCGAGGCTCTTGCTGATACATCTGTGCCTTCCCCATATGTACTTCCTTCTCTTCGTCGCTCCATTTGAGTAAGGGAACCAAATACTCAGCTTCGTGATTTTCATTGTTATTATGCCCTAGCCACATTACATGAACCTCATAATTTTCGTGAGGCAGCTTCTAATCCTATGTGGCAGCAAACAATGGCAGAAGAGTTACAGGCTCTTGAGAAAACACATACTTGGGACATTGTTGATCGACAACCTGATAAGTCAGTCATTAATTGTAAGTGGGTTTACAAGATTAAGACTCGGTCTGATGGCTCAGTGGAACGTTACAAGGCACGCCTTGTTGCTCGGGGATTTACTCAAGAAGATGGCATTGATTATGAAGATACTTTTGCTCCAGTTGCTCGTCTCACATTTGTTCGCTCCCTCTTAGCTATTGCTACAGCTAGAAAATGGCCAACATATCAAATGGATGTTAAGAATGCATTTCTAAATGGTGATCTTATTGAGGAAGTTTACATGAAGCCACCTCCTGGTTCCTCTATACCGTCTAACAAGGTTTGTCGTCTTCGGTGAGCATTGTATGGTCTTAAGCAAGCCCCTAGAGCTTGGTTTTCAAAATTTAGTACCACTATTGCTCAGTTGGGTTTTACATCCAGTGCTTATGATTCTTCTCTTTTTACTCGTAAAACTAGTCAAGGTACCACCCTTCTTTTACTTTATGTGGATGACATGATTATTACAGGTGATGATAGTGATGGTATTCAAGATCTCAAGACTTTTCTCCATTCCCAGTTTGAGATGAAAGATCTTGGTCCTTTGAGTTACTTTTTGAGTATTGAGGTTACTTCTGATTCTACGGGCTTACACTTATCACAAACAAAGTATGCTTCTGATCTTATTGCCAAAGCAGAATTGACAGATAGTAAGATTTCCTCTTCACCACTGGAACAAAATATCAAGCTTTCTCCTTCTGATGGTAGTCTTCTCCCAAACCCGACTTTGTATCGTACTTTGGTGGGTAGTCTTGTTTATCTGACATTTACTCGCCTAGATATTGCTAATGCTGTTCACTTGGTTAGTCAATTTCTTTCGGCTCCACGATCTACTCATTTTGCTGCTGTTCTTTGTATCCTAAGATATGTAAAGGGTACTATGTTTCATGAACTGCATTTTTTTTCTAGCTCATCGTTGGATTTGCAATGTTATTGTGATGTTGATTGGGCAAGGGATCCTACTGATCGTCGTTGTACCACTGGTTATTGTTTCTTTCTTGGTTTGTCACTTATCTCTTGGCATAGTAAGAAACAAACTGTTGTCTCTCACTCTAATACTGAGGTTGAGTATCGAGCTCTTACAGATGCAACATTTGAATTCCTATGTTTATGATGGCTTCTCCAAGACATGGGTGTTTCTCATTGTTTTGGTACTCCAATCCATTGTGATAATGAAAGTGCTATTCAAGTAGCTCATAATGATGTCTTTCATGAGCGTACTGAACATATCGAGATTGATTGTCACTTTGTTCATCATCATTTGCTTAGCCAAACTCTACAGCTTGTTCTTGTCACTACCGCAAATCAGAAAGTAGATATCTTCACCAAAACACATTCACCTGGACAATTTCTTGCACAAGTTTCCAAACTCAAGTTGGCTTCCACATTACAACCTATAGTTTGCAGGGGAGATGTTAACGTAATATTACAATTAATGTTACAATCAATTGTAATATTACAGTTGACTTAGACTAATTGATTACAGTTGACTAATTGATTACGATAATGTTAACGTAATATTACAATTAATGTTACAATTAATTGTAATATTACAGTTACCTTAGACTAATTGATTTCAGTTGACTAATTGATTACGATTGATTGTAGGACTTAATTATAGGGTTGATTACGATTTTATTTCCTGATTGTATTTCCTTTATTGTCATATTCTATTGCCTATATAAAGGCCTTTAACTTTCTTATAAAGCAGACATCAGAAATACAATTCTTTTTTTCATTCTCTTTTTTTCTTTATCTCTTTCTTTTATAATCTCTTTCTTTACATAAGACACGTATTTTTCATCTTTTCTTTCTTACAAAACCATAATATATATACACACACATACATATAAAATTATATACACACACAAACACATTAATGAAGTTTTATACAAGAAACGGTAGAAAGAAGGGATGATGATGGGAGACAGGCAAGAAGAGCAAGGATTTAGGTTTTTTTTGGTACTTCATCAATTTGTTTACTTAAAATATATTTACAATATATTTTTTATAATTTTTCCCACCAATTTTAATTTGTTACAAGTCTTCTCGAGATGTTAAAAACCAAAACAAAAATAAAATATGTTTTGATGTAATGTCAACGGTCAAAGATTTGCATTATGTCTCCCACACTCAACACACTTCCCTCTATTGCTCACACATTCTCTCACCCCAAAAAAACAATTTAACATTCCATCTCCCCCTTCACCCCTCACCAAGCACTATGCACTCCACTTGGCTCGGGTCCTACCTGCCTTGGTGCACCCAATTTCTCCTCCCTCCAAGCACAGAGGTCCCACTTTTTTTTCTTTCAAAATATTTTTCATCTTCTAAATTAAAATTTAGTATTTTAATTTATGATTTTACTATATTTTAAATTTTTAAAGATCCTCTCTTGTATTTCACTATTTTCGACCATCGGATAATGTTTTTGATCCACTCGTTTGACTGGTCAATGGAGCTGAGTTTGTTTCTTCCACGTAGGATTTGCTATGTGGCAAAAAGGAAGTGGACAAGGTGACATGTGATGCATGGGGTTTGTACGCTTGGCAAAAGTGGATAAGTCCACGTTGGAAAGCAGTGTGAAGATGTGGCAACACATCAACACTTGAGAGCCATTTACCAACAACTTGAACTTCTCTTGAATTTTGGAATGATTTGGTGTGTGAAACTCTCGGTGACCATATGCTGATCGTGATCGATGTGGCGATTTGTTTTTTCCTCTAAAATCGCCGATTATCATCAATTTACCAAGTTTGCTTTCTTGGATCTAATTTTGTTAGGACCATCTTAAATTTTGTAATTTCTTTGTCTTAATATATATATATATATATATATATATATGTGTGTGTGTGTGTATTGAAAGTTCTTTGTCTTAATATATATATATATATATATATATATATATATATATATATATATATATATATTCATGACCATACTTGGAGAGTATGAATTTTATATTAAAAAAGTTATGTAATAAGATAGTTTTAGAAAATTGGTGAGACAAACATTAAAGCTATGTTTTAACATAAATAGAAGACAAAGTCAAATCCTATTGCTCTTTCTTTGGTGAATTAACAGATTGTGTTAATCACCTTTATCATTTCCAATCAAAAAATTGCTACTTAGCAAAAAAAAAGTCATATCCTATTAGTTGGGATTCCATGAATCTGTTCTATGATTCCACAACGATAAAACTCATTTATTAAATATGTTGATATATATGAACAACTCACATTCATTTCACTTGTAATTTTCTTTTGATGCATTCAATTACGATAATTATATCATGTTACATACAAATTCTATAAACAATATTTACGATAAGATAAGGAATTAACATTTCTATCCTGAGAAATATTACATGATTATTATGTCTTGTGTTAACTATAGATGTCAACTAAGGATGTTTAGTTCAAGTGGTACTTAACCTACTATGTTTGACGTTTGGGCATGTTGCGTCTGTTATGAATGTTTTTGTATTTGACCTAAGAAAAAGATAGTTGACAAATGGCTACTTCTAAGTTCAATGTGTTTCAATTTCTTGGTGTCCTTGAGCAAACTTCATCATCAAACTAGCTAAAACATCCTTGTCAAAGTGATCTTGTGAAAAAACAAGTGAAACAAACATGCTTCTCAAGAAAAGTCATGCAAGATTCTCTCTATATATTACCAGATTTTATCATGAGCTGTACCCTTGATCTTCCCACTTCATGTCACTTAAAAATGCTTGCCTCCTTCAATGTATTAAGCCAAAGTTGTTCGATTAGAACATAAAAGTAAAGATACGTGAGAAACTAATGGACCACTCATACATATATAGGTTTTGGTTACATCATGTCGATATACATTGAATGCGCTTTGTTCAACTTATTGTGATTTTTACTGTAAAGGTTTTAAAGTTTTCGAACTCAAATATATATATATATATATATATATATATATATATATATATATATATAAAAGATAGGATTTGAAAGTTTTGGATAAAAAAATTAAGTTTGGACACACTAGTCAACTTATCATATGAGGAAAAAATTTTAACATTAACCCTTTTATTTGGCCAATCTCCAAGGACAACAATTATTGAAGGCAAGTGATGGATAAGCATGTTTCACATTATCCATAATTAGTGTGTTGAAAGCTTAAGACCATGACTTTCATCAATACTTAAATTTTTTTGAAAACCTTAAGTAAACTTTAATTGAGCTTGATTAATCTTCAAAAGTTAAGTTGAAATTCTTTCTCATAATATCTTGGAACCTCCTTAATTATTTTGATGTAACCCTAGCAAGACTTAAAAGCTTCCTTCCAAGACATACTTTCTAAATATACATTACAAAAAAGTCATAGCAGTGTTGGTGTAAATTTTAGTTATGGGTCTATTCTCACCCGCATGCATAATCTTGGTTAGGCTAACAAATTTTTCCACATTTTTGCAATGCTTTGATTTATCTTGCAATGCTTTGATGATTCGATTTTGGGTTATAATTAATTTATTGGCGATGAATTGTGGGGTGAATGTTAGTTCTGACTAGTAGCAAGGTTACCTTGTCAGTGTGTCAAACTGAAACTGTGGGATTGCTACTGTGTTTGGATGGGCCTTTTGGTTGGTCAAGTTTGCAACCTCTTCTCCCGTTGTTTGTGTTCGATGGTTTGTGTGAATTTGAATTGGAATTATTTTTTGGGAGAAATAATTTTGATGATTCATTTATCTCGTCGTTTTGAAATTGGCTAGCAGTTTGGCCTGAGTTGCTGGATAAGTCTATTGGGGTGGAATTGATGGCGACTTTTCTTGGCTTTGGTTTCATTGAGTGGAATTGATGTCCCACTGATTTGCTTTTAGATGTACTGGTTCGTTGGGGTTTGTCGGGTGCTAAATTTGAGTTAATTGGAGGCGATCTGCTTTGTGTGCTTTTTTTTTTGCTTTTGAGGTGCAGGAAGGCTGCAGCCCCTGGTATAAGGTGGTAAGCATTTACGAGGCGGTGCAGGTGTTTGGGTGTGCTGTCTGGATGCCCTTGGTTCTGTGATCCAGCCATGTTTGCGCCGGCGCGATGTGGCACATTTTGTGGTTTGGTTGTATGGTTGTACTTATAGATTGTGGTTGTTCTGTGTCTGATTTGGTTTTGTGTGCTTTATAAAAATGGGCTGGGTTTGTGTTGATCGAGTATTGGTCTGTATTTTTTTGCTGATGCACCTCAAGTGTATGTGTTTTCGTCTCTTTCGATTTGGCTGTCTTTGGTGGTCCGATTGTGCACTCGGGACAAGTCCTCTAGTTGTTTTGTCACAGCCTTCTTGCTGCGTGAAGTCTTGTTTTGGCTTCACTCTGTTTTGTATTTCTCTGGCTTCAGCAATAAATTATTTTATTTTGCCTTTCAAAAAAAAATTTTTTCCACATTTTTGAAGCTTACTTCTTTTTTTATTATTATTTTCCTTTTCTTCTTAATTATAAATATATAATGATACTTTATTCACATACAAAAAAGAAATCAAACAACTTAACTTCCATTTGATTTTTTTTCTTTTGCAAAAAATGAACTAAAAGAAAAAGAATAAAAAACTAGACAAATTAATAACAAAAAATAAAATCATTTGCTAAACAGAACCTTCAATCTTAGCTATTAAAAAGTAACTCTATTTTTATTTGATTTTGGAATTTTATTATATATAGTATCAAGAAAAATTATTTCATATATCGTCAATAAAATTAGTAGAATGACATGTATATCTTTTAGGATAAATTAAAAAAAAAAGAAAATTAATTTAAAAAAGTAAAATATGTGACAGTATCTTTTAACCCTGCTTGTAGCATTAAAAAAAGAGTTTGTATATGATGCACTGACATTGTATAATTTCTATACACTGTCAATGCATCAGAGGTTGACATCTCATCAATAAGTCCTTATGAGCAAATTAAAAAAATTTATTTATATTTGCATATAAGGACTTATTGATGAGGTGTTAACCTCTGGTGCATTGATAGTGTATAAAAACTATAAACTGTTAGTGCATCATATATAAATCCTTAAAAAAATCACTATAAGTGTGCCTGCCTTTACCGAATTCAATATATAAAAATATGGCTACTTTTTTATGAAATAAAAAAGATGGCAACTTAAATACCAAGTCAAAATCCTATGATATTTTTATAGTCCATAATGCCGGCCATACATTTAACTATTGTCATATGAGTTATGTTTTGAGCAATAAATTTACAGGTGATTTATGAACCTTTGACTTACATGAATTATATATGTATTTCTGGTTCATAAATCTAAATCAAAGACCACAACTCTGCATAGTTAAAGCTAACTTTATACAAATTTCTTTTATCAAAGTTGGTTTTTTGTTTATATATATGGTTATGTACATTCAAGATTCTATAAATAAAATTTTATCCGTAAAATTAATTATGATTAATTCCAAGAATTTTTTCTCAATATCTAATAAGATTTAACAAAATTTTGGTATATAAAGTTTGCAAGATACTCAAATATCACTCAAATGAAAATTATATAATAAAATAAAATAAAATGTATTAATCTTTTATGTGAATCGTATATATATATAACATAATGTTCCCAAAATATATATAATAAATTGTGAATGTGTCCATATTTTTTTAATATAGAGAAATAACAATTTAAGTTGAAATTTGTACACAAATTTTATTATATAAGTTAATAGTAAATACTCAAAATCACAAAAAAGAAAAATGCGTATTTAAAAGTGAATTTCCAAAACACCTATGTTACGCCAATACATAAAGGGTATGGTATAGAAGCCGAGTATTTGCCGAGGGAATGAACTATGGAGACGACTAGAATCCTAGTGAAAATAAACTACGTGAAGAAACTCAACTCCCATTCGTACACGTGTCAACCTATAAAATTTGGCATCCAGCTGGCTGGTCCCACTTGGATCCTTCAACAGCAAAATTCTGTTTTTTTAAATCCTCCAATTATTTACCGTACACATCAAACACACACAATTATTTCTTTCAATTTTTCTTTTTCTTTTTATCTTTTCAAGAGATATTGACATGATGTCTCGCGAGAACTTGAAAGTAAACGCCGTTTTTCTGTTACTGGGAATTGCAATCTGCTGTTAAAAAGAAAAAAAAAGTAATTTTTTTTTCCTTAAAAACTATATTAAGTATAAGACTGCTGGCATTTTGTGAGACACCCGCGGTACAAGCGCGCTTGTAACCGGTGATTTTACTGCGCGTTTACCGGAAACGGCCGGTCAACCTCTTTTATCCAGTTAAAAAGGTTTTTTTTCTTACTTTATAATTTATATTATCAAATTAGTCATTATCAAGTTTATTTAAGCATTTATAGTTTTAATTTTTTTTCTCACTTAATCAATTATGTCTTTTAAAAGTTTAAAATTTTGATATTTAATAAAAGAAATTAAGTTGTGAATCATACTTTTTTTAAGATAAAAGTTTTATGTAAGAGAAATACAATGCAAATGTTAAAATTTGAATAATAAATTCGTAAAATATTTTATTTTAAAAATAAGAATATAACTTTTTAAAGTAATTCTAAAAAGAAATTATGAATAGTAATTTTGAAATTAAAGAATAATGAGTAAAATTTTGTTTTTCAATGATAAAATGAAGTGATAAATGGGATTTTAGTGTGACAATGGTATTGGTCAAATGGGGATAAATCTTGATGGAAAGTCATTTCAATTGTTGAATTTTGCATGTTTATTCCTTTTTATAATTTTTTTGGTATAAACCACAAGTATTTTCATTCGTTTTAATAGTTTGAGATTAATTTTGCTTAGGGCTTCGTCACAGTTAAGACTTTTCACCCCTCCCCAAAAGTGTGTTTAATAGGGATCAAATTCGAAAGTTCTTCCCACAAACTCAACCTGCATTGACAACTGAGCCACAATCTATAGGTTATCTTTTTATAATTTAAGCATATGGGATTTGACCAAAAAAATGAAAATGAAAAATTTTAAAAATTATAAATAAGAAAAGATGAATTTACATTTACACCCTTTATTATGCTAGTATTTGTTTGCTCCTTAATCTATAGAAATAAAGTTTAGCCAACTTCATTTCTCCCTCTATATATACCCAACTTGTTTCTTCTCTTTCTTCACACCAAAACCAAAAGCATAGACTCTATCTTTTCTATCAAAAACCTTTCTTTTCTCTCTTTCTTAGCTCTTAAAAGACTTGAAACCTTTTCTTCCAAGTTCCAAAGGCTTTTCTCATTGAAAAGTAGGAAACAAAGAGACCAGAATCATGCCAGAAGCACCAAAGAACGCACAGGCACCAACAGATTACAACTTGGAACTGAAGAACAAGAAAACACTTCAGTTCATCGAAGATGTGACTTCAAACGCTGATGAAGTTCAGAAGAAAGTCCTGGAAGAGATCCTCTCACGCAATGCTCATGTTGAGTACTTGCAAACACATGGCCTCAATGGTCACACTGATAGAGAGACTTTTAAAAAAACCTTGCCTGTCATCGCCTACGAGGATATCCAGCCCCATATTGACCGTATTGCCAATGGTGATACTTCTCCAATCCTTTGCTCCAAGTCCATTTCTGAGTTCTTGACAAGGTCAGTGTATGAAAATGAAACAACCCTTTTTTCTATCCATGTTAAATTTCAGTTTTCTTCCTGTTAGCATGCTTCCTCTGCTCCAAGGCCACCTCAAACTTCCTGTTTTCATGTTCAACAATGATTTTTTTGACTTTTGATTTGTTGACCGTTAGAGGTATGGAGTCCTATGGACACATCCAACAGTTACAACTTACAATTGTTAAACTTGATTATACAGCTTAACTGTCAGAATAGTCGGTATAAATTTCTGATTTGTTTGCTTTTAGCTAACTGGGTAGTTTTGGTATCATGTTTTCAGCTCTGGGACATCAGGTGGAGAGAGAAAGCTGATGCCAACCATTGAAGAGGAGCTAGGGAGGAGGTCACTGCTCTATAGCCTATTGATGCCTGTGATGAGCCAGTTTGTCCCTGGCCTAGACAAAGGCAAAGGAATGTACTTTATGTTCATAAAATCCGAGGCTAAGACACCTAGTGGCCTTGTGGCACGCCCAGTTCTCACAAGCTACTACAAGAGTAGCTATTTCAAGGAGAGGCCATATGACCCTTACACAAACTACACTAGCCCAAATGAAACCATTCTTTGTCCAGATTCTTTCCAAAGCATGTACTCTCAGTTGCTTTGTGGACTTTGCCAACACAAGGAAGTGTTGAGGGTGGGTGCAGTTTTTGCCTCTGGCTTCATCAGGGCCATCAGGTTTCTTGAAAAACATTGGCCTCTCCTTTGCAAAGATATAAGAACTGGAACCATTGATGCCCAAATCACTGACCAGTCTGTCAGAGAGGCTGTCATGAAAATCCTGAAACCTGATGGTAAACTGGCTGATTTTATTGAGGCTGAGTGTAGCAAAGATTCATGGCAAGGGATCATAACAAGGCTATGGCCTAATTCAAAGTATGTGGATGTGATTGTGACTGGAACCATGTCACAGTATATTCCTACTCTTGATTACTATAGCAATGGCCTCCCTCTTGTCTGCACCATGTATGCTTCTAGTGAATGCTATTTTGGTGTCAATCTGAAGCCTCTTTGCAAGCCAAGTGAAGTTTCCTATACTCTCATTCCCACCATGGCCTACTTTGAATTCCTGCCAGTTCACAGAAACAATGTGGTTACCAATTCTATTTCTGTGCCCAAATCTCTCAATGAGAAAGAACAGCAAGAATTGGTTGACCTTGTTGATGTTAAGCTTGGCCAAGAGTATGAGCTTGTTGTCACCACTTATGCAGGTAAACTTTTAGATTCATACAAGAAGTTAGCATTTTAAAAATTATAATATAATCTTACTTGTCTGCATATTCTGACTGTTAAATCTAATATTTTGCAGGACTTTACCGGTATAGAGTTGGTGATGTGCTAAGGGTGGCAGGGTTCAAGAACAAGGCACCACAATTCAATTTCATATGCAGGAAAAATGTGGTTTTGAGCATTGATTCTGATAAGACTGATGAGGTTGAACTTCAAACTGCTGTCAAGAATGCAGTGAACCATTTGCTGCCATTTGATGCAACATTGGCTGAGTACACTAGTTATGCAGACACCACCACAATTCCGGGCCACTATGTGCTGTACTGGGAGCTTAGCCTCAATGGCACCACCCTAATTCCTCCTTCAGTCTTTGAGGACTGTTGCCTGACCGTTGAAGAGTCCCTCAACAGTGTTTATCGCCAAGGGCGTGTGTGTGACAAATCAATTGGGCCTCTTGAGATCAAGATTGTTGCACCAGGGACATTTGACAAGCTGATGGACTATGCCATTAGCTTAGGTGCATCAATTAACCAGTACAAGACTCCAAGATGCGTGAAATTTGCCCCCATTGTTGAGCTTTTGAACTCAAGGGCTGTGTCCAGTTGCTTCAGTCCTAAATGTCCCAAATGGTTGCCTGGCCGCAAGCAATGGAGCAACAAGAACTAAGGGAAATGGAGGGGACTGCTCTTAATTGGTAGCTTTTCATGGAAGCTCACAAGCTGTTTTCATGACCACCTTAGGGAAAAGTTAAATGGACCCATTCTAGATTAACAACCCCATGTTTTTATGTTTCTTTTTCTTTCAACTTTCTTTTAACTGTTGTTTAGTATGCATAGTGACTTTTGATTTAGCCATGTACAAAAACAGTTCATGTTTCAAGGAAAAGCTCTTCCAAGAAAGAAAGAATTCTCCCTCTGTTTAGCTGTTTTATCTCTTGATAATCATCACAATTTAAGGGAATTTGGTTCTTAATTCCAGCCAGGAATCCTGCCCACTGGAGTCTCATGGGCCATTTACTAAAACGGCAAACAAGAAAGACAACTAACATAAACATCTATCTTTCCCCGTTATTTCAAGAAAAGCACACATTTATCCCCTGGAATCTGATACGTATGCAATCAAAGTATAGTAGCCTAATCATAAATAAAGAAACAATGATACCCTTTTTCAGTGGTGTAAAGAGAATCCAAATCTCTGTCAACAGATTATAACTACTTTTGATTAGCATCAATTTATACATGTATGCTCCTACAAGATTAGGCATAGATTTAGCTGAGAGTACTGGAATTAGTATACAACATATCATCTTCAAGAGAGTAATGATTTTTTCTTTGAAAAATTTATCCCATTTCTAAGGTTAAGACAAACTGCTCATCTATTATTGTGATTTACAGATCATTAGACTTTATCTACGGATTGTTCGGAGTTTACCGATTGCCTTGCCTTTCTATAAGGGACTTTGGAGATTTGAACCTGAATGCAAAATTGGACGCGTAACTACTTGCGCCAACCTGTTGACGGAGTAATTGTTTTTCTCTCAACCTCCAACTCTCCTCTCCATGATACTTTCCTATGAAGCCAAAGTTTTAAAGATGTATACGTATTTGAAACGAATGTGACAAAATTGTCATATTAAAACAATATTAATGTAAGCCACATGTGTGAGAGTATGTCACTTTGGCCCCTACAATTCCGTTTCAAACCATAAAATTGGGCAGGAATTCATAAACGGGGGTCAGGAAAAAACTCAGAAGACAAGAACTGCTGATCAGACACCAACTTTTGTTTTAAAGTGGCAGGGAGAGATAAGGTAGAATCAGGGCTGTTCCCTTTACCAGTTCCATTTTCTGAAATACATACAAAAGCAGTTCTGTCTTTCCAGAGAACAAATTGAGGATCCGGACAGAATTATAGCAGACTCACCAGACAAGAACTCCTGAAAAAGAGACAATTCCCAGGACAAGTTTTTCAGTTTTCAGATAAAAGCCATTGTTCTAAAAAAGAAGAAATAAATAAAGCAATTGACAGTGAATGAAGACGAGATAAGGCCTTTCTTTCTCTGCCTTACCTTTCTTTGCGTGTCTGTTGGTTTATTATTGTTGTGCAAGGCACTGTTGCCATGTTCATAATGTGTTGGAGTATCTCATGATTTCTTTCACTGATTTTCTTTTGAGCACCATTGCTCAAGCTTTCCCCATCCAAAGTCCAAATCCACCCCCAATGTATTTTTGCCTTTGTTTTGTCACATGAATGAGTGATTTAAAATTGTTTTAGGATTTGAATGAGGATGATAATAACAACAATAACATGGGAATTTTTTTTGTTATCATGGGTTTTCCACAGGGCACATTAAGGTTGCAATCACTTAACCAACTCAACAAAATTCTGTGGTTTTTCTTTCTTCAATGTACAATAGATGGTGATGTGTTGATGTTGAAGTTTCTATTAGAAAAGTGAAGACATTTGTAGGTTTTGATTTGACATTTCCTAAAAATAAAAAATGTGAGATTAGGTTTTCTTATATAAATTAAAAAGAAAAATATATGACTATCAATCTAATGCATGAGATTCTTCATGTAATAGAGGTTTTTGACAAGAATATATATATATATATATATATATATATATATATATATATATATATGTGTGTGTGTGTGTGTGTAAGTGCTAAAAATTGAATTTTAAATTATTTGTAGAACTCCCATGTAAGTAAAAATATGACCATTCAAGTTAATGTTCTTGTCAATACATAGTTATTCTTCTTAAGCAATTAGAAGAAGTGAATTAATGGAGTAAAACATGCCTAGCTTGGAAGAAATTGGCCACAATTTTAACTTATTTTATGACTAATTTTTTTTAGAACTTAATTAAAATAAGGTTACAGATATAGTAGAACAAATTATGCTCTCTTATTAGCTACCTCGACTTCACCTCTAATAATTTAAGAAGATTCAAACTACCATTGAGCTTAGAAAGAATGAAAGAAATAATTGAACACTTGACTTTAGGACAACTTCCTATAAAGTTTGTGGTGAACTTTCTTTCAAGATTGTAACAAATGAAGTAAACAAGAAGTGCATGAAAATCAGAGCATGCTTGTTGCCTATAGTGCAAGGTTGATGCTAACTCAATTCCACCATTAAATGCTTTCATTTGCCATTTTACACATACTTTCCTCCCTTATACATATGGACAAACCTTCTTGTCAAATAGGGTCACTTCACCATCATAATGTTGTACACCAATTCTTTTTTATTGTAAGTCACAAGGCATTGATAAATTAGATTTCTAGCTAGGTAGGGGCTAACAATCCATGCCATAAGGCATAAACAAGACATTTGGAAGCAACTTCACCAATGATTTTATGTAGTGGGGAAGAAATGAAATGGTACTATGAATAAATTATTGAAGTGATCATTTATTAACGAAGAGGGCGAAGCATGGAGGGTATTTAGATGGGGGTGTGCTACTTACTCCATTAGGAAAGACCAAAACCAACCCTTAAAAGAGTAAGAGTTAAAGATATGAAAGACAAATATCTTTTTCATAGTCACATGCTTGAACATTATCTCTTGTTTTCTGCCTTTTTCATGACTGTGAAAGAAAGGACCCTCCATTGCTAGTGACACTTTCATTGTGTACAAGCCTTTTTTTTTATTATTACAAATAAGTGAGATTGAGGTCAAATTTGTCGTAATACTATAGGTTAATTTTGAATTTTTCATTGTAATTCAATTTCACCAAAATTTATCATTATAATTTTAATCTTGTCTGTTTTTAATAATAATAATAATTGATGAAAGTTTGCTATTAATATATATTAACAAAATATTTCACAAAATTATTCTAATTTCTTTAATTTTAACTACTAATTTTATCACGTGACAAATTTAATTTTAATCTTATAATTAAATAGTAGATAAGCTATGATATTTTTTAACATCTAAATAAGTTTTTAACTTTTAATTTGCATTTGAATAAGTTATCAACCTTTAATTTGTACCTAAATAAGTTTTTAACTTTTAATTTACACTTAAATAAGTTCTTAACATAAATAAATTTTTTATTTGAAACAAGAACCTTATTTTTAATACAAATTAAAGGAAAAACTTATTTGAATACAATAAAAATATAGGGATTTTATTTAACAAAAATGAAATAATTTAGGGACTTTTTTAATATTTTAATATTTTTTAATCTTTTCTAAAAAATTGTATGAACAGACTGAATTAAACACCAAATTCCAACACTAATAACTTTATGATAAAAGCTGACAAGGGTTTGGTTCTAATTTCTCTAGTTTAAATTCAATAAAACAATTTTTTCCACAAATTTTCAATGAAATATTAACTATTTAATTTATATTAATGAATATCTTTTAAAAAAATAACCGAATAAATTTTGAAAAAAAATTTTATGGCAACTTTTGTTTAACATTTTTGGGTGAATGTCCATATATATATATATATATATATGTATATATATATATATTTATTTACTATCATTTTTTAGAAAAAATCAAAGATAGAAACCATGATGCCTAGTAACAGGGAACCAAAACCCATAAGTCTCCAAATCGGCGAGGAGGACTTGAAAAGGTCAAAAGGAGACAATGCCACGTATACTCTTGTCTCGATGGTCCACGTGGCCTAGTGGACCCGAAGACCATGCAGGGCACGGTTTCCCGAGAGAAACGTAGAAAACGGGAAAATTTTAAGAATTTTAAAAAAAGAAAATAATATTTGACGTGGGGGACGGGGACCCTTCTCAGAATCAAGCCACGTGGCACACAATCGCCGTTAACCAGACGTATTGTCGTTGGTGGGGCCACCTCTTGTTATTGAGACCAATCACAGCACGGAAATCCACGTGGGTTTGTTGTGCTTTCAGTTGGGTCCCAGCCTAAAAAAAAAAGAAAGAAAATCAAGAGCAATGCTAGCCGCTGATAATGAAACTTTGAGATATTTGGAAGAGATTCGGTGGAATCAGAACCAGTGTATTTTGGTGGTCTTCCTCTTTATGGCAAATTGTTTTAATTTTTTTTTTAGTACTAAAAGAGAATATCATTGCTCAATGAGAATTTATTCAATAATTAAGTTTTGATAAATTTTGTATAATGAGAGATTTTAAATTCAAATAACCATGATTTTGAAGATATGATCCCTATGAAATAATATTTTTTTTAAAAAAATTGATTAATTTAAGAAATATTATTATTCGAATTTAATGTGTTTTTATTTGATTTTAGATTGAATATAAAAAGAAAAAATCCAAATAGATTGAGACAAAGAAAAAAGCTTTATATAAATATATTATAGTATAAGTAATATTTATTCTCTTATTATTGTGATTGTCTTGGATATATATTTTACTAATGGAATATGCATTTTTTGTACGACAAGAATTTTTTTTAGATGGTTATAATGCTTTTAGATATCTAAATTCCTTTACTTCAACGTTGTCAATTCTATCTTAATATTGATATTCTTTTTGTTGGTTTTAAGATTAGGTTGAGTGATTGTTTCGAATTGAAGTTAGAAGATATTAACTAGGAGATAAGCTAGCTACTCCATCAATAATTTAAGAACAATTGTTGAATATTCTAGCTCCTTGTTCATATAAGAAATGAAGTCCTCAATTGTAATCCTTATAAAGTTGCAAGCAAAGAGAATAATGAATTCATGTTTAAATGAAACATAAACAATTTTATTGCTCTTTAATTTGGTATTATTTTCATTCGATTCCGACATGCCTTTTTTTTTGTGAACGAGAATTTTGGAAATAAAAAAAATTATTTGAATTAGAACTCAAACTTTCGTGTTTTTCCTATCTTTCTCGTTGCCACTAGATCAAAAAGTGGAAAACATTCTCACATGCTTTTTAAATATGCTAAATGAGCTAAAATAGTGTATCCTCCATTCCTCCAAACAACTCAAATATCAAAACTATGAATTTAGTACAAGTGATCGAAATGTTTTACAATGAATACCTAGATGTTTTATAACATTTGAAAATTATTCAATATATTACTGATAAAGTTTTTAAATTTCATAATTGAAATTAGAGGACTATCGGACATCTTATTAGGGTATATTAATTTTTTTTATAAATTAATACAACAAAATAGGCCAACGGATATATGATAATGTTTTAGCCTTGTCTGAAGAATTTAAAAATTTTATCAGCAATGTATGAAAAAACAATTTATACATTTTAAAGTTCAAAAAGAAGAAAATGGTAGTGGTAGTAGAAAGTTTAATTGAAAGATTGGGAAATATTATTCCAGGAGAAAGAAACTTTTAAGTGTGATGGGAAAAGAGGTTTTGCTTTTGAGGGACAATTAATCCAACAATGACCATTATATAGCAGCCAATTACAGTTTAAATTTGATTTATGAATCAAAAGATGATTGATGGACAATGAAATTTTATAACAATGATAAAGCAAAGGATGTCGGATAGAAAATCAAAGTTAACAATAATATAAGAGAGAGGCACCCTTTTAAATTAAGTTTTCAATATAAATATAATATATATATATATATATATATATATATAATAGATCATTATCCAAAAGGATGTTATTTTGTAATAACTTTTTCACTTATGAGTATGCAAAATTTTCTTATTTTTTATATTTAAATTAATAATTGACGAAAATATAAATTAGTTATTTGTCGAGAGTTTTTTTGACAGTGTATAAAATAATAATTCTGTCAAACTTTATAGTCAATTTCTTGTTCATTTGTTGTCGGAGTAAGATGCATGCATGGTACGAAAATTTGAATGGATACATGCAAATGTCGAAAGTGATTGCTTTGAAAAAAACAAGTAGGAAAGTTAATTTACAAAGTACAATAATAGAATCCATTCTTTGTCTAAAAATTTATTCTCACAGTAGACAATTTCAATAAGGAATTTCAAAATAAAAAATAAAATATTCAAACGCAAAGGATCATTTTTATGAACAAATTTTTTCGTATATATTTGATGCACAGAAAATTGAGAATACTCCCAATTTTTCCATACATTTTTTTTATGGAAAGAGAGGATATTGAAATGATGCTAAAAAATTTCACCCATACATTGAAAGTAGTCAAAGCACATAAGTATAATCTATTGTCCATTAGTTTTTGACCAGATGTTCATCTAAAATTTAACATGATTATCCCTTTGTGAAATGATAGGCTTGTTATGCCTACATTTGAAGTTCATAATATGTGATAAGTCCATTCTCTCCACACGTAGGAGAAGAATTGAAGTGGTGATAAAAAAAGATTCGCATTTATCAAAATGAGATATCTTGAATTAATAAATATAAAAAAAAATCACTTCATTTATCATCAATTGATTTTAAGTTACATACCTATTTAAAATTTAATAGATATGAAAATATCCATGACTTTTTAATTTTTAACTATTGGTTAAGATTTCAACAATTTGATCAACAATAGAGACAATAGATTTCGAATAGGATCCATAAAAAATGGCATCATGTTATGCAATAAAATTGGTGTGAAACAATGATGTGTTTAGATGCAATTATTGTGGTGACAATGAAGTGAGTGTAGTGAAAAGAAAAATACTATTAAAGATATTATATTATATTTTAAAAAAAAGATAAAAAGGGAGACGAGCAAATTTGAAATGCACTGACTTGATCATTATGCCAAATTAAGCATTAATCAATAACAAAGTCTTATTGCCATTTTTTTTAAATTGATGGTGAGATTGAGATTATTTTATTTCGAATTCAAACTTTAAAATGTACCGTAATTCTTCTTTATCTCTTCAATCAAATGATTGTTCACAATTGAACCTAATTACTTAGGAGACATTTCACCAATACAATAAATAAACAAAATACCTACGTTGGCCCAAAATTCACGTGAAATGTTAACTATTGCCATGTCGGAAGGTTGTGGAGGCAGCTATTTTGATGTCATCCCACACGTGGCGATCCTCGCCACGTCATCAGACAGCAACACGTGTCGTCCCATTGTTATAGACTTTGACTGCCCAAAAACCCCACCCACACGTGAGGGATATCTGCCTAGCTTCCCTCTCGGCCCCCCCTCGCTACAAGCCCAACACACTGGCCCAACAACACCGTCATCCACAGCATCTGGTAAGCTTTTCCTAAGCGAGCTGATTGATGCCATTGTCGCCATTGTTCAATCTGAATCATTCATTTAAATTTTTTACGTATAAATATCATGTGTCATGGCTTTATTATCAATTTTAAACGTCAGGATCACTTCGTCTCATGTGAAAGTTACATGTGATTATAACATATGTCGTATACGTGTGTATGCTGCAAGTTAAATAGGATTTCGTGATTCTTGTCTCTTTTTTCGATCCAATCTTCTTATTAGATATATAATGGTTGTCTTTCCTTGTAGTCATGCAGTTTCATGTGCAAATAGTTGTCAGCAACTTGGATAGTGTTGGACAGTATGTTAGGAGATTTAAGCCCCATGGTTTCAAATTCACACCATGAAAGTAAAACACAAAACGCATTTGGTTCATATAATTGAAGGGTGATGAAAGATGACAGGAGCACCCAAGATGGGAAATTCTCTTCATTTGGTCAAGCAACTAGACTTTAAGATTGAAGTTTTGGTTTTTGAATAATTTGTACAACGAAGGTCTCCAACTTGAGAAGAAAAATGTAAATGTTGAAACTCGAATTTTAAATTTACAGAATTTTTAGATGACTATTTGAGCTAATGCTAAGATGTTCTGGTATAGACTTTGAAAGTATTGTTTGAATCCAATTTTGGAGTGACAAGGATGCAGTTTCTCATTAATATTCCTAATTCTTTTTTTGTTTAATTTCTAGTGAGAAGTATTTGTCTAATGTCTACCTAACATCTAGCATTTTTGAATATAACAACACTGGGGTAAACAATGGGAGAAATTTTTAAAAGTGATTCTGATGTTGATTGCTGAGGTTTAGTGAGGGGAAATAGAAGGACATAGAGATAGATTCATGTTAATTTAAGTGAGATTTGCAGACAGTTTTTGCTTTGAAACTGACAGTTGGACAACCTGGTGAATTAACTATAGCCACCCCAACATTATTCATGCAAAAGCCTTAAAATACTCTTCTGATCTGCAATCTGAATTGACCACTTTTATGTACTGGAGATGCATTATTCATGCCAAAAGCTTGAAAAATGAAAATTAATTTGCATCATTGATTGCTGATGGAAACATTGTTTAATTCTTTGAGAAATTTTAAAAAGGGCTACAGGAAATTGCAGTAATCTCACTTGGAGGACTCAGCTTTCAATCAAGTTCAAGACTAGGAATAGATAATGTTTTAACACGAATTATGTACACAAATTGTCAGGTTGCAAGGATCGAATCTTAATCTCTAGAATTAAGAGTCCAACACTTTATCAACAGGCCGCAATTCGGCCTTTTTCTTTACATTGGTCAACTTTCCTGGATTCTAAAGCTTTAGTCAGCATTTTCCCAACTGTTTAAATTCTTGGTTTTTTGCAATAGCAATGATTATTTCCACTATCAGTATGTTGGAGTATGTTAACAAGTACAGATCCATGTCTTCCTACCACCTAACAGGCCAATACCACTAAATTCAGCCCATGATTAACCACCCTTCTTTGCTGAATCTGGTTTTTGTATTCAGATATATGAAACAGACTAGATCAAACTGCTGAAGTTTTTTTTTTATTTTAAAAATGAAATAATGATATGCAATATGCTAGAGTTAGACTAGACATGTTTGAATGTCCCTATACCTTTCAGATACAACAAACAACAATGATGATAATAATAATAATCATTAGTCAACCAAACCACTCTTGAGCTAGCTTTATTTTTATTATTCTCTTCTTATCTGCCATGTTTGCCCAACTAATAACTACTCTGGTTACTTAAACAAGATGATTTTGACACTGTTTTCAAGCTTGCATCATGCACTGATGACTGCTAGTTAAAATATTGTTTTGTACTTTGAAGAAGGAATAATGGACCAAGAGTTGTTGAAGAGTTGGTGATTTTCAAATCTGTTCTTTTCAATAGTGATGTGTGTCTGTTTAGATGCCATTTTCAACAGATTCTTGAAAGGAATAATCCATGGCAAGTTCTCGTGTTTGACTGCATTTGGCATTCATTGCAGGAATATACTTGTTTGGGTTATTGGCTTTGCTTTTGATCTTGGGTTCCTCATAGTTGGGCCATAGCACAGGAAGCAGAATCCACCTCGGCTCAGTTGAGCCCATTTTCACGCTGTGGCCATGGCTTCAGGTATCATGCTTCTGCTCGGTGTCTACTAGCTAGGGTTTCATTTTCTTTCCAAATTCATCAGATGACAGGAGAGGGCTGACATTGTATCTTTTCAGTAAAACATTTGTTTCTTTTTCTGATCATAGCACGTTCTAGTTGTTATAAAGTGATAATGAAAAAAACAGTAACCATTGAAATGACACAAGACATAACTAGGATCAGAGTTCAGTGTTATACGGTTGAATAAACTTGTCTCATTATGCAGCTTCAAATGAATGCCTTTGTATCTCAAGCACTCTGATTTCTAGCACATTTGTTAAAACAAATTTCCACTTCGAAGTCTGAACAAAATCTGGAGTTGGTATGAACTCGGAGCTTAACTCAAATAATTCATGCAATCATTTTTAAAAAGTGGCATCTGACAAGTTCAGAATTCAAATCTTAATACCTGCAACCCCTTCTCTTATCTTCAAGCTACAGCCTCTTTGTACCAAAAGGAACTCCATTTTTCAAAGCATTTTGTCTTATATTTCAACTCAAGAGTATCAATGCAATGGCTACCCAAGTCCCATGGCATACCAACTCCAAAAGAAGTTCAGGTTGTACTGAACATACATATAACAAAGTCATGCAGAATTCCATGTAACATATGCAACTATTATTTCTAACTCTGCAGCCACCGGTGCTTGATTACTGCAAGATAGCTAATAGAACAGCATTTCAGTGTAGATTTCAACAACTAAAATTTTCAGAGATGCTAAGTACTATGTGAAATTGAGAAGTAACACCAGATAATCAGGTTGTAACACCGAATTCTGGCTTCCGCCAAGGATATCAAGCTGATTTTCCATCTTCATCATTAATGAACAAGATTGGGAACGAAAGTAAATTAAACAAGGCTTGTGGAACCAGAAGTAACATGGTTTGTTGATATTATTGTCGACTAATTACAAGTTACTAATTTCTTGTCCAAACACCATTACAAAGATATGTTCCTTGCATGTTCATGAAGTTATCCCAGGAATTTCTTCATTTTCTCTGTGCTGAGAATAAACAGATGGGCTCGTAACAACATTAGGAAGGGTTTGTTCTTAGAGGACCATGATTTTTACCAGCAAATTTTAGCAAGAAGGCTGTGCACCGAAAGATGTAAACAAGGTGCATATATAAGCGTAAGCGCTGCACACTTCAGTAAGTCAATTTTACGGAAAAAGAAAAATAACCATGAGACAAGTGGTATCAAAGTAAAATTTTAACCATCCAATTCTATATTGAGCCCTTTAGAGAGGAAAACAAGATGAATTAGCCACAACCTCTAAAGAAAGTAGACAGAATGCTTCAATCTTATATCGGATATGAAAAGAAAAATGATTGAGAATATGAGTGTGAGCATTACATACCCCAATCAACCAATTTTATGAAGAGAAAATAATGAGCACATGATAGTTTGAGAACAGCATCGACAGAACTTACATAAGTTCTTAGATTCTATCTCTACATATACCGTCAAGGTAAGGTCACAAGTATCAGAGAGTCCAACATGTAATGTTATAAGAAATTCTCTTTATAATGTCGAATGTCCTCCACTTTGTAGTTAAGTGTCTGCAAAAATTTCATGTTCATGCAAGGTAAGGGGATCTATAATGTTGACATTTGACAATGTCTAGCTTCTGCTTTAATCCAATCCAAACTAAAAACATCAGAATAGTTCTGTTTTCTTGACAAGCACAACGACATGCAACTTTTTTTTATTAGGATTTCTTGTTTGACATCAACACTTCAAAATCACTTCATGTTTAGTTTAGCTCTAATTAGCAATCTTTCTACTAGGTAACAAGCTAATGACTTACCACAAGCTAGTTTAGATGAGCAGTGTAATTTGTACCAGTGAAATTGAAAAAGTGAAAATTATCATTAAAAAAAGAAAATTTTAATTTAAAAAATTTAAAAACAGGGTTGGAAAGATAATTTTCCTTCTAACCAATTTTTGACCTTTTTACCAAATCAAATAGCACTGTGACTCACCAGTGTCAACCAGTGAGCTGAACAGACCCTACATGTATGCATTACATGTATTTTTCTCCCCCCACCCCACAAAAAAAATGTATGCATAAATACACACATAAATATATAAATACAATAGGCCTTAACAATATAGTTCTCTTTATATATTCAATATGATCAATCCTTCACTGGCGTCAAATTTTAATTAATCAAGCAACCATATAATATGGGAGAGAACTTAAAAACACTGATAGCATTTTGAATTCTTAATAAAGGATAAAAACAAAATAAATTGTAGAATATTTTTAAGCTTAAAACTGAATTCTTGTACATTAATAAATGATAAAAAAATAATGGGTGCGAGTTAATTTCAAAATTAAAAAAAAAAAGGGATTTAAAGGCTCATTCGGTGTATGAAAAAAAGGGGATTTAGAGGCTCATTCGGTGTATGAAAAAATATGTTAGATTTATATGTAATTATTTAATCTTTGACAACAAAATCTACAATTCTCATGATGCCAAACTCTCCATCTTTCATTTGTCTACTTTATCTGTCAAATAATAATGCACCGACAGTGTGTAGTCTTTATACACTGTCAATACATTAGGTTGACATCTCATTAAAAAGCAAACTAAAAATACGTCAAGTCCTTAAAAAATAAATATAATTTTTTCGGTTTACTCATAAAGACTTATTAATAAAGTGTCAACTTTTTATACATTGATATATAGTATATAGAACCTACCCAAGGGTTGTGGCTCAGTTGGCAACGCAGGCTGAGTTTGTGGAAAAAGCTCTCGAGTTCGACTCCCACTAAACACATCTTTGGGAAGGGGTGAAGAGCCTTAACTGTGACTAAACCCCGAACAGGATTAATCTCAGACCGTTAAAACGAATGAGGATACCTGTGGATTATACCAAAAAAAAGTGTATAGAACCTATATACAGTCAATGCATCATGTATAAATCCATAAAAAAAAGATTTTTTATACATGGATAATAAAAATTTTAATTTCATAGATGAGGTTATTATCGTATGTTTTACTTTTTCAATTTTTTTTAATTTTCTAATATTTCTTAATGGATATGCGTGTCATCCTTTTAATACTAGCTAGAATTATTATCCTATCAACCACCAGTTGAGTTTTTTAACTCCACAACCGGTGTTAAGATTATAATATGTGTCATTTAAAAATATTAAGAAAATGAAAAATAAATAAAATGAAACACATGTCATTATCTTAATCCCGCTCGTGGAGTTAAAAAACTCCACTGGCAGTGGATAGGATAATAAACTTTAATACTATTTGTAAATTTAAAATTTCTACTCACAATAAATGAAATAATTTTTGGATAATTATTCCATACATTGTCAGTGGAATATTCTTATTCCACAAGCGGTGTTAGAATCGTAACACATGTCCTATAAAAATATTAAAAAAATAAATAAAATAAAACATGTGTCACTATCCTAACATCGCTTGTGGAATAAAAATATTTCACTGATAGTATATAAAATAATTATCTATAATTTTTTATAAAAAATTTATTAACATTAAACTATGAAATTAATATACAAAAATTTAACGTGCTTTCACACATTTAAGGAAAAAGAGTTCTGTAACCCAAAAAGAAAAGAGTTCAAATCCATGAATTTTGGACTTTTAGCCCAAAACACTAAATTGAACCAAACTCTAGATTTCTATTGCTAGCCCAAACTCAAGCGTAAAAAATATCAGACATCCTCAAAGTCTCCAAGCCTTGCATTTTGCGACGCTTCCCTTCAATTCATCAGTTCAAGTCTTCAAGAAATATCACAATCTAATCTCCTCCTCTCTCTCTCTCTGACATTTCCGATGGCAACTCTCTTAAACCCTTCCCTCCTTCTACCCGCAAAACCCTTCCTTCCTAATCGTTTCCGGCTCACTCCACTTCCTACTCTCCGTGTAAACCCACTGACTCACCATCTTCCTTCATCGTCATCGTCAACTCGTCCTCCTCGTGCTATCAAAGCTGCGGGACGTGACAGTGACTATTCACCCAAGAGGAGCAGCAGCAATGAGCCAAGGGAAACGATAATGTTACCTGGTTGTGATTATAACCATTGGCTTATTGTCATGGAGTTCCCTAAAGACCCTGCTCCTACGAGAGAACAAATGATTGAGACTTATCTTAACACTCTTGCTACTGTCCTTGGCAGGTCAGACTTTCTTCTTTCTGGGTTTCTTTTGTTTGGTTGAAAAATCTGAAAATATGAAACTTTGATGTAAGTTTTTATGGGTTTTGCTTGGTTTTCTATGAGGTGCTTAAAAATTCCTCTTTTTGATTTTCTGGGTTTGTTTTGTTTTGTTGGGGAATGTCAAATTTTGATGTGATTTTTGTGGGTTTGCTTGGAATTGTATGAACGTGTTGCAATTTTCTATTTTTTTTCTCTTTTATCTTTTATTGAAACATAGAAAGAGAATTCCTTTGTTTGATTGTATTCAGTTTAAGGTAGGGGTTTTATCAGTATGGTTATATATCTAATTTTTTAGCCTGAAGATTATGAATAAAGATGGAGCCTTGAATGAATAAAAGAAATAAGATTGAATCGTGCATTGCTTATTTGCTCCCACGTATATTGAATGATCATAATTAGTTCTTTCCAATAAAGTTGAAAGTAGATTGAAGAGGAGAAAATATGCAATTCATTTGGCTTGTTATAACGACATTCAGCCCACATTATAACAGTTTATTCTTAGAAATTGATTCTACTTAGCACAGAATCTTTATCTTGGGCCAGAAATGTACCTGTTTACCTGAATCTATCACCTTAGCTTTTGAGATCCTCAAAGGTTCGCGATAGAGTTGGTTTAAGATCTTAACTTGTTAGTTTGATCTGCATTTGTACATATTAGTGAAGCTCACTACTCATATGCCTCTTCCAGCTTCATGGTAGCTTTCTTTCAGGGTGTCTGCAGTCTTGTTCAAGTCTCTATCATGGATGAGCATTTAGCAATAATTAACATGAGATCTGCACCTTTTTGTATCAATGAGAACCGGCTACCTTATTACCGTGTAGTAAATTAGCATACAATAATCACCATTTCGTGAGTATATTTGTATCTAGTAATTGTAATAAAGAAATCTCAGATACATTTTTTTTTTCTTTTCTTTATTACAGCATGGAAGAAGCAAAGAAGAACATGTATGCATTTAGCACCACTACATATACAGGGTTCCAATGTACTGTATCAGAAGAAACCTCTGAAAAGTTCAAGGGTAAGAAGATTTATCTGGATTTGTTTGTTTAAACTATGTTGTTGTCTTTGACTTGCGAATGAATTTTATCCTTTTGGATGTAGGATTGCCTGGAGTTCTTTGGGTGCTGCCTGATTCCTACATAGATGTCAAAAATAAAGATTATGGAGGTTTGTTGGGCAACTTAACTTTAGTTATGCGAAGAAATTTTTTTGTTGTTTCACCAGACATCTAGATTATGGTCGTATAATGTGCTTTTGCTTTTGTGTATTTTTAGGTGATAAATATATCAATGGGGAAATAATTCCCTGCAAATACCCTACTTATCAACCAAAGCCAAGAAAAGAATCAAAATATGTGAGCAGAAGATACGAGAGACGAAAAGATGGTCCTCCTGCTGGACAGTCCAGACCAAAACAAGCAGCAAATCAGTCAGAATCATCATCTTGACAAGGTACTATAAACACCTTTCTATAAAAAAGGGCAAATCCAGTGCACAAGGCTCCCATATATTGTGGGGTGTGGAGAGGGTCATATGTACGTAGCCTTTCTTCATGTTAACAAAAAAGTTGTTTCTGTGACTTGAACTTGTGCCCTTCCCAGACCTTTCTATACTCCTCTATATTATGTTTGTCTAAAGTCTAATTTTCATCATACAAATTCTTTCTTTTGTTGACAGTTCATCAAGGGTTCGTTGCCAGGACAGGTGGTACCAGGCAAGCTCTATTTTGCGTGCTAGTGAAACACATGCGCCGGTGTACTATTTATCTGTTCTATAAATTTTCCCCTATAAGTCTTTGTAGTAGTTTTATGCAGACAGAAATAGACCTATATGAGTTTGTTAGCAACGTTGTCAATTGAGAAGTATGTTAGCTACACGTGGTTATGATTACCTTTGATCTCGCATCCAATTTATTTCCCATTTAAACTATAAGCTATATGGATATGGATTTGGGTTATTATGTGCTTGCCTTGGTTTCCAGTTGCTTCATTTCTTGGCCAACTTTGTGTATATGAAAGTATGAAGAATGTTTAGGTATAATACAGTTTGATGAAAGGCTTTGAAGTTCCATGAAGAAAGGCTGTCACACAATGTCTCATCAGCCAACAGTCTTCCCATTGTTCTTCATAGCCCATGGTTCACCAACTGATACTTTCACATGGTTAGTGCAGTAAAAGTCAACCAAAATGAAAACATGAAAGGAAAAACAGAAGGGTTAGCTTCAAATTAAATTGGTGGTTTACATTTATGTATGTTTCTCTAATTAGTAGTGGAAATTGTTAAGAAAGTTCAGAAAGCCATGTGTGGGTTTTGTTCATTTTGGAAGACCAATAATTGTCTGGGTAAAAAGAATTTAAAAAAAAAAATTGTCTGATTGATTGTAGTTATGTTTGCCTCAAAGAGGCAAAGCTATTTCTTTTTCTTCTCTTCTAATTGCCTAAATTATCTTTAGGGTAATTGTCATATTTCATATTAAAGACACTTCGAGTGAATAAATAACGTGGGAATCTGAGAATAAAAATTTTATTAATTTGGAGATTTAAATTTTAAATTTACTAAAAATCATCTTTGTTAAAGATTACATGAATTGCTTGATTGAAGTGCTGATTTTTTTATACATATTAATTAATTTTAATCATTATCATTCCCTTATATTTGGGATGTGCTTAAAGCAAGAACAAGCAGCTATACATGAAGTTTCCTTGAAGGGAAATTACAGCCTTAATCAACTATAAATATAATGAAATAGGTTTATTAGCTTATAAACAAACAAAAGGTTTCATTTTAAAAGAAAATAAAGAAATTAATTAGAAAAATACATCTAGGAGAAAGAGGAAAAAGAATAATAAAATCCCAAGCTTTGTTTAGGTTATTTTAAGAACTAATCTTAAAAAATAAAAATATAAAAGAATTCTTTTTCCTTTTTTTGAAAGTTGATGGGACTTGTAACAAAACCAAGAGACACAATCCTCGGAAACAAAGAGAATATTTAGAAAAAACAGTTTTCCTCTTGCTCAAAATGTACAAGATAGGTATACGTATTCGTATAATGTAACAGCTTATTCTTACCAAGAAAAGAAATGCTTACTAAAGTAGTCAATAATCCTTAATAAATTCAACTTGCTAGCTAATTACAAACCATTCCTAGCCAACTACAATTTGCAATTTTGTTAAAGCTTACTCTAAAATTTTGCTTATCATTATATTAATTAATTTTATATATATAATAATATAACCAAAATTTTTTTTTTTGGTTATTTGAAGAAACCAACAGTAGGTAATTTTTTTTTTACAAAAAATTTCGTAATTTAAGAATGAAATGAAGAAATTGCAAGTGCTGAAATTAACATTAAACTTATTAAAAATCATTTTTTTAAAAAAAACTATATGAATTGAACCTGGTTTAGTTTAAATATTCGTAAATAATATCCAACAAATTTTATGCAGGAATTTTAACACATATAATATCTTTCCTTATTCTCAAATTTTGATTTTTTTTTAAAAATACATATCAATTAAACTAAACCATATTCAAATAATGGAAATTTATAACAATAGTAAAGACAAACAAATAGTTAACGACAACGATGTTAATGGAAATCTTAATATTATTATAACAAGCATGCTAGCTAAGAAGATTTGCATGTGTTTGTTAAAAGAAAAACAAATCAATTCTTGATCATATTTGTATTAGACATAATAATATTGGCTGTGATTTTTTTCATCTCTTTTCTCGGGGAATTCCCTTGTTTTATGGTCTCTTTTTCCCTTTGAGCTTCCCACCATTGTATTATTTTACTCGTTTCTTTAATGGCCCAAGATCCCAATCTTCTCTTTATATAAAATCTTCATTTCTTTATTTTTTTCTACATTGAAAGCCTTTTAATATTAGCATTAAAATCATGCCAATGAAATCTTGATTTAGTGACAAGAAAGAGGTCTTGATACTTTGAGATCTCATATTCAAGTTTCATCAAATATGAGTTTGAGTTAGTCTAATTATTTACTAGTTTGTTTAATTTGTTATAATTATTTACTAGTTTACTTAATTTGAGTAATGTAATTTTCATAAATGTAATATACTGATTGTGATTGTAACTTCTAATGAAAATGCACTACTCAAAAAAATATTAGCATTAAAATTATATTTGATGCAAAACAATAAAAGAACAAGAATCTAATTTCTTTTGAAAAAAAAAGGAAAAATTTTGTCTTCTTCCCCAAAAAAAAGAAAAAAATTAAAGGGAATCAAATCAAGCTGAAATTCTTGTCTAGTGTATATAAATACCAAAAATAATACTAAAAGAAAAAAACCGAACCCCATACTAACCCAATATGATATCATTATATACTAAAGGTAGAGAAAAAAAATGTAAACATCAAAGAATTCAAAAATTTCATTAATAAGATTATGTCAATGGAAATGATGACATGAATGGTAAGTAAATTTATTTTTTAAGAAAAAAAATTATGTTATTTTTTTTATCTTTTTAAATTAAATTCTTGTAAAAAATATTGATAAAATAGATATTTATTAAAATAAATTAATATTTATTAGAGAAGGCATTTTAATATATATTAGGAAGGCATTTTAGAATTTATTAATATATGTTAGAGAAGATTCATTCTGTTTTCGTTCAATTATCATGTTTAACTTTAGTACTTTTAATAGAATTTTACAAACAAATTTATATTGTTATTTTATTATTATTATTATTATTATTATTATTATAAATAATAAATATTAATAAATTTTAAAATGCCTTCCTCTGCAAATATTAGGAAAAAATCTTTTTGATAAAAATAAATTAATTCAATAATAGTTTTTGAGGTAAAGGAATGTATTTGAATTATTTAATAAGTAAGGATCCATTTACACATGTATAAAATAAATTTGTTTTACACAGTTTTATATATTCATATAGGATTAATATTTTTGCAAATCAACCGTTGGATTTAACAACCTTCTCATATTTATTATGTATGTAAATTTTTGAATCAATCTGTTATTTCTATCATTTTATCTACTCATATTTATTATGTATGTAAATTTTTGAATCAATATACTATTTCTATCATTTTACTCAAGAATAGTATTTTTTTCAATATATAACAACTGTCGAAATTTTATTTTATAAAATAAATAATTAGACGTATTCGATTAATTTGAAATTTGGCATGCATGATCTATGTGAATAGAACATAAAATTCAACGGTTGGATTAAAAAAAATTATAAATCATATAAAAAAATATGAAAGTGTGAAACTAAATTTATTTTACACGTATGAAACTGGATCTCTCTTCTTATTTAATTCATTAAAAAGTGGAAAGAGCGGTGCTCTTTCGCAACGGTAGATTCATGATAGCAAGAGGTCACGCAAATGTCACGCGTGGGGACGTGCATGACCCACACGTGGGCCAATTCCAAACCGGAAACCTGCTTTTACCCTGACCCATCCCTCGAACACAATCCAACTCTCGTGACCATCTGACCAACCGGGAATGCCAAGTTGCCAGTCACCCTTGGTCCACGTGTGTCATATCATTGGGCTGGGTTAGCCACCCTTGGTCCCCCGTCAGTAACGCAATCATCAGCCTTAAATAAAAAAAAAATATGACAGAACTTTGTCCAGTTTAGTTCAGGTCACTGTCCCCCTGTTCTTTCCCAAAATGGCAAAAGGGTAAATAAATAACCTATTTTGACCCTTTTATCAGAAAAACTATTTTCTTATATTTTTCTTAATTTTTCTTCCTACAATGTTTTTCACCTTAATATATACACAATAATGTGATATGATACAAAAATAATGTAAAAAAAATGAAAGTGATACATATTAAAATTTGATAAAAAATTATATATGAATTTGACAAAATTTTAAAAAAAAAATTATATTTAATGAGTCAACATGAAGTTTAATATTTTACATGACATAAATATAATTTGAAATAACATGAACATAAATTATATGCTCAAATTGTGAGCCCTAGTATAAGCCTAAATATAAAGCTAATTCTACTCAAGGGTTGTGGTTCAGTTGGCAATGCAGGTTGAGTTTGTGGGAAGAGCTCTCGGATTCGACTCCCACTAAACACATCTTTGGGAAGGGGTGAAGAGCCTTAACTGTGATTAAACCCCGAACAGGATTAGTCTCAAACCGTTAAAACGGATGAGAATACTTGTGATTTACACAAAAAAAATATAAAGCTGATTCTACTAAGCCCATAAATACAAGGGGAAAAAATGTTAGAATCTGAAATGTGAAGAGTAAAATGGTATGTTTGCCCTTCAGTTACTAATCTGACAACATGGGGCTTTGAGAGTTTGTCTTTTTGACTGAAATATGCAACCGTTACATGCTTCATGTGCCTGGGGTTAAGAAGTTGAGCTATGATTTGACCAAATTGCCCTTCATTGGCTAATTAACCCTAGTGGATTGTCACTATAATTAGGGTTAGAGTTTTTTATGATAATCTTCCTTGCCTTGGAGCGGTATCCTTGTGATGAGATCTGAAGAAGAAAGATTGAGATTGCTTCACCTTCTTGTTCATGCAACAATTTGGTGCGGGACCAATTTTTGTGTTAATTGTTTAAGTTTTGATTGCAAGAAAAGAAAAGCAAATTGGAAAATAGTATGAAACATTATATGCTACTCATTTTTTTTAATTTAAAAGTTACGGAAATTTTTGAAATTCCATTTTATAAATAAAAATAAAACGTAAAATAAGATAACAATCTAATAATTTAAATACGATCGAGTCGATTTTCAAATGTTTTTTAAGGAAAACTATTTACAAAGTTTGTCATGGTAAATTTGGGATACAATTTTAAGCTCTTTAAGATCCATAATAGTAAGAATATTAGAGAAGCTTGTATCATCGAAGTAAATGACTAGATAAAAACAAAGAAAGAATTTGGTGCTATTGTATTTTTCTAGTTCAATTAACAAATCTTTTCAATTTTCATAAATTGATTCAAGGTTCTATTCATTTCCAATTTCCACATGACAAAAATATCAAATTCTATGTAGCAAACCTCTCAACAATTATGCACATAAAAACAAGACAAATAATGCAAATAATTTAAGACTACATCGTACACAATGGACCACACCATGTTTAAAATTAAAGCTTACCTCAAATATTAATACAAGAAGAAGCAAACCAACAAATTAAAAATAAATAAATATCAATTATAAACCTAAGATTAAATTAATGCTCATAAGGTGATAAATTAGAAGAAAATTAATTAACCCTAATCAAACTACCCCTTTTAAGTTGGCCCCATTCACCAACCAATGGCAAAAGAGTAATCTCACATTAATTTTTTTTTAAATTTTTAAAAAGTCTTTTCCACTTTTATTTTTCCTTTTCCATGCCATTCATTCCATCTCCCCTAACAGGCCAACGCCCATTTCCTCATAAGCCTTTGCTTTTCCTTTTTCTCTTTTTCCATCTTTCTATGCATTTGAATACCAGCCATGGAATTCCTTAGCAGTAGCAGCAAAACCAGAGTCTATTTAACAAGGCAACTGCTTTGCTTTTACATAATCTTTTGCTTTCTTTTACCCTTCTCTGTTTCTTCTTCTGCTTCAATCCATGATCTTCTTGTTTCAAGAGGCTTGCCAGCAGGGCTGCTGCCAAAGGAAGTGAAATCCTACACACTTTCAGAGAATGGAACCCTGGAAGTTTTCCTGGATGGGCCATGCTTGACCAAGTATGAGAACAGGGTGTTCTTTGACAGTGTGGTGAGGGCTAACCTCACCTATGGCAGCCTCATTGGAGTTGTAGGGTTAACCCAGGAAGAACTCTTCCTTTGGTTGCCTGTTAAAGACATCATTGTTGATGACCCAAAATCTGGTCTGATTTTGTTTGACATTGGTGTTGCTCACAAACAGCTTTCCTTGTCTCTCTTTGAAGAACCACCTGACTGTAAACCTCAAGGTAAGATAATGTCTTCCTTTTCTTTCTTTCTTCTTCATTTATTTATTTATTTATTTATCAATCATGTTACAGAATGAAATCAAGGTTCATAAATCAGAATATTTGTCATTTTTTTCTTGATAAATATTATGTGACATGTTAGAATGTTGGTTTGGGCTAGTTTTTAATTCAAAATTACATTTTTTTGGGTGTTTAATGTTCATGTAAATTTGTATTTTTGAATACTCTACTAATTATGTTTTCAGTTTTGATTCGATATTTGTATTTTGTTTTTTAAGCTAAGAGTTCCACTGAAAAAAATTATTTTTGTGGCTATTGAGACGAAATTTCTGTTATTATTTAGAGAATAGAAACTGATTTGGAATTTAATGTCTGAGTATTCTGATTTTAATGACAGTTTCCTTTGTTGTTTGATTCTTGTTTGTCTAATTCCTCCTTTACCAAAGAAAAAATATTTGTTAATTTAAAAAAATAAATAATACTATTATTTCATTTTGTTGAAAAATAAATGTGAATTTATGTTTTTCTTATTTACATTTTGTTTGAGTGACTAATAATAAATATTGGGGTTCTCTTTTGCAGGAATACTGAAGAATCATGTGAGGAAGGAGAAAGGGTTTGAGGCTTTGAGATAGAAAAGAATTCCAAGTGGTTTCAACTGTCTTTCTTTTTTTAAATATGTAATAATTAATTAGGTTTTTCTAATTATGTTTAAATATAAGTAATTTTAGGTCATGTTTAGGAGTTGTAAAGAAGTGGTTTTCTTGGAATCTAATCTTTTTTTTTTAATTTTTTTCTTTCATTCCTTTCGTTTTAATCCATTAATTAAAGATAAAAAAGGATTAGATTAGCACCAAAGCAATGGATAAAATTCTTATTTATCTCTCCACAACGATAATTGATTATCGACTTAGGAATTTTCTTCCTTTTTAAAAAACATCACTTATTTATTCTCTTTTTTATCATCTTTTTTGTTTTATTTTTAAATTTAATATTCCAAATCTTTCAAGAATCAAATCACCTAATATATTTTAGATTTGTGATAAGATTTTGTCAGGAAATTTAAAATAGAAAAAAAAGATAATTTTTACAATTTTTAACTAGTGATTTACAAAAATCTTAATCTTCTCAAATTTAAACCCAAAAGGCTATATATTTATTTGGATGTCAGTTAACATTTAAAACCTTTCGTCTACTAAAATACCATTTTTTTTATTTGTGAAAATTACTTTGCGCAATGAAAAATTTTATATATTTAAAAGGTTAAAATAAAAAATTTCTAAATTTTAATATTTTACTTAAATAAAATTTTATATTTTATTGTATCTAAATTAAATTTTTAATCTTCAATTTACTTCTAAATAAACTCTTAATTTTTAATTTGTACTATAATCTGAATAATTCCTTGACATAAATTAATTTTTTTTGTTTGAAATAAAGGTTTTATTTGAGTGCAAAACAAAACAACTTATTTTGATATAATAAAAATATAAAATAATTAAAAAAATTTTTAAATAAAAAATTTATGTAGGTTCATATATCTATAAAACACTTTTCATTAATAGATTTTAGTAGTATATAAAGTTTCTTTAAATTACTAATCAAAACTTTATTTTAATCTCTCTTTTTTAATACTATAGTATATATAATATAATGATAATAATTAAATATGATCATGAAGATTTTTTCCACCATAGCATAGTCTTTAACTTTATGATTTTACGCGGGAAAAGTGGGGTCAATGTGTTAATGTTTTGCATTGCTAAAACGGACCCACAATCACCTAGATGTAGGGTACATAGAAAGCATTATTTGCACATTTGTTTTCATTGTCCTTGGCTTTGGCATTATCATAGAGTCCTTCGCCCTCCCCTTGAGATCCTTTTATCCTCTTTTGGTGATAGCCTTAACTGAAAGAATTTTTTTTTTAATGATTTTTTGTTGCTAACCCATAAAGTTATCTTAAAATATCTTAACTAAATAAGCCAAAGATTGATCAAGATTACATACATTTGTTTTTCTGCAAACACATTTGAGGGGTTGAATTAGATAATTATTGAAAATTCTATTTATTAATTTGCAAATTGCAAAGATTAAAAATTTGGGAAAATTAATTGAAAAGATAATGTGCTAATCAGATAATATGGTATTTGTACAAAGAGATTAGTAATTTTTTTATGAATAATACATTTTCTTTCAAAGTTATAATCATAATCAGCGTAGCATATTATATTTAATAAATCGATAACATGATAAACTAGTAAATATAAATAACAATAACAAATTAAACTCAATTTTACATTTGATAAGACTTGAACTTAAGATCTCAAAGTCTTAAGATCTTCTAATTATCACTAAATCATAATCTCATTAGCATGCGATTGGTAATTAATTGATTAATTCACTCTTGATAATGGATTTTTATTTCTTATTCTACTTGTTATGATGACTAATAATATGTAATTTTCAACTATCAAATCTAACTATATAAATATAGTGTAATTTGTTGAAAAAAGTTTTGAACAAGGGGTTATGTTTTAATTCAATTCACACCTTTTGCAATAAACATAGTTCAACCCCCAATATAGACAAAATTAATTGCATGTATAGTTTGTGACAAAAACTTTTAGCATTCTAATTTAATAAATCCTGTAATTAATTTGTAACATTCCTTTTGTCCCAACGATTAATATTGCATTAGAATCTATTTATTCTAAGTTTTGTTAGATTACATGATTCAAATCATGTTAAATATACTCATCTCTAACATCAAAGACTCATTTTGTGGAGACCCATACGAGGCATTGTCCGCTTTGACTAGGAATATAAATAGGTCGGGTATCCACTAAGTTTGGGATACCCAAACCTGATTAATTTTTATAATACCCGAACCCAATTAACTACTCCATTATTTTAATTTATGTTATCCGAACCCTAATCCTATAAAATAGGAAATACCCGTTTAACTATCCAAACCCGTTAATTACCCGTTTATTAAGTCAAAGTTTGGCTTTCAAATTTAAATTTGAAATCAATTTTGGAATAACTTAATTAAAAAATTAAATTAATAAATTTAATTTAACACATAAAAATAAATTAAAGTTAAAAATCATAATTGTCGTAACGGCTTCGCGCTCGACGATTTTCGAAAAACGTTTAAAAATGAAAATGGAGTCGCCACCAATCTTTTTTAACTAGGTGTGATTGGCCACCTAAAAATGTTTATCTTTTTAACAAAATCTCAAAATTAATTAAGTTTTATTAAAAAGACAAATTTTTGGTCTGCGAAAACAAAATTTGGGTTCGGGGGTACGGTTACGCGTGGGGAAGGATTAGCACCCCCACGACGCCCGTTAAAAAACGGTACCATAATAATCATGTGTTATCCTTTAGTTTTAATAAAATGGTCTTGAATTAATATTTAAAAATAATTCTTATTTTATTGCAATCAATTTTATTCTTTTAACTTTGAAACATTTAAATATTATTTTTTTGTTTGAAATAAGTGAAAATCTTTTGTATTGAAAATTATTCCGAAGTACCCCAATACTCTGGTAGCATTTCGGATAATTTCCTCACCTAGAAATTTCTTAAGAATCACTACTTGTGAGTTCTATAGAATCTCATCATCAGAAGATTCACACTCGTTCCAAAAATTATTATGAGTGCATATGATGCAAACAGATAGTACATGATGCACATGGAACTTAAAAGAGATTTATTTATTTTGATTTTATTAATGAAACTCTTGATATTGAGAAATTTAGCTAAATATCCCAATACTCTGGTAACATTTACCTAATTCCTTTCACCTAGGGATCAGTCAAGAAATCACTACTTGTGAGTCTCATGACATCCCATCCTCGGAAGAATTTCATTTAAATTTAAATTTTATTATTGATTTCTTTTTTTTATTTTCCTTTAAAAACTTATCTATTTTTATTTTTAATAAAACAAATTAAATTTTCTATTAATCTTTTTATTTTCTTTTAAAAACTTATTTATTTATTTTTATTTTTTAATAAAAATTTAAATTATTGAAAAATCATACTAAACATCCCAATACTCTGGTAACATTTAGCACGACTCTTCTCACCTAGGGATCAATCAAGAAATCACTACTTGTGAGTTTCATGACATCCCATCATCGGAAATTCATTTAATTATAATTTTTATTATTAGTTTTCCTAAAAAAAAACTTATTTTATTTTTTTATTTTTAACAAAAGAAAATTAAATTATTGAAAAATCATACTAAATATTCCAATACTTTTGGCAACATCTAGTACGACTCTTCTCACCTAGGGATCAGCTAGGAATCACTACTTGTGACTTCCGTAGCATCCCATCATCGGACTATTCATTTAAGTTTAAATTTTATTAATTTCCTTTTCCTTTCTTAAAAAAAATCATTTATTTTTATTTTTTAATAAAAAATGTAAATTATTGAAAAATCATACTAAATATCCCAATACTCTGGTAATATTTAGTACGACTCTTCTCACCTAGGGATCAGTCAAGAAATCACTACTTGTGAGTTTCATGACATCCCATCATCGGGCATATTTTTTAAAATTTTTATTGTATATATATTTATTATTATTTTTTTTAAAACAATAAAATAGATTACATACTTCATATTTTTCAAATTATATTAACTAATATTTAATTTCATGTTTTTCAAACAAATTATTAAAATATATTAATTAACAATAATATTTAAAAAAGAAAACAAAATAATTAAATAAATGGATAGCATAATAAAGTAAATAGAAAAAGGAAGGAATTATACCTAAATAATTTGGATTAAAAAAACCCAAAAAGGGCCCAAAATCAAACCCAAAAAGTGTGGGCCTAGCAGCCTGTTAAGTGGCCCAAAGCAGGTGGCGGACCGGGTCGGGCGCGCGGGTCGTCAAATGGGTCGGGCACGCTACGCAGGTCGCGGGGGAGGAGGTCGGACGCGTGATCTCGGGTCGGGTCACCTGGGCGTGCGGGTCTCCCTTACTCCGGGGGTCAGGCGCGCGGGTCCCGGGTCGGATCCCGGGTCCCGCGCGGATCCTTCCCCTCTTTTTTTTTTAACTATAAATTCCACCCTTTTTTTTTACATTTCATTTTCTACCTTTTTTCAGAAAAAAAATTTCCAGAGCCTTTGAGCTCTCCGCCGGGGCGATTCTCGGCCGCCGCTGGGGTCGCTTTCGGCCACCGTCCGCCGCCGCCGGTGATCGGATCACAAAAAGCTTCCCACTTTCCGGAGGCTCTCCCCCTGAGTTCGATTCAGGCCTCCGATTCACCAAAAAAATCCCCCTACCCCGCAAATCTGACAAATCGAAGCCCTCTCCTTTTTTTATTTTTTATTTTTGGTTTTCTTTTTTTGATCTGGTTGTTGTTTTGGTTTGTTTGTGGTTTGTTGGTGGTTTGTTTTGCAGGTTTGGGGTTCAGATCTCGGATTTGGAGGTCTCGGTTCCGAGATCTAGGTTTTTTGGTTCTCGGATTTGGGGGTTGGTTTTCGGTGATGGTGTCTGGTTTCGGTGGTGATGGTAATGATGATGGTGGTGGATAGTCTGGTAGGAGTGATGGTTGTGGTTTGGACGGTGATGGGTAGTTTTCGGATTTCGGGTGATGGGGAGACCGAATGGTTGGGTTTCGGTAGGGTGAGGATGATGAAGGCTGAGAATGGTGGTTGTCGGTCTTGGGGTTCGTTGAGATGAAGGTGCTAAAGGTGATGGTTTTGTTCAGGGTTGAGGGAAAAATGGGGTTTCGGGTCCTCTCCGGATGATGTTAGGGGGACTGGTATATGGGGTTTGGGAATGGTGGCTGCAGGGTTGGTGACCGGCGGACAGTGATGGTGATTGATGGATTGGACAAAAACAAAATAAAATAATAATAATAATAATAATAATAATAATAATAATAATAATAAAAAACACAAATAATAACAATAAAAATATAAACAAATAATAATAATAATAATAATAATAATAATAATAGTAATAATAATAAAATGGGACAAAATTATGTGTCAATAGCTGCCCCTCTTTGCTCATTGCTGAGGATCAGGAATAGAGCAAAGACAATTGACAGTAATTTTGTCCGGCTTATGACTCATTTCTATGCTTTTCTCTCTCTTTCTTTTCTTTCTTTCTTCTTTGTTCTTTCTTTTCCCTTTTTTTTTTCTCTTTCTCTTTTTTTTTCTTTCTTCTCTTTTTTCGTATGCGCTCTCTTGCAGCAGAGGCGATGAAACTTTAATTTTAAATCATCTGTTTGTTTTTTTTTAATGTGCTCCTCTTGCAGCAGAGGCAATGAAACTTTAAAAATTTTTTTGTTTTGTTTGCTTTTTTGTTTTTTGTTTTTTTTTCATTTTTTTTTTCGAGAAAGCTCCTCTTGCAGCAGAGGCAATGAAACTTTAAATTCTTTTTCTAGAAATGTGCTCCTCTTGCAGCAGAGGCGATGAAACTTTAAATTTTTTTTTTCTCTTTTGAAATGTGCTCCTCTTACAACAGAGGCAATCAGACTTTAAAATTCTTTTTGAGAAAGCTCCTCTTGCAGCAGAGGCGATGAAACTTTAAATTTCTTGTTGTTTTTTTGTTTTTGTTTTTTCTTCTTTTTTCTTCTTCTTTTTTCGAGAAAGCTCCTCTTGCAGCAGAGGCAATGAAACTTTAAATTCTTTTCCTAGAAATGTGCTCCTCTTGCAGTAGAGGCTATGAAACTTTAAAGTCCTTTTCTGAAAAAGCTCCTCTTACAGCAAAGGCGATGAAACTTTAAATTAAATTTTTTTTTTGAAATGTGCTCCTCTTGCAGCAGAGGCGATGAAACTTTAAATTTCTTTTTCTGAAAATGGGCTCCTCTTGCAGCAGAGGCGATGAAACTTTAAATTCTTTCTTGAAAAGTGCTCCTCTTGCAACAGAGGCAATGAAACTTTAAATTCTTTTTCTGGAAATATGCTCCTCTTGCAGCAGAGGCGATGAAACTTTAAATTTAAATCATCCATTTTTTTTTAAATGTGCTCCTCTTGCAGCAGAGGCAATGAAACTTTAAAATTTTTTTGCCCGGAGGACTTGAAATTTATGCCCGGAGGACTTAAGATTTGTGCCCGGAGGACTTAAGATTTGTGCCCGGAAGACTTAAATTTGTTGGAAAGTGCTCCTCTTACAGCAGAGGCATTGAAACTTTAAATATTTTGCCCGGAGGTCTTAGATTTGGTGCCCGGAGGACTTAAATGCTTTTTCTGAAAAGTGCTCCTCTTGCAGCAGAGGCGATGAAACTTTAAAAATTTGCCCGGAGGACTTGAAATTTGTGCCCGGAGGACTTAAGATTTGTGCCCGGAGGACTTATGATTTGCTGGAAAGTGCTCCTCTTACAGCAGAGGCATGAAACTTTAAATAATTTGCCCGGAGGACTTGAGATTATGCCCGGAGGACTTAAATGCTTTTTCTGAAAAGTGCTCCTCTTGCAGCAGAGGCGATGAAACTTTAAAAATTTGCCCGGAGGACTTGAAATTTGTGCCCGGAGGACTTAAGATTTGTGCCCGGAGGACTTATGATTTGCTGGAAAGTGCTCCTCTTACAGCAGAGGCATGAAACTTTAAATAATTTGCCCGGAGGACTTGAGATTATGCCCGGAGGACTTAAATGCTTTTTCTGGAATGTGCTCCTCTTGCAGCAGAGGCGATGAAACTTTAAAAATTTTGCCCGGAGGACTTGAGATTTATGCCCGGAGGACTTAAGATTTGTGCCCGGAGGACTTAAATGCTTTTTCTGAAAAGTGCTCCTCTTGCAGCAGAGGCGATGAAACTTTAAATATTTTGCCCGGAGGACTTAAAATTTGTGCCCGGAGGACTTGAGATTTATGCCCGGAGGTCTTAGAATTATGCCCGGAGGACTTAGATTTTGTGCCCGGAGGACTTAAGATTTGTGCCCGGAGGACTTAAGATTTTTTTTTTTTCTGAAAAGTGCTCCTCTTGCAGCAGAGGCGATGAAACTTTAAAATTTTTCTTGAAACGTGCTCCTCTTGCAGCAGAGGCAATGAAACTTTAAATTCTTTTTCTGGAAAAGCTCCTCTTACAGCAGAGGCGATGAAACTTTTAAATTTTTCTTGAAATGTGCTCCTCTTGCAGCAGAGGCGATGAAACTTTAAATTTTGCCCCTTCTTTTTTTCCTTTCTTTCTCTTCTTTCTTTTTTTCTTTCTCTTCTTTTTTCCTCTGTTTTTCTCTTCTCTTTTCTTTCTCTTCTCTTCGTTCTTTTTCTCTTTTTCTTTTCTTTTCTTCTTCTCTCTTTTTTTCCTTTCTCTCTTTTTCTCTTCTTTTCTCGTCTCTTCTCTCTCTTTTTTTTTCTTCTTTCTTTTTCTTCTCTTTTCTCTTCTTTTCTTTGGAAAAGGTTGCATAACCTTGGAAATCCTGATTGAATGGTGTTGAGTTTTCAGCTTGAGAAACATGTTTTAATATCAAAATTTTGCACAAAAACTTTCAATGTTGATGCTGTATGATATTGTGTATGTATGCATGTATGCATGACACTCAATCCTGTACATTTTCTGACTTCAAAACTCTTTCCTATCTTGCCAACGAGGCACATCATTTGCCTTTTTTGTCTCCTTTGCCCCTAACATGATCATGAAAGCTCCTTTCTGTTTCTTATTTCTGCAGATTTCTTGTTCTCACATCATGGCCTTTTGACGAAAAGCATGAAAAATTTTCTCATAATTATTTTCCAGGAGGGAATTGAATCTAAATTTCACAAGTGATATTTGATTCTTTCGAAAGAATTAGTGGTTACTTTTCAAGATGAATGACATAAATCCTATTCGGATCTTTTCAACTGGACAATTGAAAGTTTGATGCATCCAGATGTTTTGTTTGGGGGATAGTTTGCCACTTATCTAAAAACAATGGTTCCTTTCTTGGCTCAAAATGGTTTTCTTAAAATACCATCGCTTTTCTTCCCTTCTTTTTTTGAACAAAATTTTGAATGAGAAAAGAAGCAAAATATTTTCAATTTGGTTTGACAATCTCTCAAATTCCCGAATACTGGCGTTCTTCAAATGCCAAGATCAGGCATGAATAACTGAGGTTTTTTTTTGTTTAGGAAGAGTATGTACAAGAAGGATGGTTCAAACTTTTTCAAAAAATATTAGCAATCAAATGACATCAAAACTTTGGATACCCCAAGAGTTTCTTAAGGCTTGTTGACTCTTTTTCCATATTTTCAATTCATGTCACTGCTTGACTTGGCTGCACGAAAAGTTCATTGCTTGCTCTAGACTGCCCTTTTTCGGGTTTTCACCCTAGAGCTTCATTCTTTCTTTTATTTTCTTTTCTTTTCTCTTTTTTCTTCATTTTTTGTTTGATTGATTGTTCCACCATGCATTCAAGAATTCAAATTTCATTCAAACCAAATAATGGCGAGAATCTTCCAAAGAAGAGCTCTTCAATACAAGCATCCACATTTGATCAAAATGGACTTTTAAGTACGTAATGTAGGCCATGGTTCAGGGTTTTGAAAGAATGGATAAATAGGCCCAAAATGTGTTTGAAGGTGATCAATCCAAGGACCATTTCTTCTCCTATGGTTGTCCATCATTTTCACTCTTCGAAACACCTTTCTTTTTCCAATTTTCCATGTATCTCTTCTCCTTCTTCTTCTCCTTTTCTTTCTTTCTTTTTCTTCTTCTTCTTTTTTTTTCTTCCTTTTTTTTTTAACATCCTATTCATCCTTTGAAACATCTTTCTTTGTGTACTTTCACATGTATCCTTCCTCCTTTCTCTTTCTTTTTTCTTTTCTTTTTTCATTGATTCATATCCAAGATTTCAAAAACATAGTAAATCTTATTTGATCAAAAACAAAAGTTGAATCCTTCATTTTCTTTGAAGAGATATTTTCTGCACATGCCCCCCAGTGTGGAGGGTGATCCTTGGAGGAGGTTTATTATGAAAGAAATTATCAGGCTCAAAAAGGGTAGCAACAGGATAACGTTTATATTTGAGAATGGAATATGAAAGACGGCCATTCGTCATCTCAAATTAAGATACTTCTATTGAAAAGCAATTCTTAGGATAAGTTTTTCCTTTGGCATTTGAAATCCTCTGAATATCATGTTTGCATGCTGTCACAATCAATATCATTTTTTCTTTTTCTTTTTTTCTTCCTTTTATTTTTTGTTTTTTTTTTTGAAATACAACACTTTAATATGACAGAGCTTGAGCTCGCATACCACATTGTCATTTAAGGAAACAAGTGATGCACAGCTCGAGGTATAACGCAGATGGACATTGATGGGAAAATCCTCGACTTTGGTTCTCTTTTTTTTCTTTCTCTCTCTCTTCTTTTTTTATCTTGCCCCAAACATGGGCAAAAGGCATCTAGGGAATACAGGATTGAAGAATTTGAGATTTGTACAAGAATCTAGGTGGAAAGGTGTTTCAAAATGATCTTGTCAAGTGTAAAATTACCAATATCAAGAACATTTAGAGATTGTCATTGATTTTCAAATTATTCTCAAAAGGTTTTGCAAATCAATTATTTCTTCGAAAATTACTTACAATGAAACCCTATCATGATCAAAGTGAAAACAAAATAGGACTTTCAAACTCTTATGCCCCAATTTAGCTTTTTAGCTCTTAACTGACTTAGGTTTCGCTGAGATATGATCCGAGAATGATTTACGACATTCATCCTTGACAGTAATCACCAATTTTCTTGGAATCATTTTATCATTATTGTGAAGAAAAGAAGCATTCTTGTCATGCCACTGGAAAATAAATTATGCAAAAAGTTGTGCTCATACAATTATCACCTAGGCCAATGGAAATGACAAGCATTTTCCCACAACGTACAGACTTCAAAATCTCAAAATCTTCGTTTTCCTTCAGATTGATTTGCCAAAATGCCATGACTCTACACCAAAGTGGACTTCCACTGTTCCATGATTTCTTGAGTCAAGATTCCACCATTGATGAGCTCTTCAATCCTTTCCTTCAACTGTCTGCATTTTTCTGTTGCATGCTCAATTGCCCCCATGTGATAGTCACATCTGCTGTTCGGATCATAGCTCTTGGCCAGCGGGTTTGGTGCTGTTCTCAAAGGTATAGGGATCAAATATTGGTTTTTTACCAAAAAGGGCAAAAGATCGGAGATTGGAATTGAGATTTTTCCTTGATTGCTTCTCGATCTTTTTCTGTTGTTTGTTGATTGTTGAAGAGGTTGAGCTACCGGCCTAGGCATGAAGATAGGCGCATGAAAAATCGTTGGAGGACAAGAGTTTGTTGGAAATCTTAGTTGTGGGACTGGTGAAAAAGGATAAGAATCATAGGAGGCATTATTCAAGGTTGGACCGTATGATGGGTGAGGCAAACAGGGATGAGATGGAGCAGTGTTTTTGGGAAATTGCCCCTCAAATGTTGCAACTTGTACTTCTTCTTCTCTTCTTTCTGACTTGTTATGAGCAATGTCATCTATCTTGATCTTGCCCCTTTTGATTGCATTCTCAATCATCTCTCCGGAGGCCACCATGTCGGCAAAATTCTTAGTAACATTCCCAATCATTCTATCATAATATGGTGCCTGGAGTGTACTAAGAAACATAGTCGCAGTCTCTTTTTCTGTGAGGGGAGGCTGGACCTGGGTGGCAACGTTCTTCCATCTCTGGGCATATTCTCTAAAGCCTTCAGTAGCTTTCTTTTCCATAGTTTGTAAAGATAAACGATCTGGGGCCGAATCCACAATATGCTTATATTGGGCGACAAATGCCCTTGCCAAATCTTCCCATGAATGAATATCGCCCCTGCCCAGTTGTGTATACCACCTAGCAGCATATCCTTTAAGGCTGTCTTGGAAAACATGGATCAACAGCTGGTCATCATGCACATGCGCTGCCATCTTTCTACAGTACATAGTGATATGGGCCTTTGGACAAATGGTCCCATCATATTTCTCAAATTTTGGAGCTTTAAACTTTGAAGGAATGATCACACCAGGCACTAAGCATAATCCGGCAGCATCTAAAGATCCATGAAAATCCATTCCTTCAACAATTCGAAGCCTTTCTTCTATAAGCTCTATCTGTTGCCGAGAATTTGAGCCTCCTTCCACTTGTGGCATCCCTTGCTCTTTATGACTATCCAAATTAGCAACATGAATTGGTTCGAGAGGGTTCATGGTGGGAGTTGCGTGCCCTTGAAACTGACTAGGGTCTACTGCAGACGACATATTAGGGCAAACATAACCCTTAGTGGGCATTACTTGTGGCTCTTGAGATGATTGGGTTTCTCGTGAGCCGTTGTTAATTGGACAAAAAGAATTCTCGGCATTTCGCAACTGATGCCCCTTTTGAGTGGCTAATTCTCCCATTTTTCCATTGTTCAGCTTCTCCCACAAACCTGCCATTTGTGACAATTGCTCTCTCATCTCTTGTTGAGCTTTTTCCATCCTTTCCATCCGAGTCATTTCTGTCTCTTCCATGTCCCAAAACTATCTCTGAAGCTTTTCAATGATCAAGCTATATCTACACCAAATCCTGCCACAACCTAAAATTAGATGTCATGCTTGCCATGCTAATGTGAAGCTTTTATTGTATTGAAATGGTATATCTACATGTAAAAGAAATTTCAAACTTGTTATTATTTTACAATATCACAAGTAACATACCAAAAGGAAAAAATTATGAACTGAAATTGTTTTTTTTTTCTTTGATCATTTTTTTTGCTACTTTTTTGAAACAATTATTATTAACCTTATTATTTTCTGTCAAAATCGTGTTATGCACACATGAATGAAGTGAATGCAAACTTATAAACTCTTGTAACATTCATATTCACGAAAGAATTGTTTACAAGATTCAAAATTCCTTACTAACTTTCCCTTCTTCTAATGTCCTCTACATTCGAAGTCTTTCAAAAACAAATTTCACAATAACGACCACCTTTTCCAATTTCCAAACTCTAATCAAGCATGGCAGATTCCTGGTTGACCATTTCATGAAAAGTCGATCGGTCTCCACTTGCTAATGATTCAACATATAGTTGTTCGGGAAACGACAGTGACCCTTGAAAATGAACCATTTTAGTCTCTCCAAAACTTCCAAGCATTTGCATTATCTTAGCTAGTTTTCCTTTCATCTCCTGTATATCATGTCAGCAAAATTCTTCTTGATTATTCTCCAAAGTAGTAAGTCTAGCTTCAAATTGATCTCCGATATCTTTGACTTTCTTTAATCCAAAAAAAGGCAAATACTCTCCTTATTATGTGATGTAAATGCATTAATGTAATGAGATATGCTATGCTAAAACTTAAGAATCAAAATTTTTTCTCATTTATATTAAATGAATTCTTTCTTTCTTTCTTTTTTTCATTTTAGAATTTGATTATTTCTCCTCCCTTTTTTTTTTAAAAAAAGAATAAATTTTCTTCTTTTTCTCTTTCTTAAAAAAAATCTTATTTTCACACCACAATTTATTTTCTTTAATTTCTTTTTTTTATTTAATCTATTTTTAAAAAAATGTGACAATGCACTTACCTTTTATTTTCTCATCAAAATTCCTCTTTCTTTTTAATGTCTATGCATTAGTTTTTAAAAAAATTATTGTTATTTTTTTCAAATTGTATTAAAGAATGAAGGAATATTTTCATATTACTTCTGACAAAGAAGAAAAACCGAATAAATCTTTGTTTTATTCTATAAAATTGTAAAAATGTGAAATTTTATTTGAAAACAAATATCTTTTGTTTTTATGAGAGCATGAATTAGAAAAATCAATAGAGTTATGATATGAAAAAAAAGTAGTAAAATGTTCCCTCATGTGTCCTAATTTCGGGATGATTTCTACAAAAATCGGACATGGCTCTAGCTAGAATTAGCTTCTTAGGGCCTTTTACATGCTGGGTTTAGGTCTCTAAAAGGTCAAAAAGGTTCCCAAATTATCTCACTGTCATCCACACTGGACTAGTAAGATTTAATTTGAGTGGGAGTATTTCGATTGCCATTGCGGAGGTGATTACCTCACGAGAGCAAAGGTACTCTACTCCCTCCTAAGAAGGACTGAACCCGGGTATAGAGCTCATGTTATGCAGATGCAAGTGCAAGTGTGTGTATGAAGGAACACGTTAGACTCAAATTAAATTATTACCCCTATCCTAAATGCCTCAACAATTTATTAACAACAAATATATACAAATATGAAACACAAAATAAATAACATAAAATGCAAATGCAAACAAAATTATGTTCAAAATCCAAGTGAATTAAGTTTAAATATCAATCAAGACTATTAAATTAAAACTTTGGATAACACATGATTAATGAATGGCTTGACCCTCAAAAAGCGTCCCCAGTGGAGTCGCCAAGCTGTCGTAACGGCTTCGCGCTCGACGATTTTCGAAAAACGTTTAAAAATGAAAATGGAGTCGCCACCAATCTTTTTTAACTAGGTGTGATTGGCCACCTAAAAATGTTTATCTTTTTAACAAAATCTCAAAATTAATTAAGTTTTATTAAAAAGACAAATTTTTGGTCTGCGAAAACAAAATTTGGGTTCGGGGGTACGGTTACGCGTGGGGAAGGATTAGCACCCCCACGACGCCCGTTAAAAAACGGTACCATAATAATCATGTGTTATCCTTTAGTTTTAATAAAATGGTCTTGAATTAATATTTAAAAATAATTCTTATTTTATTGCAATCAATTTTATTCTTTTAACTTTGAAACATTTAAATATTATTTTTTTGTTTGAAATAAGTGAAAATCTTTTGTATTGAAAATTATTCCGAAGTACCCCAATACTCTGGTAGCATTTCGGATAATTTCCTCACCTAGAAATTTCTTAAGAATCACTACTTGTGAGTTCTATAGAATCTCATCATCAGAAGATTCACACTCGTTCCAAAAATTATTATGAGTGCATACGATGCAAACAGATAGTACATGATGCACATGGAACTTAAAAGAGATTTATTTATTTTGATTTTATTAATGAAACTCTTGATATTGAGAAATTTAGCTAAATATCCCAATACTCTGGTAACATTTACCTAATTCCTTTCACCTAGGGATCAGTCAAGAAATCACTACTTGTGAGTCTCATGACATCCCATCCTCGGAAGAATTTCATTTAAATTTAAATTTTATTATTGATTTCTTTTTTTTATTTTCCTTTAAAAACTTATCTATTTTTATTTTTAATAAAACAAATTAAATTTTCTATTAATCTTTTTATTTTCTTTTAAAAACTTATTTATTTATTTTTATTTTTTAATAAAAATTTAAATTATTGAAAAATCATACTAAACATCCCAATACTCTGGTAACATTTAGCACGACTCTTCTCACCTAGGGATCAATCAAGAAATCACTACTTGTGAGTTTCATGACATCCCATCATCGGAAATTCATTTAATTATAATTTTTATTATTAGTTTTCCTAAAAAAAAACTTATTTTATTTTTTTATTTTTAACAAAAGAAAATTAAATTATTGAAAAATCATACTAAATATTCCAATACTTTTGGCAACATCTAGTACGACTCTTCTCACCTAGGGATCAGCTAGGAATCACTACTTGTGACTTCCGTAGCATCCCATCATCGGACTATTCATTTAAGTTTAAATTTTATTAATTTCCTTTTCCTTTCTTAAAAAAAAATCATTTATTTTTATTTTTTAATAAAAAATGTAAATTATTGAAAAATCATACTAAATATCCTAATACTCTGGTAATATTTAGTACGACTCTTCTCACCTAGGGATCAGTCAAGAAATCACTACTTGTGAGTTTCATGACATCCCATCATCGGGCATATATTTTAAAATTTTTATTGTATATATATTTATTATTATTTTTTTTAAACAATAAAATAGATTACATACTTCATATTTTTCAAATTATATTAACTAATATTTAATTTCATGTTTTTCAAACAAATTATTAAAATATATTAATTAACAATAATATTTAAAAAAGAAAACAAAATAATTAAATAAATGGATAGCATAATAAAGTAAATAGAAAAAGGAAGGAATTATACCTAAATAATTTGGATTAAAAAAACCCAAAAAGGGCCCAAAATCAAACCCAAAAAGTGTGGGCCTAGCAGCCTGTTAAGTGGCCCAAAGCAGGTGGCGGACCGGGTCGGGCGCGCGGGTCGTCAAATGGGTCGGGCACGCTACACGGGTCGCGGGAAGGAGGTGGAGCCGGGTCGGACGCGTGATCTCGGGTCGGGTCACCTGGGCGTGCGGGTCTCCCTTACTCCGGGGGTCAGGCGCGCGGGTCCCGGGTCGGATCCCGGGTCCCGCGCGGATCCTTCCCCTCTTTTTCTTTTTTTTTTTAACTATAAATTCCACCCTTTTTTTTACATTTCATTTTCTACCTTTTTTCAGAAAAAAAAAATTTCCAGAGCCTTTGAGCTCTCCCCCGGGGCGATTCTCGGCCGCCGCTGGGGTCGCTTCCGGCCAACGTCCGCCGCAGCCGGCCACCGTCCGCCGCCGTCGGCCGCCGCCGCCGGTGATCGGATCACAAAAAGCTTCCCACTTTCCGAAGGCTCTCCACCCCCTGAGTTCGATTCAGGCCTCCGATTCACCAAAAAAATCCCCCTACCCCGCAAATCTGACAAATCGAAGCCCTCTCCTTTTTTTATTTTTTATTTTTGGTTTTCTTTTTTTGATCTGGTTGTTGTTTTGGTTTGTTGGTGGTTTGTTTTGCAGGTTTGGGGTTCAGATCTCGGATTTGGAGGTCTCGGTTCCGAGATCTAGGTTTTTTGGTTCTCGGATTTGGGGGTTGGTTTTCGGTGATGGAGTCTGGTTTCGGTGGTGATGGTAATGATGATGGTGGTGGATAGTCTGGTAGGAGTGATGGTTGTGGTTTGGACGGTGATGGGTAGTTTTCGGATTTCGGGTGATGGGGAGACCGAATGGTTGGGTTTCGGTAGGGTGAGGATGATGAAGGCTGAGAATGGTGGTTGTCGGTCTTGGGGTTCGTTGAGATGAAGGTGCTAACGGTGATGGTTTTGTTCAGGGTTGAGGGAAAAATGGGGTTTCGGGTCCTCTCCGGATGATGTTAGGGGGACTGGTATATGGGGTTTGGGAATGGTGGCTGCAGGGTTGGTGACCGGCGGACAGTGATGGTGATTGATGGATTGGACAAAAACAAAATAAAATAAAAATAAAAATAAAAATAATAATAATAATAATAATAATAATAATAATAATAATAATAATAATAATAATAATAATAAAACACAAATAATAACAATAAAAATATAAACAAATAATAATAATAATAATAATAATAATAATAATAATAATAATAATAATAATAATAATAATAATAATAATAATAATAATAGTAATAATAATAAAATGGGACAAAATTAGGTGTCAACAATAATTATAATATTTAATGAATTAATTTAATTAAATACAACTTTAATAATAAATAATTTATATACAAAAATATAAATATTATATTAATTAATTATTATTTATAATCTGATTTGGGTAGCGAGTACCCTAAGATAACTACCCGAACCCTACTCGAACCTGTGATGGGTAATAATTTCACTATCCGAATCCAATTATATACTACCCTAACCCTACTTAAACGGATCTAATAGTGTCGTGTACTTATTTATAGGGTACCCATTGCCATCCCTTTGACCTGAAAGTTTTATAGCGTTGTCCCACAAAAGGCACTTCACAATTACGGGTTCAAGTCTCTACATTTATAATATTTTAGAGTCTCACAAACTTTCGATATAGGATTAGGGTGTTACAAACTCCCTCACTTTAAAGCTTGACGTCCTTGTCAGGTCCAATCAGAACAGAATCAGGATCACAGCAGGCGTTGAAAATTCTAGAGGTGGCTCCCACCGTATAGCATTTAGTTCTCTGTAGAAATCTAGAGGTGGCTCCTACGATTTAGCACTTAGGTCGCGTATATTCAGCTAGTGAACCGCCTTTGATACCATTTGTGGAGACCAGCACTAATCTTACGAGGTATTGTTCGTTTTGATCCGAAAGTCTCACGATTTTATCCCACAAAAGACACTTCATAAGTATGAGTTCAAGTCTCTACATATATAATATTACAGAATCTCACAAACTCATGATATAGGATTAGGGTGTTACACATTCTTAAGAAACAATAATAGTAAAAAAAATTATGCATTCCATTTTGGGAATCACTTGGTGTTCGAAACCTTAGATATAGATTTTTGATTTAGTGCATTCGGTTTTGTGAAAATTATTATGGAATTTGATGATAATTTTCATAAAATCGAATCTATGAGATCAAATTTTATAAGATTATATACCATTTCAATAAATATGCTGAACCCTATCAAAAAAAAAAATAAAAGACAGACCCACCAAAGCCACAAGTAAATCCACATCAAACTAAGCTTAGAGTATGAGTTCACTAAAGACATTTGTATATATCCATTTAAAAATTAAATATCTTCCCGCACTACTCAACACTAATTAAACCAAGCTACTAAAGTCAAGAACTATAATTAATTATTGAAATTTCTACTTTATACATCTTTTTCTATCCCTTTCCTTTCGATAAGGGAATCTTCCCTTTGGAGGGTTGCTTTGTCCTTTCACATGAATCACCTTGAAAAGTGACCTCGAGAGCTAGTTAGCTAGGCTAAAAAGAAAAAGATCAAAGGATTCTCAAAGGGAAAGAAGAAGTGGTCATTGTAGGTTTTAAATGAGATTTAATTTGAAGTTGAACCATCTAAAATTTTATTATTTTTTGTTGGATTGTCATAGTAATATATAGTACAATCTACATGGGTTCTTTTCCTTGCTGAAAATAGATTGAAAAAAACCTGATATGGTATCAGTTTATGAACCTCATGTGATAGTTCCCAAGTGCATTGGATGTTGATATCTTACCTAACAAATCAAGTTCCTTTTATTTCAACTAGGTATCTTGCAACCAACAAATACAAATCCCAACCAAATTCCTAAGAGGTATTCCACAGTAGAATGATTAGAATCGTTGTAGTTTAAGTTTACTTTAATTGATAGATTGAGTGAATTTCCCTTATGTATATAGAAAATTTTATAATAAGATTGATTTTACTGTAAGATTAATTTATTTTTATGTCTATTGATATTAATTTTATTCTTATTTTCATGTGTTTACACTGATTTTCAGTAGAATTAACCAATTGAATTAGTGAAAAAAAAAGTATATTAGTCTAAAAGGTAGACTTGACAACTCTGAAGTATGATGCAAAAAACAATTAAAAAAATGAAAGTGATATAAACTAAAATTTGATAAAAAAATTTTATGAGTTTGGCAAAAACTTAAAAAATGTTTTGTATTTGCCATGTCAACAAAAAAATTTTATATTTTACATGGCACTAATATAATTTAACATAATATGAATATAAAATATACACACAAATTGTTAGATTTAATAAAAAAAGCTCAAAAGTCGAATTTAAAAGAGTAGGGCAAATACAAATTTGGACTAAATCTGAATTGTATTGGGTTATTAGCATTAGGAGGTTCTTTAAAGCCCAAAATTTGGTATACTAGATTTATCTAGCCTATGGGCCTTCATAGAAACTCAAAAAAAAAAAAGAAAAAAAGAAGAGAGGACTAATTTAGAACCGTTTGATCTAAATACTTCTGGAGAGAAATGGAGTTTCCTAAAATAAAATTTGAGTATGAAGAATAACATCTAACAAGATTTTTGGAAAAACATTAAACCGTAATCCCCTAATTTTCTACTAATTTCCATTCCATTCAAAAAAATTTTCTACTAATTAATGAAAAGTTACTCCAAACCCATTTCTTGATATTCAAGTAGTTTGTACATTAAAGACAATCGCCATTGAATATGAGAACTAATTAAATAGATTTATCACTTTCTTTAAAATGTGGATTTCAATATATTAAAAGTCAAATTTCAATATATGCAATTCATTTCATTTAACCCTGATTTTAATTGTTAAAATTCACAAGCAGATTTCTTTGAAGAAAATAATAGACAATTTAGTTGAAAATTTTCTAATTAAGTAATTAAATAAAATATCTGTTAAAATTTTAATTTCTTATTTACATTCTAAAATAAAATTAATGAGAAATCAATTAAAAATTTTGACAAAAAATTTTAAATTTGCATATGAACTAAAAGTTTGATTTACCGACAAATGGTTGAAAGAAGTGGAAGTGGACTTCTTCTCCAGACATTTAAATAGGATTCGAATCTTGAAGTCCTCACTATTGAAAGGGCTTTACCGTTTACTATTGCTTGTCCGAATAGAATTAATTTCAAACCGTAAAACAGATAAGAATACTTGTACTTTTATTTAAAAAAAAGCGTTTTTAGACATTGACAATGTTACCCTTTTCTATCGAACTTTGTAACCAATTATGGGGTAGCGTTAACTTAAAAATACTGATCTCAAGCACCCAAACTAAAAATTTAGAAATTTTAAGTTGTGGACTTTAATTGATATTGAATTTATACCTTGGTTGTGACTTATATTTACTTTGAGGGTGGATGGATACTGATGTTCTGATTGGAGTCTGCGAAAATCATGATGTTATCCGGCACGGATCCACAGTGGGGCCCCCACTGGGATCCTTAATCCTTTTACTAAATTGAGAAAATATTTAGTTTTTATATTTTTGTCCCTACTAAAAATGAAAAAAATAAAATAGATATAGCATATATATATATATTGAAAATATAAAATCTATAACAGTAATAAAAATGTTTTTATTGAGGTAACCTTATAAATTTAGGAAACAACAAAAATAAAAGTTAAGATGTGACCACCCCACCCACTAGGGCTGATAACGGGTAGGGTCGGATCGGATCGATTTCTTGCAAAAACCCGATCCGATCCGAATTAAGTGGTTTTTTTGTTTTGTGATCCGTATCCGATCCGAACTAAAAAAAACATCCGATCCGATCCGAATTTATACGGATCGAATCGAATCGGTCATTCGGTTTTTTTTAATGTAATTTTAAATTTTATTTCAATTTTTTTAAAGGCATTTTAAGCACTTTTAGACTTTATTTCCAATTTTCCTTAGGATTTTTAATTAAATATAAAACTTGAGCTTTTAATTTAAATAGTAAAAATTACAAAATACCAAATAACAAAGTATTCGGATATTATCCGTATCCAAATCCGATCCGAACCGATCCGAACCGATTTTATTCGGTTCAATGACGTCATGATCCGAATCCGAACCGAATTTGTTTATTATCCGAACCGATCCGATCCGAATCTCCCGGTTCGAATTGGTTTTTCGGTTTTATCGGTTTTTTTTCTCAGCCCTACCACCCACCATAACTTTCTCATTCTATTTTTCCAATTCTATAACAATTTTCATTAAATATAAATAAACTAAAAAAGTAACAAGAAGAAAAAAAGGTTACTTAAGGGTTGTGGCTCAGTTGGCAATGCAGGCTGAGTTTGTGGGAAGAGCTCTCAGGTTCGATTCCCACTAAACACATCTTTGGGGAGGGGTGAAGAGTCTTAACTGTAACTAAACCCTGAATAAGATTAATCTCAGACCGTTAAAACGGATGATGATACATGTGGTTTACACTAAAAAAAGAAAAAAAAGGTCATTAAGTTAATAACAAAAAGAAAAGAAATGACCCATGGGTTGAGGCTCAGTTGACAACGTAAGTTGAGTTTGTGAGAAGAGCTCTCGAGTTCGACTCTCACTAAACACACCTTTGGGGAGGGGTGAAGAGTCTTAACTGTGACTAAACCCTGAACAGAATTAGTCTCAAACAGTTAAAACGGATAAGGATATCTATGGTTTACACAAAAAAAAAAAGAAATGGAATATTTTCTTCTTTTAATTAAATATACAAGCAAGTAATTGCTTAATATTTATTTAATATTTGAAATTTTTTGTATTGATGAAATGATTTAATTTCGAGTTAATTTATGATTTATTTATATTTATATTAACTATGGAATTAGAATAAAGAATCAAAATCATATATTTCTTGAAATTGAACGAAATTATGTAATTTTTTGAAGTTATTTGTCATATATAAGATTATTTTATTTAATTAAATTTTAAATACATAATAAAGTATGCCTAATATTTTTGTTTGCATGATTGTATTCGAGTATATCTTTTTATTCTTTAAAAATTAAATAAACTAAATATTTAGCTTAATTAATTATGGTAAAATATCTTATTATGAACAAGCCAATTTTGAAGGAATCATCTGTAATCAATATTAGTAGTATACAATATTTGTACAAATTCAATTTGAAAAGCTTATTTGTAAAAGGATCCATATCAACCTTACGAAAATAATTTTGCCCAAAAAAATTGGAAAGGCAGTATTTCATTTTGTTCTTACATTGTTCAAAAATATGTTAAATGGTTGGAATGTAGTGTAGAGAAAGCCGATTTTTGCTTGTGGTGTTATCTCTGTAGATTGAAAATTGGAAAGCAGGCGACAAAATGAAAAAGGAAAAAAATTGATATATATGTTGGGTTTAAATAGTGCTCATAATAGAGCTTAGAAGTGTTATCAAGATTTGCTAAATCAAAAGGCAACATATACAATGTGCTTTTGCAAAGTAATTCAATCAAACATGAAAAAATTACCAAGTTCAATTAACCGCAACATTTAATTGCATTTGATTTTCTTTTATATCAAAGTTTGACATTTTATGGTAGTTATGAAATTGAAAATTCTCACCATCATATTTTTATCTAACTTAGATTTTTTTTACCAATCAGAATGAAACCATCAATAGTATTGTTTCGGATTATGAATGGGAAAATTTTACAAAGATTTCAAATTATGAAAAATGTTTTGTTAATTTATAAATAAAATAGTTTTTGATATATCTTAATAATTTGCATTTAATATTATATATATTAGTTTGCCCCCACTGAGTGTAAATCCTGGATCCGTCCCTGGTTGTTATGTATCTGAATGTGTTGAAGAATTTTTTGGCTATGGTTTTTTCTGTCATCTCAAAAATCCGACAACACTGCTCAGGTGTTTTGCCTGCCAAACCCTGAGGAGATCACTAAAGATTGTGTTGCTTGCAATGTCAAAGCCATCTCACTACCAAAACCTGCCATGCAGGCATTCAAATTATTCAATGAGAGTCCTGCAGTTCAGGTTGCGGTTAACTTTTCTTTTTCATGTTTTTAAGTTCTCATAATTGCGGTATTATCTCGGATTCTTGCGACTTGGGAAATGTTAATTGTGTCTTCCCAATCATGTCTTTACCCTCTCAGCTGGTTTGCTACATGTTTGAATTATTATCTTCCTACAGATTGTTAATAGTGTTGGTTGATGGATTTGGTTTTCCACTCAGTCTCTTGTTGACTCAATTGTTGCCGATGAGAAGATTCGCACATTGCTTTTCCATTACTTTCAATATTCGTTGCATCTCTTACACTTTAATTTTAAAATGAATATTCTGCAGATGATGAATTCGGAGATCCAGGATTCCATTGAAGCTCCGAATCTTCTGTCAGAAGAATGTTTTGATGCAACTCAACCTAAAGACAGTGGAAAACCAGCTTCAGGTTTTCTAAAGAAAGTCAAGACTGGTTTGGTTAAGATGGTAAGTGAAGTGAAGAACACCATTGTAAGCGCCTTTACTTCTTCTGCTGAAAAGGAAAAAGAAAATGCTGGATCAAACAATTATGTGAAGACGATAGGAGGTGATGTATTGGGATTCACACTAATGCTTATTTTTTTTAATAGTATATTTTTATTCAAAGTTACGATCATAATCAGCATATTATATTTTTTGAACCTGTAAGTTGATAAAATGATAAGTACAACTAACAATAATCAACTAAACAAATAACATTAATAAATTTAACTCGATTTCACACTTGGTGAAACTCGAATATTTTGAAACAAGTTACAATTTCGAAAGGAGCTTGGAGTGAAATTTTCATATTACTCTTCAGTGAAATTGCTGATCTTACAAACTTTAAATTATACTTATTTGGATGCCTTTATTGGTGATAATGGTGATGAAAATTTGTGCTAAAGCTTTTAAGTTAGTTACTTTTATTGAAGGATGGTTAAGGGTTGAATAATGATACGCATTCAAAACTCAATCTAATTTGAACTTCAATCTGGTTAAATTTGAATTGATTAAAAAATTAACAATTAAAATTTATTTAATTTAAATTCAGTACAATCTAAATTCAAATTATTTCAAGTTTCGAATGATTCAAATTTGAACAATTAAGTTGGAAAAATTAGAAATTATATCGATTTGATATTAAATTTTATTAACTTGAATTCGTAATAACTCAAAATTGCTCAAATGATATATATTTTAAAAACTCGAAAGTAAAATGATTAAAATCCAAAATAATCTTTTTTTTATGCAAAAATATTTATCCCAAATATTTGTAATATATTTGGCAATCCTAAACATAACAAGATGACACGACATGAAAATAATACGAAAGTAATACGAGTTAAAATTTGATAAAACTTGTATATTAATATGACAAAAGATAAAAAACAAAATTTGTGTTTAATATATTGACACGAATTTTAATTAAAAATCTTTATGTTTTATACGACACGATTACAAATTTATATGACATGAACATAAATTATATATATAAATTATCAAATCTAATTTGTATCTTATATCTAATTTGTATCTTATTGTCGCTGACATAATTTTGCTTTCTTTTTCATCAAAATTTGCATACAATATATTTTTTAATATTTACCAAATTTATATACACTTTTTATCAATTTTTTTAATCAAATTCACCCTTTTTTTTTCCCAAATTCTATGATCGTGTCATTTTGAAATTGTCAAATCTAAACGCGCCCGCATTCACCGTAAGGGCATCTGAAAATGAAAATGGCAAATTCTACCAGCTTGACAATAAAAATTTTCAGCGTTAATGTCATTTTCATAGGAGTTGAAGTACATGTCTCAAGTGGCTAATCGTTTCAATTAGCAATGCTAAGTGCTAACCAGCACCCAGAGTGATTCTCAGTCGATTCTCCTTTTATCTTTACTACTATTTTTCTTTGTCTCAAAATTACAAATGGAGTATCATAGAGTGGCAATTTCTTCGAAGCTTCATGCGTCAGCAATGTTACAACAACTTGTAAACCTACAAAACTGAATAGCCATGAAAAAATTTCATTAGGGCTTAAAAGAGCAACACCAACTTCACCAAGGCATTGCTCGAAGATCTAGCCAACCCCGTTATTGTCGCGTTCGAACTATGAATATAAACCTTTGGGGTTTATAGGGTTGTCCTGTTAATTATCACTATTAATATAAAGGATGTCCTCCTTTGCTATTTGCATCTGTCCTTTATCTCTTTTGCTGTTCGCTTGTGTCCGGTCCGGTTGGCCACGCTGGAACAAAGGTTTTCCGACAGGTTAGTAAGAGTCGAGTGTGAAAGAATTTTAAGGATGGCTTAAGTCTACTATGCATGATGGAAATGGCAAATAAGAGAATAGATTGTAATCGAATATGATATGGGATGTGGGACTAACCTTCTTTAAAACAAATGCAAGGTATAAATAAGCCACCTCCCATTCATCTGGAGATAATGTGCCTGGTATCACGATGCGATACAAAGACAAGAACTTATCAGTGTCAAAGTAAAATTGAATGGCAAGATGAATGATTGAAATGAGACAATGAAGTGATGGAATGTGTGGGAAATGATGGTCTTACTCTGGTCTTGGTTGCCATCACCTAATGCACCAAGCCTCCGCATAAGCTCTATATATTCTGCCTTTTTCATGTACTCGTGCACAAATTCATGTGAGTTTTTGACAAAAACTAGCTCTAGATCATACTGCAAAGAATAAATACGAGAGCATCATATTAAAAATTTTGTAGTACATAAGAAATCCCTAATGTGCCAGGAGTCAACTTATATTCGAGAGCAGTGAAATTGTCGCAAGGAAAAAGAAATTTGATTACGATAAAGTTGTAAGGGGTAAGACACCTCCATATCCTCGAAAACGAGTTTGTTATGATCAGAATTATACCTCTTCTGCTAACGACTTGAAGACATGGAATGGAACAATCCATTCAGGGCAGTCGACAGCATCCTGCAAGAAGACATCCCAAAGGAACATTATAAGCACAAGTCCATGACGAAGTTCAATGACATAGATTGTTAAGAACAATAGCAAAAAGCATGGAGCAAATCCTTAACAGTATTTCTTTTGCCTCAAATTCCTAGAGTAAAAGCAATAGAATTCCCATTATTAAAATGAAAGGCTGATATCTAAATTAGGAGTTGTCAAAAACAGTACCTCTAAGTGAAACTTGTACTTGATACCAAAGGGGCTAGAAGATTTAAACTTCTGAACCATGTGACAAAAGTGTGTCAGAGTCGGATAAAACTTGCAGTCAATATTAATATCTTTTATGAAAAAGTGAAAATCTAGTTGCAAGACAAAGGAGGATGTCATTCACCTTTTCAGCAAATTCTTCATCAAATCGTATCCAGTAGACACTGTTGCCAAAGGCCAATCCTTCAGCTGCATTGTCACAGTGAAAATAGCATCTTCAATCAAGAATGACAAGAGTAGTCTGCCAAGCCCAACAAATACACAACATTTGTTTACCAAGAAGACTATGTCACTGCTTTGCTAATTAGTCTAAACAAACCACAAAATTACTAGAAAGACTAGCTTTGGTCATTTAAGATCTATCATCAAAAATTTGGATATGCAGATATGCAAAGTGATATAGGCACCTTATTTTAGCACTTTGCAGAAATCATATTTCCCATTTTATAATATTATGTGTTTAGTTTTATGTTGGATGCTTCTCAAGTTTAAATTTCAGTTATTGCTTCAATTAAATATCAATTTCTATAACACTGTTTACAAGACAAGAAATTTAAAAGAAAGTTTCAAAACCAAACCTTCTCTAACTTTCTTGACTATCACATTGGCATCTGGCATTGTCCCAATGAAAGTGCCTCCTGGACGAAGTAAAGCTGAGACATTTGCCAGTGCCCGACGTGCACGAGCCTCTGTAGACCAGGAGTAATGCATGGCAAACTGCATAATTTAAGAGTGCATCATTACAACCACAATTATGGTTTCAGTTATATATAGAAGTAGCATGAAGAAGCAGATTAGTTAGCACAGGTGGCTCTGCTACATAAGTAGCATTTTATTAAGAATATATTCAGAATAGCAAAGAGCTCCAGCTCAAACTTTTGAACAATAACCAATTCATTGAAAAGGCAACAAATTGGTACATAGCTTGAAAAGAAAAAATTTCCAAAGTTGTGCTAAACCTTTGTGGTAATTTAATCACTGGGCAGCAAAACAGACATATAATATCAGGTTTTACAACTATTCAAGAAAACAGAAATAGAACTTCAGTCACCTGGCAACTGCAGATATCAAAAGGAGCATCATCTGCCAAAACCCTATCCAAGCGCACCTGAATATCATCAAAATATAAAAAATATAACATATCCTCTAACACTCACCAAACCACATACATCCTTAGTTAATATGTTGGTCCTGAGGCCCAAAAGGCCAATTTTGAAATCTGTTTTTATATAGCACTAGTCAAAGCAGAGACCAAGTAAGATGACTAGCGAAGATGTATTTCAAAAGTAACTATCAACGTTGCCTTACCTCAAAACAATCCCCACAGATAAGACGGGCAGGGAAAGTGAATTTTTTGCGACGTTGATGATGGTCTGCATCACCATTATATCGTGTACGGCAATCTTCTATCTGTGCATAAATGGAGAATGCAAAATGAATATGGAAACTAATGACATAAATAGATGTCAAAGAGGATAAATTTTTTTCCCCTTCATTTCTTTCTTCACCACTTTCTTTATCAGGTATGAAGGACATGGGGATGAAAGCATATAGAAAGAGAACTTCACCGCGAGCTGTCAAAGGATTAAGAAGCACACAATTTACTTTTGAATTTAAGCTGGAAACTATCAAAACTACCATCCACTACTGCATTGGACTCGTGTTTCAGGAAGGCGCATTTTAAATTATTTCATGAACTGTGCAACAAATCTAAGGATGAATTCACATGTCTTTTAGAAACAAATTCAATAATGACATTGTTGTTACCAAGCTACTGCTTAAAGAAATTAATGGCCCAGAATAATTATGATTATAAGTACTTAAAGAGGTGTCCCAGATGCAAGAGATTGACCACAACTGAACTACTAAATCGGATGATAGAGTAAAAAAATATAAAGAAAAAGGAATATGAGTATTTTAGCATTTTACCGAGCCTTCAGCTATATCAATGCCAACATAATATCCAACCTTTGCTTTGTCCCATTTGATGAGATCACCACCCTAAAACACATAAAAATAAACATCAACAGAAGGTTTAAAATACATTGAATTTGAAGAGAGAAATAAAAGCAAGCTATATACAAATAAAGGTTCTAAAATACCTTGCCACAGGCAAGATCAAGAACAGCATCTCCTCGACGAGCATAAAGCTGAATCAAGACACTTTTAATCTGTCCAATCAAAGAAGAAAATTAACCACAAAAAAATTTCAAAAACATATCATAATTTCACAATGCAGTTAACAAGATTCAATGGCATACCCAGTTATTCAGTTTCTTTAAGTGAATGATAGGACTTGCTTCTCGTTCTTCCAAAGTTTGATTTGTTCTTGCACTATAATGATCAGCTACTTTCCGAGCAAAAATCTTTGTGCTCTCATCCTCCAAAAACTGTGCATCGCCTAACACCACAACACAAATTCAGCCTCTTTAACAAATGTTTTACACTGAATTCTTTATTATTAGCCGTAAATCAAGCAACCAAAGAGTGGATTCTTTTCCTATTTTCTCAACTAAAAATCAACTCATTAACCAAAGAAAAACCAGAAAAAAGAAATTACAATTAAATTGCATACGAAGAAACCACCAAATATTGAAAGAAAGATTGAAGCTTTTTATTTACTTTCATTCAGCTACCACCAAACTTGGCAGCTTTAATGCAAATCTTGTAATAGCAAATTTTTAATTACTTACTGTTTCACTTTAACAATCAAAATTTAGATTTTTCTCGTTTTCTCAAACCATACATGAACATCAAAACACATTTTAAAAAAATCAACAATTTAACCAAATAACAATAAAACAAACTACAGGAAAACAACTATTTTATTACCTTTTTACCAAACAGAAACTATAAACCAATATAATATAAAAACCCAAAGCTCATTACTTAGGAAATAAAAGAACTCATCAAAAACCCACAAAAGAATCAAATCCCAGCAAGAATTTCACCTTCAGGGTTATGTTTGGATCTGGATTGAGGTGGACCAAGAGAGGAAGATGGAGATTCTGGGTATCCACGTTTCATAGCCAAAATTATAAAAGCAAGGAAAAAAGATATAGAATAACTTGTTTTATTCTGAGTTACTGTAAGAAAAGGATCAAATGTGTGATTGAAAAGACCGCTTCTGTTCTGGGTTCGGGTGTGTTTTTGATTAGCAAAAACTGAAGAAACAGGGGAAGTAAAAAAGTGGGTCTTTCTTTTTGGGGGGTTTGGTTTGCGTTTGTGCGCTTCGTTGGATCAAAGATGATAGCGTGAACGAAAGAGAGAAGGGGGACAAACACTAGAGAGAGACGGGATTGCTTTGGGTTTTAATTTATAGAAGAGAGAATCGTTATTTTATTATGAAATAAATCTTCTGGCTTCTGGGCCTTGCTTTGTTGTTGGAATTCCCATGGTAAATTGGGTTCTAATTTACAAGTTACAACTTCTGTCCCTCGCCAGCTAACGACCTCGCTTACCTTGGGTTTGGGTGGATATTTAAGGTCCGTTTTGATTAACATATTTTATTTTTTCGAAAATATTTTTTATATTTTTTAGTGTTTGATACGTATAAAATATTTTTAATTAATAAAAAATAAAATTCAGTTAATAAAAAATTTTTAAGGATTTTGAAAAATTATCTTCCTATTTTTAAAAGGATAAAATAATTTCCAAACCTATGTCACTTTTAAGAAAAAAGCTCCCACTAAAACTCAACATAATCTATATTGGATTAAAACAACAAATAACATAAAAATATTTTTCAGCATATCAACCAAATAATAGAAAATATTAATTTTTTCAAAAAATCAATTTTTCAGAAATCATTTTCTGAAAGTTATTTTATGCGAACCAAACGGAGCCTTAGGCAAGAAAATCAAATTACTCGAAAGTTATTTTATGGTTATTTGAATTTAATTTATGTTTTTTCGAGTTAAGTTTGAGTTTAAATTATTAAAGTAAAAAATTGAATTGAGTTTGAGGATCTTAATACTCGACATCAACTGCTCGTAAATCTAATGAAATTTTTTTAACATATATATTTTTTTATATTTTATTATTAATTTATCATTTTATTCTTATAATATATGTATAGAAAAATGACAAATTGAACTTATTAAATCGAATTTAAACAATTCGAATATTTTATAAAATCAAATTTGAATTTCAAAAAACTAACTTGAAATTGAATTTCGAATCTTAAATTTTTGAATCGAATTTAATTTAATTATCGATTATCAAATATTTCAATCAATTAAAAAAAATTTAAAGAAAATTTGAACTTGTCATAACTTCTGCGATTGCAACATGTAATAAATTGATCAGTTAATTTAGACATCGACTATCCTTTTGAAAAATATGAAGAACTGTGTAACTCAATCTCTTTAATTATTTCATAGAAATCACAAATCAAAGTGTTACTTGATTGCGATTGAAGAACTGAATTATTTAATAATTGAACCGCCACAAGTGAATCCACCTCAATGATCAGCTGTTGAACGCCCAACGATTTTGCAATTATATGACCTTCTCTTACCCCCAAAGTAGACTTCTTGCAAAGTTCATTCCAAATGACAAGTCTGGTTTTCATTGCCTTGGTTAATCTATCATGGAAGTTTTGCTTTTCAATTGAAAATTTTGGTGCAAATGCCAGCCTCCTCAATTGTTTTTTTTTTAGCATGTAGCAGGAGTCTTCCTTCTAATTGCCATCTCAGTTAAATAAATTAAGTAATTTGTGAACTATTTGAGTTTGATTCAATTATTTTTGAATTGAAATCGATCAAGTATGATAATATTTAGCTCGAACAGTTTGTGAGTCTAATTGAACATTTATTAAATATGTATTTTGTATATTTCATTATTAATTTACTATTTTACTTTCGTAAAATATTGTTGGAAAATGACAATTCAAATTCATCGAGTTGAGTTCGAATTTGTTAAGTTGAGTTCAAGCAGTTCAAATATTTATCGAGTTGAACTCGAACTTCAAAAAATAAATTCAATCGAATTTGAACTAAATTTCAAATCTAAAGTCTTAAGTCGATTCATTGTACCATTAATTTTGGTACTATAAGATAAGGTGATGTGGGAATAGAGGGGAGGAACAGGGGAAAGGCTCGACCCTTGCTTTAATGATATTTCTTTTTTTTGTTTCATTCCTTGTATTTATTGCTATTTTCATTTCCAAATTTCAATGGTGTGATCTTTACATGTTGCAGATTCATCAAAAATATCTAAATCTGACTCCTCAAACTGTTCAAATCGCTTCTTACTTTGAGCACATTCTTAAACCATTCAACAGAAGCCTTTGGAATCCTTGTCAGGTTATTCTTGTAGTCCACAAAGTAGAGTCCAAACCGGACAGTATAGCCACAGTTCCATTCCCAGTTATCCAGCAACGACCAGACAAAATAGCCACGGACATCGCAGTTATCTTCCCTGTGTTCAACCATATTTATGTCAGCTAAATGCAGTCTGCACTCTGCAGTGCCTCGAGAAAGAAACACCTGAGTTTGAAGCATCTGAATTCCAAAATGCAGGTGGCATTTTTCATTACCTTATGGCAGCGGATAGGTTTGAGAGATAATCCCTGTGATATTCTATCCTCTTGTCATCTTTCAAGGCCTTTTTTATGGTTATAAATGGGCTATTTAAATCATCCATACCTGCAGGAATGTAAATTCTCTAACATTTCATAGTATGAAGGTTAAGCAATTCTGAAGCTGAAAGTATGCTCACCATTTTCTGTTATTATAACAGGTGGATTGCCATACTTATCTTTTACATATCTAGCCAGCTTCCTAATGCCCCATGGGACAATGCGTATCCATCGCGAAGCTGCCTAGAGGAGGAAGTACTCATCAGCTGAGATTTCCAATTTATACATGAATCCTAGCTATATCTAAATTCTGGGTTTTCATTAAGTTTTCCAGACATACTCTTTCTCCGATTGCTGCTCCTCTTCGAAAGGCTACAATGGAGAAGATGTAGATGAGTATTATTCATAATCTCATTGCAAAGCTATGTAAAAGATTTTGTTGCGGTATCTTACGTGTAGTGATAACAGCAGAATCTGATGCAGCATCCTGCAATATCAGTTTTCGGATTCGGGTCCTGTCATTCCGGGCATATAATGTGGTGTAATGGTTTATGCCAATGAAGTCCAAAGACCCCACAAGCATTTTGGACATATCTGGTGAGACTTGAGGTAACCTTTCTCCCACAAGCCTTTTCATTGAAAGAGGATAGTCACCAAAGAAAAGTGGATCAAGGAACCTGATTCAACAATACAGATTAAGGAATCTGATTCAATTCACTTATGTCACAGTTTGATACATAGAATTTGATTCATTCTGTAATGTTTCATATATTACCATCCAATCCCAAAATCCATTGCTCTATTTGCGGCATCTTTGTCCTCATCTTTATCCGAAATCGGTTCGTACCATTTTGCATCCAATGCTATTCCAATTTGACCTCCTTGACTTTTCTGGAATTGTTTTTTTTTTTCACTGGTTGGAACTTTGAACATTGAATTGAGAATCATAGTGAAATCTGACGAAACATTTTAGTTTGGGATACCTTGAAATTTCTCTGGTAACTCTGATAAGCAGCGGCATGAGACAGAAGGATGTTGTGAGCTACAATGTATGGTTCACTGGATGAGTTGCCTGTCTTACAAAGCAAACCACCTAGAATTGAGCACCTTCCAGGAGCTTGAATGCCAGTGTCATAACCCTGGATGGAGAAACCATGAGGCTCATTGAAGGTGACCCAGTGTTTCACCCTGTCTCCGAAAGCTTGGAAGCAAGTAAAGGCATAATGCTCAAAGTCATCTCTGCAATCAATTGCATTTCTCTTGGTAAAATCTGGTTTTTTATTTGCAATATGCTGAATTCTACAATACTTACACAATCTCTGTACTCAACCATCCTTCATATTTATCTTCAAGAATCTGTGGCAGATCCCAATGGTATAGAGTTACAAAAGGCTGCATTCCTGATTGAACACACACAACAACTAATTAAAGCTTCCATAACTTTGTATGTACTCCATGGAAATGGAAATCTTACCTCTAAGCAATGTTTTTATAAAAGCAATACCTTTTTCCATTAAAGCATCAATGAGTCTATTGTAATAGTTTATTCCTTCTGCATTAGGTTCCCCTGCTCCCTCTGTTGGAAAGTAAATTCTCAAACAATTACTGATATCATGATCAAGAATTACAGAAAACTGAAATTTCAGACATCTTTGCAGAACTTACTTGGGTATATTCTTGACCAGGATATGGAAAATCTATAAGCATCCATTCCCAAATCTTTCATCAAGTCTATGTCACTCTGAGAAGAAATTTGGTTAGTAAAAGACAAACTAAAGCTTTGAATTTTCTCATGTGTGTTTTTATTCTATTATTTAACATACTGGCCACGCATACTTATTATCCAATACTATTGTTCTTATTTATTAATTACTTCCATTATTATCATGATTCTGATCGTGTAATTTATGTTGAAGGTTCTTATCCAAATGCTTCTCTCTTAGGCATTGGGCGGTGCACTCAAGTTGTTTTCTTTGGGGTTGGTGGGTAGAAAGTTTCTTTCCAACAGCTTTTCTTGCAAAGAAAATGGAAGAAAATGCTATCCTATCTTGAATTACTTTCCTTTTTTGAAGTTGAATTTAAAGAAACAGAAAATCTGAAACTTGAATTGATAATCATATTCATATATTTGCCTATATATCTGTCTGTAATTCACCTCAAACCGATGATACTGATCAACTGCTGTGTCTGCATTGCTGAAGTCCATAATCTTTCCTGTTTGGCACACGCGAAAGAGAAAGCTCAACATTGAAGCTTAACTTTTTTTTGCAAATACTGATTTTCTTACCTGGTTTTCTGGCGAAGGTATCCCATATGCTCTCTCCCTTGTTTCCTTCATTCACGGCTCCTTCAAACTGCATATCAAACACACAAAATTTTCCTTCTCATTAAGCAATGCTTTATCCAAACTTCATTATTCATTTCCTGATCAGTGGACAGGGATTAACCTGGTAAGCTGAAGAAGCTGTTCCAAAGATGAAACCATCAGGAAAATCATCTCTACTAACAGATTGATCTGAGCTAACAAACAAGAGCTGCCCGGTTATGGAAAACAAAACCAGGGTGATAATTGGCATAGGTGAAGCCATTGCTATAGCTCTGGAGGAGCTCAGGAGAGGGTAGGTTACAGAATTCCCTGGATTTCAATACAAGGAAATGGTGTTTAGCTATCGTAATTGTAACGTTTAAGAAAAAAGTTGATAGTTGAGCAAGAAATGTTAAGGCAACAGCGACTCCAGGTTGTGTTTCTCTTACAGAAGAAGGTGTTCGAAGGGATAGGCTAACGTGGCCCGTGAAGTTTGTTTATAGAAGCTATCTTTGCCTTCAATGAACACGTTATTGTAGAGGAAGGTAATAAACACACGGCCTTTGGACCCACCAAGGAGAAGAAAGTACATGAAATATACGGATTAAATACACCAAAATAAAAAAAGTTTGTATATGATGCATTGATAGTGTGTAGTTTTTATACACTATCAATACATCAGAAGTTGACACCTCATCAATTGGCAAATTAAAAAATATGTCAACTCCTTAAAAATAAATATAAATAATTTTTTTAAATTTGCTCATAAAGACTTATTGATGAAATGTCAACCTCTGGTGCATTGACAGTGTATGAGAATTATACACTGTCAGTACATCATATATAAATCCAATAAAAAAATATTAATAATGACATATGTAAGGTGACTTGATTAATCGGTATTTAGTTATATATATTTAATAGTTTATATTTGACACATTGTCAATTAATTTATACATTATTATTGGATCATATTATGATATTTCATTAATTAGTGAATATAATAATATTTATTTTTAAAGATTTTTATTTTAAGATTTATAAATTAATAAGATGTCGTGTTATGATTTATTGACAATATACAATATTTATGTGTACGCATCAAATATAAATGTTCATTTAAAACAATGATATTAATAACTTTTTTTTAGCATAATCCCAACTTGTAGGATTAAGAATTTGACCCTGCGACCTTTGCACTTACTAAGGAATTGATGCTAATAGCTTACTAAGGAATTGATGCTAACAGCTTACTTTCCTGTAAATTCTCGATCAATAATTACTTTATAAAATCATCTTTAGATTCCAAATTAAATATTGTAAGATTGAGTTATATATTAAAACATTTTGGTTTTGGATAATGATAATAATTATTTTTTTTAATTTTATACTATATAAAACATTAGAAATTTGGTAGTTGGATATAATTTTTGGAGGAGAAAAAAACAAAGGTATTAATAATTTCAAAAGATTGGAAAGATTGGAGCTCCACGTCAAAGCTTGGGTTTCCACTAGTTTAGAAAGAAAAGGATATGACATGTTAAACATGAAAAACATTATATTATATACTTGATGATATAAGAATAAATCTCAACTAGATTGGAAGGATTGACTAAGGACCTTTAAGTTGAAGCTTGGGATTTGCATGAAATGCTTGGAAAAGCTATCAACAAGTTTTCTTGTAATGTCATATTTATCTTTTCTATATTATTAGTTTTTTCTTCCTCTCCCATTTTCTTCTTCTTCTATTATTATTATTATTATACATTTTGGAAGTTAGGAAACTTTTTTTTTGTTACAAGAGGAATATTAAATAACTGAAGATGATAGTGCTTATTCTTTAGTTTAATTAATTTTCGGTTTCAAAATTTTTATTATAAATACCGAATGAACTGACATGATTCACTAACCGTATATAAGATTAATACATTGAAAAAGTATTAAATATAAATTCTATAAAAAAATATTTCAAATTTGAAAAAGTTAAAAAAGTTATGATGAGTGAAATCAATTATAAGAGGAAAATACGACAAAAGTCGTTGCATACATTTCTTTCCAATCTAATTTTTTGGCATATTTTGTTTGTAATTTTTGGATTTTTTCCATATGACGATATCTTGAATATTTATTCAACATATTAATCAACAAAAACACAAGCCCTAAAAACAGAATGGCAAGTCAAATTTAAATGAAAATGATATTTGTCGACAAGATGAATTATGTTATAAAATCCAATTTCGCCTTGTCCATCTTGTATAATATGGTTCATTAATACAATATTGGCTGTGCTTGATGGCATCTACTGCTTTTAATGGAGCTCAAATTCAACAAGCATTAGCATATATACCCTAAAAATATAAACATATATATATATATATATTTCATATTCGTATCATGTCAAATTATGCTTATGTCATATAAAACACATAAATTATAGTGTCAAAATTTGCATGGACACATAAAACACAAAATATATTTTAATTATTGTCAAATTTATATACAATTTTTTAAAAAATTTTAAATTATGTCACCTTCATATATTTTTCATATCATATTATTTTATTATGTTTAAAATTGTTTGATCTGGTTCTAACCAAGCCCGCTAAAGCTCTATACAGGCAAACAAAATAAAATCCAAAACCGGCCCAGATTAGCATTTCTGGTTGGGCTGGAAATTAATTGCCCCACTTCAATCCTTACAAGGCTCACATGGTAAAGGTTTAATTGTTCTAGTATTAAAATGTTACAACGCACATTTTTTTACCAAAGGTAGATGATCCAATGAAATATTAAGGTCATATTTGATTTATAGGATAAATATTGGATAAGATAATATAAGTTTATAGATAAGATAAGATTAAATGATATCATCTTATTTTATGTTTAGTGTGTACTATTAGTATTACTATTAGAAGACCCAATAAGTTATCAAAAGGCTCATCTCACTGAGCTTGGTAACAAGAGGCCCATAAGGAGTAACCGCCTACTTTATTACATAATTGGTATAACCGTCCACTTTATTACATAACGGGTATAACCGCTCACTTTATTACACAACGGGCATAATCGCTCATAACTCCCATTTAATTACATAATTGGGCGTAATCGATCACAACATCTGTTAAATCCATGATTGCCCATATAAGGCACGAAGACAAAAGGTATAAGGTATGAGGAGCTCACTTTCACTCTCTTCCAACTTTTATATTCTTTCTTAATACTCTACTGACTTAAGCATCGGAGAAAGTCCCACCGGGAACAATTCCGATGGTCCTTCTGTTTTGCAAGTTGATCCAAGAAGGAAAGAGTTGATCCATCATCGATAAGCCCAGCAACCTTTTTGGCATCAACATGTATAATGATTAAGAATAAGATAGAATGATTTTTTATGTTTTTCACCCTATTTACTATGTGTAAAATTAATAGTAATATAGAATGATTTTTCTTTTGTAGTACTCTTTTTTAAAGTAACATAATTTAAATTTATAATTTTTTTGTTATGAATATAAATAAAAAATTAAAAATTTAAATATTATTTATAATATTATAATTAATACTCAAATTTATTAGTTGATTTTTAATAAAAGATTATTTTTAAAAAGTTTATATAAAATTTTATTTTGTTAAAAAATGAATTTTTACAAAAAAATTCTCTGTATTTTTTCACTTTTTTTTCTTTCCTTTTTGTTTTTATTTCTTTTATATGTTTTAAATTTAAAATAATTTCTTTGATTGTAAATTAAATATATTTATTTTTAGTGAGTTTTTGTAGGAAATAAGTTTTTTTAATTACATTAATTTTTCCAAAGATAATTCTTAAATATTTTTCTTTATTACTATGGTTTCTTTATCTTCCTTCTTTTTCTGTCAATTAGAAGGAAATATAGAAAATAAAATAAAAGAAAAAATACAAGTTAAATTTAATAATTCAAAATTTATAAACTAAAAATATATAATTTCTAATAATTTTATGATTAACAATTATTTTCTTTCTTTTTTTTTACAGGCAAAAAGAAAAAAATTAAGAAAGAAAAAAAAAGAGAAGAAAAAAAATAAAAATTTAAATATAACAAAAACTAGTTAAAAATATATTTTTTTATAATAAATTTTATGTTTAAGAATTTATTTTCTAAAAAATTATTTAAAAATTTTAATTATATTCCAAAAAATAATTTAAAAAAATGTGTTCAAAAAAAATATTATTTTATAAAAAATTATAGTTTTTCTTGAATCAAAAACAAGAAAAGAAAATGACAGAAAAAGAAATAAAAACGAAAAAGAAGGAAAAAATTTGGATTAATTACTTAATTAATTAAACAAAGTTCTTTATTATTTTATTAAAAGTTTAAGTTAATTTTTAAATATAAATTTTAAGGATGAAATAAATAAAATATGAGTATTAATAATACTTACATTTTGGAGAGGATTGGATCATCTTGTACTAGGAGGATGACTAATCCTCTTTACAATCCAATTCTCTCTTTAATATATGCACCAAACGTAAGATAAGATAATTGTCATCTTATTTTATCCATTGTCTTAGGTACCAATTATGACCTAAATGAATAAAGTTTTCGATGTGCAATATTCAAAGGTTATAATTTGATTTTTTTTCATTTAAGGATTTTTTTATAAAGGAAGTCAAAACTTGATTAAAAAAAATTTAGGTGTTGAGATTTGAATATTAATTTGTTGAATATCACATCTTAAATATTATTTCAAATCCAATGGGATTAGAAATTATATTTACCTTTTAGAGAGGATTGAATTATCTTATACTAGAAGGATGATTAATCTTCTTTGCAATTTAATCCTCCTTTTAATGTATACACCAAACATAATATATGATGATTATCATCTTATCCTATCTATCATCTTATGTATCAAATATAACCTAAGTGAATAAAGTCTCCAATGTAATATTCAAAGTTTATAATTTGATTTTTTTCATTTAAGGATATTTTTATTAATAAAGGAAGTCAAAACTTGATAATAGAAAAAAATTTCTGCTATTGAGATTTGAATAATAATTTGTTGAATATCAACTCTTAATTAATAATATTTACATGAATCATTTTGTTCTAAACTTGAATTTATTTAAAGGATTTTTCCCTTCTATATCTCGGGTGAAGATCTTTAACTTTACCTTTTTTCAATAAACTTTCAAAACATTCTTCACCTTCATTCACATGTATATATAAAATCTACACATAATTCGTAAATTGTGAAAGTCATATTTGTAAATAGTGATTAAATTTGTATTAAAAATTAATGGACAAAAAAAAATTACGAAGGGAAGCCTAACTCCATTTTTCTCGTATTCTACCTTCTAATTAAGGTAATTTTTCTATACATACCAAATCCATTGAACAAATTTCTCTCTTAAACAGATTTATTGTATTTAGTGTAACTTTAATTAGAAAATCCAGCAATTATGGGCCAATTAATTATTGTGCCAAACTCAAATCCTCTTATCTCTTCCTTATTATAAAGGTTGAATTTCTTTTCATATTCTAGTTGTCTACAAACAAAAATGGCTACTCAAATTGGTAATCTGTTCCCTTCCATGCTGCTGATCATAACCCTGATTTCTCTCCTCGGTTTTGATCAATCTTTGTTAGTAACTGGTCAGGAAACAGGCAAGGCTTTGATTGAAAAGACTTGCAAACAAACCGAGTATCCGAAAGAATGCATCTCAGCTTTGGAATCAGATGCCGCAAGCCTCAATGCCAACTTAACTGGGCTAAGCAGGATTGCAGTGGTGCAATCAGCTTCTAAACTCAACGAAACCTTAACCCTTGTTGGAAACTTGGTGAAGAATGAAACAGATTATCTAACCTGGGGATTCCTTGTCTTCTGTCAGGATTCTTACAACGCCAGTGTTTACCAAATCCAGGATGGTCTCCAGGCTTTCGATCAGCGGAAGTATGATGAATCATACCGAGGTGTAGATGCTGTTAACAAAGCTGTCATGGCGTGCGATAAGCAGGGATTGAAAATCTTGACAGAAGTTAACACAGCTTTGTTCAGGCTCACCAAGGATGCAATGATGATTTTGGATCCCCTATTCTGATAATATCAAAGCATATGTTAAATAACCCATGAAATTTGTTCATGGTTAATTCACCAATTGTTTCTTGTGCTAATTAGAGAAACTACTTCATCAATAAAATCATTATTATTGTGATAAGCATCTAAAACATTAATGAATAATGAATTTGTTTTCATGAAAAATAAATTTTTTTGAGCAATAAAGGGTTTTTAAGTTTGATTCAATATTTTTTTTTTATCTATTAAGCACAATGTGCATTTGGTCTTGGAAAATACTTTTTTTTTTTATCAACGTCTTGGAAAATACTAGATAAAGGCTTATAAGCCCAAATTTGTAATTTCATAAGCCCAAATTTATAATTTCACGAAGTTCCGTCCATTTTACGTCAAATTGCAATTTTGCCCTTTTTTCTTACACCACAAATTAGCGGTTTTAGCTTCTAGCCTTAAACCCTTGTTCCCAACGACATTAGTATCTCCTTGATGGCTTTGAGGGCGGCGGCGACAACGGCGATGGCGGCTCGGGCTGCTCCACGGGGGATGATGCGGCTGTTCTCGACAACTTCACCTAATTCCTTTGTGCCGCCCCCAATTACGGCGATGGGGAACGGTGAGGGAACCCCTGGTCGAGAGCAAGCGCCTCCAACTACCAACCTTTTTGTCTCCGGCACGTATCTTTTCTTTTCAATGTATAGTCATCATAGCTTTCATGTTTTCTCATGTTATTTTGTGGGTTATTTTGGTATTGTTTATTTGTTTGGTTTATTGGTTGGTTGTTGGAAATTGTGGGAAAATGGAAGAAAAAGTTGTTTTTTTTATTGGGTTTGATTGAATTAGTCGTGTTATTTTCCAGATTGCCGGTAAATATTGTTTATATGTTGATTTATTGGGTTGTTTTGCTTATACCATCGTTGGGAAAAATATAGGAAAACATGTGAAAATGGAAGAAAAGTTGTGTTTCCTTTATCCTGTTCTTTTCTGGTTTAATAATAGTTTTTGCTTTTATGTTGATTTATTGGGTTATAATTGTTTGATTGCCGGAAAATGTGGAAAATGGAAGAAAATTTTGAGTCTTTTGCTATGGTTTGATTAAATGTTCAATAATGAAACCGTGGGAGGATTGATATTGTCTATCTTTTTAATTCATTTAAAGAAGTAAGAGAAAAAAATAGGATATTTGCGCTCTGTAAATTTTCATTTGGTACCTCTCTTATGTTCCGAAACAAAAAGTGCTGAACTTTATTTTAAGAAGTACGAATTTTATACGCCAATGAACTTTATTATTATACGAGTAAGAGGAGTATGAGTGGCAAATGAGAAAGTTCAAGTATCATTGTTGGAAGAAGGAAAGAAAAGTGAAGGAAAAGAAAATTGCAAACTTTTTTGGTAACTAAGGAGATATCGAATGTATTATTTGAATTCATTTGATTGTGGCTGGTGTCAGAACTTAATATGCGGTATGCTTATTACTTATGTAAGGCTGCATGTTAAAAATGTGTTTTTTTTTTTTTTACCTGAGTTAATTCAAGTTGCATTGATAGAGAAGGACAAGATAGGTGATAGTCATACAGAAGGCATGATGCAAGAGGTTAAGATGTTAGGTTTCAGATGATTTGTATGGTAATAAAGTGGTACAAGCATGTATGCTAGGCAGATTGTTGGTTTCTATGTACAGACTCTTAATCTGTTGACAGTTTTCTGCTTCTCCTTATTATAAGAACCTATGCTCTTATTGCATTTTCATGTCATTCTTGTACTATTTATGTTTTATTCTCATTCTACATGTATGTATGTCTTCATGTTCCATGCCAGATCTCCAAAATTTAACATTCTCATTTGTTCCACCACGTTTCCTCATTTCTCCATTCTTGTTGTATTTTGCTTATACTTGTTGCCCAATTAAATATTCTGACAAATTAGATTGAGGAGAATGACTAGCCTATGCTGCATTAATTATTTTGGAATTGCTGCTGTGTTCAATTTTTGTGTATAGTAATTCCAGTTTAGCTGCATTTGGCATATGGTTTTAATTTTTCAAACAGAAGGCAATGACTGTTGCATTGAAATGAAATATCAAGTTTGCTTTTCTGAAAAACATGGTCACTTTATAAATTAAGTCTGTTTTAGCCTTCCTCTATAGTTTTGGTTTTTGTTTCCTGATTTCGGGGATAGCATTGTAGAATATTTCATCTAGAATAGAGTGAGCATTATTAATTTGGATTAAAGCCCCTTTTTTGCCAGTTTTGGTTTATTCTTGTAATTTGATTTCTCCAAACTCGGTCGATTATATATGTTGACTGGGATCACTTATTTACCTTTATTGGTTTGTATTATGATGTAATTTTTCATTTGAATTTGTTTTTAGGGCTTAACAAACGCACTTCTGTAGAGAAACTTCAGGAAGCTTTTTCTCAGTTTGGACAAGTAGTTGATGGTTTGTCACCCTTGCCTGAAAGATGGTTGAAAATCGTCTTTTTTTGAGATGGATAATCATTGGTCTTTTCTGTCTGTTCACAGCCAGAGTGGTGACGGATCGAGTATCAGGATATTCCAAAGGATTTGGTTTTGTAAGATATGCCACCATAGAGGAGGCTGAGAAAGGAAGAGTGGGAATGGATGGCAAGGTGAGCTCCCTCTAATTCCTTAATCTTCATTTCCTTGAGGAAAGTTTATGCGTTCATTCATCCATTGCCAGGGCACTTTCTTTTGATTTGAAGTGTTAAGATTATAATTGTGAGTGAAAGGGAAGTGGTTGCTCATGAAGAGATCTAAGAACTTTTGTAGGACTTTACCCTTAAAATATTTTTGAAATTAAATATGTTAAGTGCTTCTATAGAATCATACCAGGTTAGATCATAGAACCATGCTTTGCTGTCATTTTCTTTTGTATCTTGCTGGTTGATTGCGGAAAGTAATTTATCCACATTCTCTTCTTCTCTCCCTTGATTGTGGTAACTAATTTCCTTCCTATCTTTGCAGTTCCTCGATGGTTGGGTTATATTTGCAGAGTATGCAAGACCTCGGCCAGAACGTACTAATCCACCACCGAACAACATGTCTAACTCAAATGGCTATAATTCCTATGGCCGTCAATGACTCGAATAGTTTGCAACAAGCTCTGTTATTTTTGATCTTGATCAGAGATGGATTTATGTTGGGGGCAGCCTATCATCATCTCTTGCCAGAAAAAATGGAAATTGATTATGAATTTTGTAATATTCGACTTGAACTTAAATGCAGCAGGCATGTGTTGAACTGAGGTTAGTTATTCAAGAATTTTAGGAAAAAACAAGACCAAAAATTGATTCCCTTGAATCATTTTTCATGAACTTTCATGTCTACTAAGAACTTACTGTATTATTTGGTATTTCTTTAAATCCTGATCCTCTTTGTAGAGGCTTATCCATATCACATTCAGAATGAATCTAATTTTCACTCACCTTTTCTAATTGGCGTTAATCCAAAGAAATTTGATTTTATGAGAATTCGAATATGAGATTTTTGCAATGATCGTTTTTACTTAGGAATCAGTAGGATTTTACATCACTAAGCTTACTTTTTGGGTAATTCTGTATCTTTCTCTAGAGAACATTTACTTCGTGAAACATTATTGGATAATGTATGCAGCCAGCTACACATACAACTTTTCGAACGGCAAGGAAAAGTAAGAATAAAATCTTTGTCCAAGCAGAAAAAATGATCCTAAACTAGTCAAAATCCGCTGTAAACCAGTCATCAACATTTCTTAATTCGTTTCCATCTGCAATTCTTAGGGGTCTTTTTTTTTCTGCGTTCAAACACCCCCCGACTTGACACTTTCACTCTTTGTAGTGTTGCACACGACATTACTCGTCTAGAAGAAGCTGAATATAGCTTAACTGCAGCATTAATTGCAGAGCTAACAACGCTCAAAAACTGTGGCTTTTCTATCAACACCATACACATTATTTTCTCAGGTAGCCAGTGATCATACGGCATTTGCCGTGTTTTTCAGGCAAGTGAGCAGAATTTCGTAAGCTTCCAGATTGAAAATAACTTCACAGTTTGATATTTTTACAGCCTTGTCATCTGTATCAGACAAACAGGTGTTCCTGGAGATTTGGGGTTGTGGAGGAAATTGCCTGGAGACAAATTCTAACGCGACTTCGTTTCTCAGCAGCTTTTGTTTTGTAGTTTTCAGAGCATCAAAGACTCTTTGGTGTTGTCGAATTCAAAGGCTTCAATTGTGGTTCTTGATCAGTTGCTTTTCTCTGGGTGTTGAATCAGCAAAAGAAAGAATTCCCCAGAGAGAAAGTTAGATATCCAGAATTTAATTCCGTTGGAATGTGGATTCCTGCATTAGCAACATATAAATAGAAATTAAATACACAAAAAACAAAATAAAAAAAAAAGAGAAAGAAAAGTTGTGGTTGAGATGAATTTGTTCTAATCATGAAAGGAATAGATCATAAATCTTGTTGCATCTGTTCTGTTAGAATGATTGACACATTTTTATGTGATATATATTAATTATATCATGTAATTATATCGTTTCAATTCAAATGTAGTACAATTTTAGTTTAATTATTTAAATATTTCAAAAAGTGGTCAAATTAATATAAATAAATTCTAAAGGTATTTGATGATTGTGAGTATTTGGAATTTATAAAATAGGGCTTCATTAAAATAATAGGATAATTACTATATGATTCCTTATTCATTTGAGATTTTTATTGATCTTTCCTTTAAATCATTGTTTAGCTAAAAGAGTTGCAATAGGTAAGGTGCAAAAATACCACTTTTAACTATGAAAAGAACCAATTGCTTAGGGTGACTTGGTAAATTACAACGTTTTTTATTTTTTGATAGTGAAAAAATGACAACTACATTGCTGATGAATCAATAATATGTCCCAATTTAGTGAATTTCATAGAGTCTTTGTCAAAATGTTAGGTTTTGTAGAGATAAATTGATGTTTCTCAAAACATTACAAAAAAAAGGGAATTACTTTCTCAATATTTTAATAATTTACTCTTTTTTTTAGGAATTTTTTTTAAAGGAATATGACTCATCATTTATTTGTTACCATTTTGAAAAAAAAACCTTTTTTTTTCTTTTTGACCAAAGAAAATTGCTTTTTTTTTTTAAAATAAGAAAACAATTACTTTAATATGAGATAAAATAACTAATTATTGTCTGAATGAAAATTAGATTATATATGTGTAAGAGTACAATTTACCATATCATGCTAACTATTTTCTAGTAGTGATGGGATTGACTGCTAAATCCCTAGCCCACAGAATGAAATTCAAAATAACGACAAAAATATAGCAAGGATAGTTTATTGCAATTAAAACTCTCCCACATGGTTTCCATGAAGAAATGTAGGAGTCAAGTCCTTTCATATTAATTTTATTTATTCATTTTTTGTGATAGGTGGTGGTGTTAGCACATTTTTCGTTTGAAGAAATATCTCAAACAGTTACACTGTTACAATAGTGTGATTTATTGATACAATGCTTAATCAATATTCAATAATCTCAAATATATAACAAAAGTCATTAGTTAAATATGAATAAACTTTAAGTGTCTGTTTGGCAAGTCGATATAGCTGATAATAGAATTTATATTTGATGCATTGATAGCGTATAATTTTTATTTACTATAAATACATCAGAGATTGACACTTTAGTAATTAGCAAACTAAAAAATGCTAGGCTCTTCTAATCAAGTTGAAAAAAAAATTTATTTGTATTTATTTTTAAGGGCTTAATATCTTTTTAGTTTGTTAATTAATGAGATGTCAACCTCTGTCAGTGCATTATATATAAGTCATTGATAATAACCAACATTACATATTAATGAGATGACACTATAACAGTGTAAAAAAGCTATACACTATTAGTGCATCGAATATAAATTTAATTATTTATGAATTTATATGTGATGCATTGATAGTGTATAACTTTATACATTATCAATGCAGCAGAAGTTTGACACCTCATCAATAAGCTCTCATAGGCAAAATGAATAAAATTTATTTATATTTATATTTAAGGGTTTCATTTTTTTTAGTTTGTTTATTGATGAAATGTCAAATTTTGATGCATTGACAGTGTATAAAAATTATACATTATCATTACATCATATATAAACTCATTATATATATATATATACACACACTCTATTTTCACAAGTATAGTGATTTTTGAAAAATTACAATCATATTAATTGAAAAATATTTGTTTTTGTTGAAGTATAAAGTAAACATGTTTTGCCATTAAAGAGAAACATAGACGTGTAAATTTTAAAAAAAATGAGCTTATATTATATTATATTATTGTTGTTGCCTGTTCACAACAATGATTTTTGATGACGTTCGAATCTCGATTTATTTCTTAACTTGTCTCCAAGAATCCTGCAAGAAAAAAAATGATCAGAGGGAAACAGGGCCTTTTCCATGCTCGCGCACTCCGATACTTAAGTCAGACAAGATTTTGGTAGGGTTTTTAATTAGCCAATAGAGATTATGGTTTAAAAATGATACCTGTAACATATTTATAAAAGTAATATAGCACGTAATTACGATTAAGACCTATAGCTTAAATGATAACTTAGTGGATCTTTCATGGCTCTTTTTAATCCTCTTGGGCTTAGACTACCATTAGGCTCAATGTTCTTCAGCATGACTTATATCAAGACCCAATGACTTTTAGTAAGACCCTCATCAATTATATTATATTGTGAGAACATATCACTTATATTATATTATATTATATTATATTATATATTTAATTAATCATAATTTAAAGTTATGTAAGATTTCATATAGAACCTACATATATAAGTGGTAAATCTCCATATAATTTTCACTGTAATTGTACAATGCAGGATTGCAGTAACAAAATTATGGAGAAAATACTTAAAAAATAAACCGCAATTGCTAATTAATGCACTTTTAGGTATAAAAGAGTTAGTATTATTAGTGAAGTTACTCATACTCTAGAATCATGAAGTTATTCCAATCAAAAAAAAAAAGAATCATGATGTTACTCATACTCAATCTCAAGATTAAGTTTGAGTTAAATTTAAACAATTCAAATAATTAATTAATTAATTAATTAGTTCAATTTTAAGATAATTAAATAATACAAATACTACTATAGAAAAAAGAAGTTTTGGGGCCACATACAGCTCAGCCTATGTTTTTTTTTTTTGGTTACAAACTTAGCCTATGAAATTGAGAGTATAGTCAGGGTAGTGGACATCAATAGCAATTTTTATATGAACAAATTTAATGTAGAGAAATGGTCCCAATACAAATATTTAATACATTAATTATGAAAAGCTTAGTTAACAATGTAACTTGTATGTGGTCTATGTACTAGCAAAATCTTTTAACAAGACCTTCCCACGAATTTAAAGATTAGTTAGCTGAAAAGGAGAAAAAGTTATTTTATCCATTAATATTTAGCTTGTGTAATGAATTTAAATTACTATAGGATAACTCATAATTTTAAATTATCATATATGGTGTAATAATAAAAATCATATTTGGTGTTTGATTGTGCATAGAAAAATAACCGCATATAAAGTGTAAAAAAAGAAAAATTTTAATGACGATTTGTGACATATTGTAAGTTTTGAATTCAAATCCAAGTATCATCATCTTCAATTATTTAATATTTTCTTTGTAAAAAAAAAAGAAAATGTCTTTAAAAATTTTAATTTTTTTCAAAAGTATAACTTATAAAAAAATAATTTATCATTCTATAAAAAAAATTACAAAGCATAAACCAATTATGATGAGGATGCATAATTTATATATCACAAGTCATAAAAGAATTTTTTTTTAGACTACTTGTTTTCATTCCTGCTATTATCCAGGTATATCAAATCATAAAAGAAGTTTCGAATTAAATTACTTTCATACCATGATAAAAAATTTCGTCTTTTTAGATGAAAATCAAATCATTTTTTAAATTAATAATCTTATGATAACCTCAATTGACTTAAGTTCATTGTCACGTAAAAATTTCGTCTTTTTAGATGAAAATCAAATCATTTTTTAAATTAATAATTTTATGATAACCTCAATTGACTTAAGTTCATTGTCACGTAAGATTTTCAAATTGCCGTAAACAAGGTGATTTGGTTAGTAAGTGCAAATATGATTTGTAGAGACCAAACTCTCCTTTAAGAATAGGATCATATTGAAATTTGGATCAAAGTTTCTGCATAACGATTCATCAATTTAAGTTTTCATTATACTAATTTGGAATGAATAAAACCTTTTTCCTTTCTATATATATAGTTATCTTCCCAATCTGCCTAACTTTTTAATAATTGGTTAAAGAAATAAATATATAATAAAATTAGAGAAAAAGTACCTTTCTCGTATCAAACAAGGCAGCCCCACTTGTTGGCATTTCCCATAATAAAATCACAAAACAATGGGCAATCTTTAACTTCGCTTTTTCTTTCATGTAAATCCAAATCCATTCATTTTCAATCCATGAAACACTTTAAAACAGACCCACACACACTTCAACCTCTTCACATTTGAGAAGAAAACATAAAAGAACAATGAAACGCCAATGGCTCCTTCTCTAAACTTCTTCTCCACCTTAATTTTCTTTTGATTTCTCTAATTTTTTTCTTATGCGTTTAATTATTACACGCGTAATTATAGATATAGATAAACATATAGATATCGATTATTAATTTTTTCCCGATATAGTCATGAGATTTTTTTTGGAGTTTGTGTCACGATGCATTACGACCCCCGAGGCGTCACCGAACGAGGAGGTGGTGACGGCGGCAACGCCCCCAAGGAGGGAGGAGACAAGGTCTTCGACGCCTCCAAATGTGGCGGCACTGAGGAAGAAGAAGAGGGTGAGGATAGGGATACCAGGGTCCATAGCTCAAGAGTGGAAGCCCTCGTTGTTTATGATCACAGAGGATAACGCTATGGCAGAGAGGAAAGAGGAAACACCGCCCAAAGCGGCGACGACAGCTGATAGGGTGGTGAAGAGGAAGAGCACCACCGGGTCACGCTTCAAAGTTCATGTTCGAAGCCACAGCGACGACATAGGGTAACTGAATTTTTTTAATTTATTGGTTTAATAATTTCTTCAAATATTATCTTCTTCTATTTCAATTTTTCTTAGTAATCATGCAATTCGTGTCTCACACTTCGTGCTAATTGCGTGTTAAATACGTATAAAACAAAACAAATTATCGTATCACAGTTTGTTTTAACATACAAATAAAAAACAAAATTTTCAATTTTCATGAAAATATTTACTTGTACAATTTTTTTAATGTTATTTTTGTGTTGTGTAATTGAATTGTATATAAAATCATCATATTTATTTTGTGGTAAAGAATAATCAGCTTATAAAAAATAAAGAGTTGATAATTTTTCTGATTCGTTTTGGTGAGATTATTTACTAATTTAGGTGCTATGTCAACGTCGGGAAGATATTTTGGGTGAGAAATTGATTTCTCTTTATTCTTATTGATGAGAGGAAGAAGATAACATTATTTTTTCATTCATAGTCTTAATTATTATTTGATTTTAGTATAAAATTCCATTTACAATTTTATATTTTGTAACATTTACAGTTAATAATAAATTAAAAAATTCAGTTCGAATTTCAAAACTACAATTTACGAATGCAAATTTAATTATTTTTGGTGGATTAACTTTAAAATTGCATTGATGAAAGTCTATTTAATTTGTTTTTACTATATTTTAGCTCTAGCCAATGATGAAAAAATTGTATAAAACAATTATTTTACGATAATATATATTTTTTTATTCAAATCATATTATGTAATTGCATAATTTTAATTATAATTTACAAATGAGCCTAGAATTTCAATATGAACAATATAACATGTATCGTTTTGAGTACTAAAAAGTTTAATTTAAGCTGAACACTTGTTTTGGTTAAATTTGCAGGCGAAATCCGGTGCCGGTTGTCATTCCAGCGTTTTCCCCTATTCCTTTCATGCTTTGATAATCCTTTATTCGATGGATCAAACAACTTATGTTTAGTAATTTATATACATGGTGTACATATTACTTCTAGGTATAGAACTCTTGTAGAATGTTACTAAATAGAATATGGAAGAAATCAGTGGTTGGTTTGTGCTTGATTTTCTTGGTACAAAAGGGCCGAAACCTGAGAATAAGAGGTGGGGATGCAAATGTTAGGATTTGAATTCCAGACATATCTGATGCTGTTTCTTAGAAGTGATTGTATGAATCATTTAAGTCTCAGATTCCCGTGTTTGATTTGGCAAGGAAAGGGAACTGCTAACAATTCTGCTATAGGAGAAAAGAAGATCAAAGCTTTTCTGAACTGGGTCTCTGATTCCTCATTCTTTTCCAGTCAGATCATTCATTGAACAATGAAAAGGGCAGAAAGAATACAAACCAGCAATACCAACAATGGGAATTAGAGAATGGAAAGGAACATACATACAATAGTTCAGGCCTCAAGTTCTGTTTCTGCTTGACCAATGACTTGTTCTTACTGAAATATTTTAGTCATTCTGATTCTGTTGCATAGATAATTACCAGCTGTATTATCAAAAGGCCGTGAAAATCCATTATGTGAGCTTTACATGCTCATTAATTATCATGATCATCAGAGTTTTTACCTCAATGCCGAAACTCTTATCTCAATATCAAAATAGTTTATATAAACCAATATATGAACTCACCTTACGTTACTTTCAAGCTGCTCCCGAATCTCTCTCCCCCTCTTCCATTCCTGTCATTGTGTCATACAATGGCTTGTGCAATGTCTCTGGTAAATAATATGCAAGCATTCCTCCAATCAATCCACATACACCAAACACTGCAAATGGAAACCCACCGCCCAACACCACAACGAATGGAGCCAAAATAGCTCCCATTTGGGCTGCCTGAGTTGCACATCCAAGGGCTGCATTCCTCACCACTGTAGGAAACAGCTCAGCTGTGTAGATAAATAGCAGATTATAAGTTCCAGCCATGCCAAATATCCCCAGAATCCCACAACACATTCTCGTTACTTTCCATATTCCATCATTGCCCACCAGGCTCCCCGTAAAGCAGAAGATTGCACTAAACCATTGTGTCCCAATGGCCAATGGCTTCCTCCCAAACTTGTCCAACAGCAGTGCTGTTATTGTGAATACCGGCATTTCAGCTACTGCATTCAGGAGCACGTTCAAATAAAGGTTTGTCTCAAGGTTGACAACATTTAAGCTAAGGCCATAGTACACGACAGAGCAGGCGAAGTTGATGCCAACCGCTAGAAATAGTCGAATTCGAGTGATTGGTGATCGAAAAACATCTACAAGAGAACCACTGATTGCTTCTTTGCAACTCTGTTTATCTTTTGAAACATCCTTAGCTTCATCATCCAGCGCAAGGATAACCCCATCAGGAAGGTGATTCCCATTAGACTTGGCTATGGTGCGCATAATTTTCATTGCGTCGTTCATCTTCCCACGCACAAGGTACCAACGTGGGGACTCGGAGATAAAAGGAATAACCAGAACAAGGAAAAGGATAGAGGGAATAGAGGAGGCAACATAAAGAGCTCGCCATGAAGGAACTATGTAAGCTATGCCTGAGAGGAATGCTATTCCAGTTGAGAAGAAATAGAAAGTGGACATTCCGGCAGCACCGCGCTTTGTCGGGCCAACAGGCTCAGTGGCCAGGACAAAGGAGCATAGGCCAACGCCTCCGGTGCTGAATCCTGTTAGGAAGCGGAGTAGGAGATATGTGAAGTGGTCTGGGGCTAATGATGTCAGGCAACCAAAGATGGCATTCATGATGCAAACTGCTGTTAAGGAACCTTTTCTTCCCAGTTTTGTGTCAGATAGATGACCAAACACTCCTGCACCTGGAAATGTGTGTTCAAAAATTGAATTTGGTCATGAATTCAATCATCTGAATTCAATCATTTGGTAAGCCAGCTCTTTGTTCAATCTGATATGTGCTTTAGTACTTCCCTAGTTTTTATAATTCTATAATACTGAAAGTGCTAGCTTTCCAAAGAATTATGATGGTGAAGTTGGTGGTGTCCATGGTACAACAATCATGCTCGAACATTTCAGAAGGCAGGCTGGCTTAAAGAAGTGTTGGATTATTCATTAAATTAATGGCGTCCATGGTACAACAATCATGACTTGAACATTTCAGAAGGCAGGCTGGCTTAAAGAAGTGTGGATTATTCATTAAATTAAAGAGTTGATGATGTATACAGAAGAGAAAAAGATAAAAAAGGTGCTGGAAGAAACAACGGAAAAGCAGCAAAAAGAGAAAATGGAATAAAACTTTTTTCCTAAAAAAGTAAAAGATATAAAGGTGATAGGACACGAGCTCTCACATGATCAAGCAAGTTTGAGAAAGTAGAATGTGATGCAATTGAGTATATGAACAGAGTAATTAAGATGGCCCAACATTATCAAAATCAAGAACATGATTTCACATGTTTCACTGTTGCCTTCAACTTGATCATGGACTTTCTTTTTTTCTTGAAAATTTTCATCAAACAGCCAAAATGTCAAAAGGTGTTTGACTTGATGATTTGCATTGAACAAAGACAAAGATCAATGGGTTTGCACTTGCAGTTGCAGGTAAACGACAAAGAGAAGAAGAAACAAACAAGCCTGCTTAGCTTTATTAATCTTTCTGCAAAAGTAAGAGACTTTGTTGATTTTCCTCCCGCTTCACAACATTAATAAGAACTGTTACATGTGGGAAATTTTTTTCGGGGAAACAATGATTAATAAGTTTAGAATTCAACTTTTGAAGGTGATGGAATGAAAGTCTAATATTACTGTCACTTTTTGCGGGAAAAAGAGAAAAGTATGTCAAAAAGAGTACCCTAAAAGCAAGAGTGCAAATTAACAAAGTCAAGGTGATCTTTCAAGAGGCTGATGCTAGTGATTAATTATGGACCACAAAGAAATGAAATTATATACTAGCATAGTAACTTTCTGCAGGTTCAAAACTTTGGCTTCAAGGCAAATCGAAGCAAATCCAAATAGACAATAGAAATTAATGTCTGTGATGCTAGCTAAAGCTTAGATAAGCCTAAATTCATGGCTAAAAACAATGTCATCCAGAAAATGCATGTGTTTTAGCGGATGTTAATGACTTGATTATTATTTTTATGATTTGCAAAGATCAGAATTCTAAATTTCTACTGCAAATCCTTGACCAATATCACTTGAAAGTTCCATTTTGCAATAAACTAAGCCATGCTTTGACCATGATCTGTAACATGACTTAAGATTTTCCAATTTTATAATCCTCCCATATGCAGAAGGTGTACTCAACATGTGATCATGACAAGAGAAGCTTCAAGCGGCAAATAGCTGTCTGAATTAGACAAAAAAACAGCCAATTCTTCGCCAGCAATGTATCTGTCCTATACATAATAAATTAACTTATCACCGCCTGTTTGCTTCACATTTCTTGTCTAGTAATATTCGCCAGCTGAATCAATACAAAGAACTATTCTTTTAGACAAAAAAAAACAAGTTTTGTTCTTGTCACAATGTCATTTAATAACCAATCTTTTCTGATCAGCTTCATATGTAAGTCACAGTACCCTTGTTTATTTTTCTGAACTTTCAGGTCCACAAATGCATGTTGATGTACAAAAAGTTATATTCTCGCAAGTGCACGAATCAGGATAGTATAGCGTGCAAGTACAAGAGTCGATCCCACAGAGATTTGCTAAATTTATTCAATTAAAATTCAACAACTTATCCTCTAAAAAAATTATAAAAACCAATAAAAAAATTATCTAAGTATCTAATTAACTAATGGAATTAATTAACCTAATAAAACAAATAAATTCACCAATAGAGAAAAGCCTAGGAATTTGATTTTACCAATACATTGCAATTTTATGTCTTCAATCCTAAAAATCTCAATTCAATTCTAGGGTTCATTCTTCCTAATATATGATTACTCTGTTTGATGGCAGTTATAATCAAGTATTTTTAATCATTAAATTATCTATGATGTGTAGCATAATCAATGACTAAAAATCCATTAAGAACAGAAGAACATCCAACAAGAACCAAATAAATATTCTAGCTTGATGTATGCATCAAATATTTATTCAATCATTCAAGAGAGCTATACATGGCTTAGCATATGATGTGTACCCTTACCATGTCTCACATAATCAATTGATTTATATTAAAGGTGGCCAAACAATAACACAAATCAAAAGATTTAACTAATCACAATGAATGATACTAGAAATAAGAATTGATCAATTAATTCATAAAGACATAAAATATGCAAGTAGGCTAAATCAAATTCCTAGTAAAAAATTAGTTCATGCTTAATCTAACAAAACACATTATTAAATTAATAAGAGTCATGCTTAATCAAACAATAACTAATTCAAAAAGAATACTATATCTATGTAATTTAATAATGCATTAAACATTAAATATGGTTTGAAGCCATTCAACCAAGCTTTCTGCAAGTGCAACAAGAGCACATGGACATCACATCCATCAACGCTTCAAGCAACTCCAATTTAATGTTGTCTTGCTTCAACTCGTTTCTACACTGGCCCACTTTAGCAGCAGCTCAAACAAGCTATGCGTGTCCCCTTGTTTCGGTTCTGTCTTGCTTTGAGCAATTCACCGTTTTGCAGCAGCTTCAATTCTGTCCTCCAGTCAGCTTGCGTTGCTCCAGCACAGGCGATTACAAGTTGCGGCTTCTACGCTACTCACAAACTCCTGTCACAAACAAACAAGAAAGGGCAGCAAAGCTTCTGTGCAGCAACATCACGGCAACGTGGTTCTTCCTCTTCAAACAGCAACGGTTCGGCAACTGCTCCACTCCAGCAATAGCACACCACGTCAGTCAGCTTCTTCAACGACACAACCTGCAATTAAGAAGAACCACAAAGCAAGGAAATATCCAAAGAACGAAATAGATATCCTCTCCACTAAATCCTTCGATTGTCTCTTTTCTTTTCTCCCCAAAATTGCTCTCCCTTCTTTTCTGCAATTGCTCTATATGCTTTTTTTTCTTCTGTGTCTACTGCCCCTCTCCTTTTATAATTTTTCTTCTAAGATTTTAGGGTTTCTTTTTAATCAAGCAATAAATCTCAGCCCTTTATTTTATTTTAATCCTATGGTCCAAAAGTCTTTAAAACAAATCAGAATTTAATATAACTTCAAACAATATATTTTCCAAAATTTATTCAAATTACATAAATTATTGTTTGATTTCACTCAATAACTTCCAAAATTAATTCCAAATCACTTTCTCTAAATTAATTCACAAGATACATTAAACAATTAATTTTACACAAGAATATAGCAATAAATGTGGTAATAAATAATAAAATAATATAACAAATATATTATTATCAAATACCCCCAAACCTACATTTTTGCTAGTCCTCGAGCAAAATTAAAAGAAAATGCACTTGTTTGTGACCTTTAAGAACAAAAGTGAAAACTTAAGGACACTCAAAATGTTTCACTCAAATTCATGTAAATTCAATTTCACTTGATTTCCACATTTTGCCTCAAATATACCTCAAATTTATGATTAAAGGAATTGTTCAAAACACAACTCAATAATCTCATAATTCAAATGCTAATTAACTCAAATCATGATATCAGATGTGTGTGTGTGATTAGCCAAACTCAAATTCCTTGTCAATACTCAATTAAAATTATACAACTCATGAATAAATGATGTGATCTCAAAATTTTTTTTTTCTTTTGACACTCCATAAGCTTGCTCTTCTTACATCTCTCCACTAATGTAGACAATAAAATCAACTTAGATCAATAGGTCTTTATTAGCGTATAATGTTGGGCTAAGGTATTGGTAAACAAAGAAAGGAAAGGTAAAAATCAAAACAAGAGAGCTAAAAATGATTAAACGTGTTTTTTACTTCATTTTTTATTAAATTCTCTCTCCGTGTTTTTTACTTCATTTTTTTTTTCACATGCTAATCTCCACAACCCCCAAACCTATCTTTTTCATGCATTTTTTTTTTGGATGACAATTTCCATGACACATTTTAAACTCCTTCTTCTTTCTTTTTTTCTTTTTTTTTTTTTTTCACAATGGAGTCAAGGCAGGATCCAAACAACTTTTTTTCTTTTTTTTTTTTTATTTTTTTATTTTTTTATTTTTTGGGAACCTCTTCTTTTATTAGCTTGAAAATATTTCTTGAATCACATCCCCTCAATGATAGATATGTGCATTAAAGCTCTCTTTAAGGTTACATTCATTGTTTTTCAGGCTAATTTGGGTAAGGTCAATGAAGTTACAAGAAAATTCGAATGGTGGCTATTCATATGCTTTTGCATATGCCATTCTTTCAATAAGGCTCAATGGGGTATACTAGTGAATAATTTATAACATGGTAGGCTTGAAAGGCTCAAACGTTCCAAGGAATGCCTAAATCATCTCTAAGTCAATCAATTGCCTATGATTTCGCCTCAAGTGTAATAAATCAAGTTCTAGAGTGTCATGCATGATCACTAATTTCACAAGTTCACATAATCATTCACTAAGTATCAACAATTCATAAGAGTATGACTTATGTGCTCAATTGTTCATCAATCATGAAGTGAATAAAATTAACATCAAATTATTTAATTACCTAAGTATGCATTTCTCACAATCACTTAACATAGTAAAATTCTCTCATATTCATCATAGACTAGTGAAAAATCATAGTGAAAAAGAAAAACATAAATCCAAGTAATTTTTTTTTTTTAATTTTTTTTAAAAATTTTTTTTTTTTGCTTTTTTTTTTATTAAAAAAAATAAACTAAACAGACACAACTAAACCACACCCCCAAACCTAAATCAAACTTTGTCCTCAAAGTTGAAAAACAAAGATTAATAAAAGAGTAGGAATGTGCACACTAAAAAAAATAAAAATAAAATTAAAAATAAAAAGAATGAAAAATCATACCTAGTTGGGTTGCCTCCCAACAAGCGCTTTATTTAACGTCTAGGCAAGACGGGATGCTTGGTCTAAGGCTTCTCCAAATCCACAAAATCCACTATCCGGCCCTTTGGAGTGCCTTCCAAGTATGGCTTCAATCTATGCCCATTCACCTTGAAACTAACTCCTGTTCTCATGTTCTCAATCTCAACTGCACCATAAGGAAACACTTTTCGCACCAAAAATGGTCCACACCACCTTGACTGCAACTTTCCTGGAAAGAGACGCAAACGTGAATCATAAAGTAAAACTTTCATACCTTGTTTGAACTCTTTCCGGATAATGGATTTGTCATGGTACAGCTTTGTTCTTTCCTTGTAAATCTTTGCATTCTCATAGGCTTCATTCCGAATCTCATCTAACTCATTCAATTGGAGCTTCCTAGCTTCACCAGCTTTGTCCATATCAAAATTCAATTGCTTGATCGCCCAATATGCCCGATGCTCCAATTCTACCGGTAAATGGCATGCTTTTCCAAAAACAAGCCGGTAAGGGCTCATTCCAATTGGAGTTTTGTAAGCTGTTCTGTAGGCCCATAGAGCATCATTTAACTTTACTGCCCAATCATTCCTCTTTGTGTTCACCATCCTTTCCAAGATTGACTTTATGTGCCTATTGCTCACTTCAACTTGTCCTGAAGTCTGCGGGTGGTAAGACATAGCTATCCGATGGGTGATGTTGTACTTCTTCAGTACTGCTGCAAAAATTTTATTACAAAAGTGAGTTCCCCTATCACTAATAATAGCTCTAGGAGTACCAAATCTTGTAAAAATCATGTCTTTCAAAAAACTATGTACAATCTTACCATCATTAGTCCTAGTAGCTATTGCCTCAATCCACTTAGAAACATAATCAACAGCAACAAGAATATAATTATATCCAAAAGATGTAATAAAAGGTCCCATGAAATCAATACCCCACACATCAAAAAGTTGAATTACTAAGTTACCTGTGAGTGGCATCTCATTTCTTTTGCTTATATTACCTGTTCGTTGACATCTATCACACTTCGCACAAAATGAATTTGCATCCTTGAACAAAGTTGGCCAAAAGAATCCGGATTGCAACACCTTAAGTGCTGTTTTCTTACCACTATAATGTCCTCCACAATTCAATGTATGACAGTGGTTCAAAATATTGAGTTGCTCACCTTCAGGGACACAACGCCTAATGATCTGATCAGGACAATGCTTGAATAGATATGGATCATCCCAAAAATAATGCTTCACTGTGGACAAAAATCTTTTCTTTTCCTGTGAAGTTAAATCAGGATTAAAAATACCACAAGCCAAATAGTTCACAATATCAGCATACCAAGGCTCTTTTCCATGCACTGAGAACAACTGTTCATCAGGAAAAGTTTCATTAATGAGAATAGTATCATCCCCCCGACACTTTTCAAGCTCGGTCACTTCAGTAAGTCGAGATAAGTGATCAGCCACTACATTCTCACTTCCCTTTTTATCCCTAATTGTCAAGTCAAACTCTTGCAAAAGTAACATCCACCTAATCAATCTAGGTTTAGCATCCTTCTTTGTAAGCAAATATTTAAGAGCAGCATGGTCAGAATAAACAATCACCTTAGAGCCAATCAAATACGAGCGAAACTTTTCTAAAGCAAAAACAATTGCTAAGAACTCTTTTTCAGTAGTAGAATAATTCATTTGAGCATCATTTAAAGTTCTACTTGCATAATGAATAACATGAGGCAAATTATTTATTCTTTGTCCTAAAACAGCACCAATAGCATAATCTGAAGCATCACACATCAATTCAAAAGGAAGGGACCAATTAGGTACTACAAGAATGGGTGAAGATGTTAGTTTTTCTTTCAAAGTATTAAAAGCATCAAGGCAAGATTTGTCAAAATTAAACACATGATCTTTAGCCAACAAGTTACATAAAGGCCTACAAATCTTAGAAAAATCCTTAATAAAACGCCTATAGAAACCTGCATGACCAAGAAAACTTCGCACACCCTTGACAGAGGTAGGGGGTGGTAACTTTGCAATGATATCAATTTTTGCCTTATCTACTTCAATACCTCTACTAGAAATAACATGTCCTAAAACAATTCCTTGTTTAACTAAAAAATGGCATTTTTCCCAACTCAATGTCAAATTTGTTTCCACACATCTTTTAAGCACTAAGGTTAAATTATCAAGGCAATTATCAAATGAATCACCAAAAACAGAAAAATCATCCATAAATACCTCAATAAACCTTTCAATCATTTCAGAGAAAATTGACATCATGCATCGTTGGAAAGTTGCTGGGGCATTGCAAAGCCCGAATGGCATTCTACGATAGGCAAAAGTACCAAATGGGCAAGTGAATGTAGTCTTCTCTTGATCCTCTGGTGCAATAGGGATTTGGTTGTAACCTGAAAAACCATCAAGAAAACAATAGTAAGCATGGCCAGCCAACCGTTCAAGCATTTGATCAATAAAAGGAAGAGGAAAATGGTCCTTTTTAGTTGCAGCATTGAGCTTGCGGTAATCAATACACATTCTCCATCCTGTTGTTGTCCTTGTTGGCACCAACTCATCATCATCATTCTTGACAACTGTAATGCCTGATTTCTTTGGTACTACATGGACAGGACTCACCCATTTACTATCAGATATCGGGTAAATAATACCTGCATCAAGCAACTTAAGCACCTCAGCCCTTACTACCTCTTTCATGTTCGGATTCAATCTTCTTTGGGTCTCCCTTGTAGGTTTTGCATCATCCTCCAACAAAATCCTATGCATGCACATGGTTGGGCTAATCCCTCTAATATCAGCTAAGGTCCATCCTATGGCTGTTTTATGCTCTCTCAAAATACTCAACAGTTTATTCTCTTCCATTGTGGTAAGATCAGCAGCAATAATGACTGGAAGAGTTTTATTTTCACCAAGGAAAGCATATTTAAGAGTAGGTGGCAATTGTTTCAATTCTAGCTTGGGTGGGGAAATAATTGAAGGGGGTGGGTTAAAATGCCCTAAAGACTCACTAGGAATATTTGTAGGGACTTGTGGCATTGCACTGTCTAATGCTAATGTGAATTCCATCACCTCTTCATCATCCTTTCCACAATCCTCTCCAATCAGGGCTAGCTCCAATCTGTCCCTTGTTTCATCCTGCACAAAATTAGAGACAACAATTGAGTCCAAAACATCAACTGAGAAACAATCATTTGAATCTGTAGGCAATTTTAAAGAATTAAAAACAGAAAATTCCACAGTCTCATCTAAGACTGTCATGGTTAATTTCCCATTTTGAACATCAATGATTGTCTTTGCTGTAGCCATGAATGGACGTCCAAGCAAAATGGGTAGCTCATGCTCATTCTTTGACTGTCTCTCCATGTCCAAAACTACAAAATCAACAGGAATAATTAGTTTGTCGATTTGGACTAAAATATCCTCCACAATGCCTCTAGGATATCTAATTGAACGATCAGCAAGTTGTAGAGACATTGTAGTAGGTTTTAGCTCTCCTATCCCTAACTGCAAATAAACAGAATAAGGCATTAAATTAATGCTTGCACCCAAATCCAACATTGCCTTTTCCGTTTTTGAACCTCCTACAGTAATGTTGATGTTAAAGCTCCCAGGATCTTTTAATTTAGGTGGCAAATTACTTTGAAGCACAGCACTTACCGTTTCCGAAACCATTACCTTTTCGTTTGGCTCATACTTACGCTTGTGAGTATTCAATTCCTTCAAGAACTTTGCATAAGATGGCATGTTCCTAATCATATCAAGCAAAGGTAAGTTCACATTAACTTTAGACAAAATATCATATATTTCAGAAAATGACTTATCCAATTTGCTTTTCTTGAGTCTGCTTGGAAATGGAATAGGAGGAACATAGGGGTGTTGAGCCTTGTGTAACTTAGGAGTTTCACAAGATGGACTGGGCTCCTCAATATCCTTCTTTTTGCCACCACTTGGACTTTTCTCTTTTTGCTTCTCCTTTTCAACCTCTTCACCTGCAGGTAAGGTTAAACTTTCATCAGATTTATCATTCATTTTATTATCAAATACCTTACCGTTTCTTAGAATAGCAATCGCTTTGGCTTGCTCGGGCTGGCTTGGAAATTTTCCAGGAACATGGCCTTGCAATGCCTCTGCAATTTGCCCCACTTGGACCTCCAATTTTCGCAAAGAAGCCTCTTGTTGTTGGAATCGCTGTTCATTGCTTTGTTGGTTACTTTGACAAACTTCTATGAAGTTTTGCAAAGTATCCTCTAAAGCTGGCCTCCGCGATTGGAAAGAAGAGCTTGCTTGATTCTGGTTTTGGTTGTTACTCCATGAAAAATTAGGATGATTTCTCCAACCCGAGTTGTAAGTATTTGAAAAAGGATCATTCCTCACCCGTGGGTTGTGAGAGTTCATCATATTGGCTTGCTCAACAAAATCTGGGAATTTTTCACTAGAAGGACAAGCATTAGTAACATGACCATGAATCCCACAAATTCCACATACCTCATTAGATACTGGCATTCTTTGACCCATCATCATAGCACACATAGACTTCATTTGCTTGGTTAATTCTGAAACCTGCATTGCCAACTCAGTGTTAGTGTTAACCTCATAAAGACCTCTAGGTTTACCTCTAACACTCTTTTGTTGTGAATTAGCTCCAAGCATCTCGTAGAGCTCGTAGGTCTCTTGTGCAGTTTTTTCTCCCATGGCACCCCCAGCAGCATTATCAACCATAGCTTGACAAGCTTGAGTTAGTCCATCATAAAAAAATTGATTTTGCAATTCTAATGGGTACCGATGATGTGGACATTGTATCAAAAGCAATTTAAAGCGTTCCCAAGCTTCATGGAATGCCTCACCATCTGCTTGTGTGAATGTTGCAATTTTACCTCTCAATTCAGTGGTTTTGGCATGTGAGTAGAACTTACCTATGAACTTATTGTACACTGCATCCCATGTGGTAAGTGAGGCTGGGGTTATAGACATGAACCACGTCTTTGCCGCATCCTTCAAGGTGTAGGGAAAACATCTCATTCGTAATTGGTCCTCAGTTAATCCCTGCAAAGGAAAAGTTTGAACAGTTGCATAAAAATCACGAATGAATGTTAAAGGATCTTCAATAGCAGCACCATGAAAAGAAGGAAGCATATTAAAATGAATATTTTTAAGCTCATAGTTTCTGGCTGCATCATTGAGAACAATGCATGATGGTGATGTCCCCACAGTAGGACGTGCAAACTCCTTCATAGGACGATTTTGAACACGATTTTGAACTTGATTTTCAGCTTGATTCCCCACTTGTAACTCCATGTTCATTTCAACTAGTTCCTCTTCTTGTGCCTTCTCCTTTCTACCGATTTTGTCAATTTGATCGTTGATGGGCACAATCTCTTGACCAAGTGATCGTCGACCTTGCATCCACTACCAACAGAAAGGGAAAAAAAAATTAGTAAGCTAAAAAGAAAAATAATAAAAGAAAAAAAAACACACGTAGTTAAATAAAATTGAATAAACTTAAGACAAATCCCCGGCAACGGCGCCAAAAACTTGATGTACAAAAAGTTATATTCTCGCAAGTGCACGAATCAGGATAGTATAGCGTGCAAGTACAAGAGTCGATCCCACAGAGATTTGCTAAATTTATTCAATTAAAATTCAACAACTTATCCTCTAAAAAAATTATAAAAACCAATAAAAAAATTATCTAAGTATCTAATTAACTAATGGAATTAATTAACCTAATAAAACAAATAAATTCACCAATAGAGAAAAGCCTAGGAATTTGATTTTACCAATACATTGCAATTTTATGTCTTCAATCCTAAAAATCTCAATTCAATTCTAGGGTTCATTCTTCCTAATATATGATTACTCTGTTTGATGGCAGTTATAATCAAGTATTTTTAATCATTAAATTATCTATGATGTGTAGCATAATCAATGACTAAAAATCCATTAAGAACAGAAGAACATCCAACAAGAACCAAATAAATATTCTAGCTTGATGTATGCATCAAATATTTATTCAATCATTCAAGAGAGCTATACATGGCTTAGCATATGATGTGTACCCTTACCATGTCTCACATAATCAATTGATTTATATTAAAGGTGGCCAAACAATAACACAAATCAAAAGATTTAACTAATCACAATGAATGATACTAGAAATAAGAATTGATCAATTAATTCATAAAGACATAAAATATGCAAGTAGGCTAAATCAAATTCCTAGTAAAAAATTAGTTCATGCTTAATCTAACAAAACACATTATTAAATTAATAAGAGTCATGCTTAATCAAACAATAACTAATTCAAAAAGAATACTATATCTATGTAATTTAATAATGCATTAAACATTAAATATGGTTTGAAGCCATTCAACCAAGCTTTCTGCAAGTGCAACAAGAGCACATGGACATCACATCCATCAACGCTTCAAGCAACTCCAATTTAATGTTGTCTTGCTTCAACTCGTTTCTACACTGGCCCACTTTAGCAGCAGCTCAAACAAGCTATGCGTGTCCCCTTGTTTCGGTTCTGTCTTGCTTTGAGCAATTCACCGTTTTGCAGCAGCTTCAATTCTGTCCTCCAGTCAGCTTGCGTTGCTCCAGCACAGGCGATTACAAGTTGCGGCTTCTACGCTACTCACAAACTCCTGTCACAAACAAACAAGAAAGGGCAGCAAAGCTTCTGTGCAGCAACATCACGGCAACGTGGTTCTTCCTCTTCAAACAGCAACGGTTCGGCAACTGCTCCACTCCAGCAATAGCACACCACGTCAGTCAGCTTCTTCAACGACACAACCTGCAATTAAGAAGAACCACAAAGCAAGGAAATATCCAAAGAACGAAATAGATATCCTCTCCACTAAATCCTTCGATTGTCTCTTTTCTTTTCTCCCCAAAATTGCTCTCCCTTCTTTTCTGCAATTGCTCTATATGCTTTTTTTTTTTCTGTGTCTACTGCCCCTCTCCTTTTATAATTTTTCTTCTAAGATTTTAGGGTTTCTTTTTAATCAAGCAATAAATCTCAGCCCTTTATTTTATTTTAATCCTATGGTCCAAAAGTCTTTAAAACAAATCAGAATTTAATATAACTTCAAACAATATATTTTCCCAAAATTTATTCAAATTACATAAATTATTGTTTGATTTCACTCAATAACTTCCAAAATTAATTCCAAATCACTTTCTCTAAATTAATTCACAAGATACATTAAACAATTAATTTTACACAAGAATATAGCAATAAATGTGGTAATAAATAATAAAATAATATAACAAATATATTATTATCACATGTACTGCACCATGTATGGTTTCCATGACAGTAGAAACTTGTTATGTTACTAAAAGAAATATGGTGAAGAAAGTTAAAACATCACAGTAAAAACTCACCAATCATGCAGCCGACAAAAAACAAGGCCTGAACAAGCCCAACCTTATACTTCTCACGACAAAACAATCCCCACTGAGCCACCGTGGAGCTTCCTGCACCGCCCTTCCATTCCCAAGACCGTGGTTCAAGACCACAAACACTGCTCTCCTTCTCATCACACCCTGACCCTGACCCTTTTAAACACCGCCAAGCAGGTTCCTGGTCTGCGAATATCATGACCATGGTGTGGAAAGCTTCCAGGGCCCAAGCCAGGCTTGTTAAAACAAAGTGTCTCAATTGCCAGGACCCGAATTCTCCGCAGTATTTTTGAAACATGTCGTCTATGCAGAGCTTCTCGGGCTCGGATCCGAGTCCGGCTTCTTTGCATGGCGGGAGTAAAGGTGACACTAGTGACGAGCAATGGCTACTAGGATCTGATCCAGGCGGGGTAACCATAATTGGCTTGTGTTTGTTTTTTCTAGTTTTTCCTGCTTGGTTTACCTATGGAAGTTTCGTGTTGCCATTTTCAACGTAGGAACTCTTATATAGAGGGAAATGCCATGTGACTTTAACTTGTGACTTGGTGTGTGATGTTGTGGGTTTGACACGTGGAGGGTGTTCTAATCAATGATTGGCTACATGACACATGGAAAGGAAGGTAACCGTTGAATTAATTGGAGGCTTGGATAGAGATGGGATTAGAGCTTAATGGATAGGGTTTACTCGTTGAAGGTGTGCATTCTTTTTCATTTATAGAGAGTGTTTAATTTAAGGCACCCTAAACCAGTAGAGCAAGGTCGGCTGTTTTCATAAGAGAACAAATATAAGCCGTTCATAGATTACACATAAGATCAAGGTATCTTAACTGGTGTTCAAGACTCAAATGTTCTTTTAAAATAAACGTTGAGCTGGTGGCCTAATTTTTATGAAATTATGCATTTTATTTCGATAGCTTATTACAATATTTCTTGGTATAGTAATTTTTCTTTGTCTATGGATCAATGATCTGTTACCAATTTCATAAATTTTTTGATGCAAAGTAACATGTAAACAATTAAACTAGATTTAATAATTTATATATATATATTTGGTATTTGTAACATACAAAATATGTCTTAATTATCGTCTTTGTATCAACATTTCAAATATATATATATATATATATATATATATATATATATATATATAGGTTTTCGATTAGAAGTGTGTAAAGCTAAAATGTCTCATTATTTCAGAAGATGCCATAGAACTTTCCTTGAATCTTTTAAATCTGCTTTTGGCACACTCAGCCGGAAAAGTCGAAAGAGCTTGCTACATGTCGTAATCAAATTGAAGATAAAGTGGAATTTTTTTCTTTATTTATAAGAAAAGGTGTTGCATGCTGCTCAATCATGAAAATCCACTTTCAACCCATGCTCTGAAAGAAAGAAATATTAGTTTAATAGACTGGTTGCCAAGTTGTGACAAGCTCAACTAGTGAAGGTCACATTGGCTTGCTACATTCCAAATCTTGCTGACTAGATTTAATTGAATAAAGTTTGATTTTCAGCCGAAATATGAATATTTTTAATTTGGATGAATTTCGTTGGTGGTTATCAAGCAATGAAAAGTCATCATCCTTTCATCTATCTGATCATTGATGGGTATGTTTCATTGAACTTGTAAAACAGTTTTCATTAAGCTAATTTAGCACATGATGTCGATTATATGGTTTGTTTCTTATGTGATTGCAACCAAATCATGACAAAATGATTAGAGGAGGTAAAATCTGGTCCGAGCTCGAAAATTCGTTGGAGACTAAATCCGGACTAACTCGAATTGATCAAAAAAGTCAAAGGCCTAAAATTAAAAAAACTCAAAATAAAAAAAACCTGAACTTGATATAACCCGAACTCGACATAACCCAAATCATATATGATTCGAAATCGAAATCAATCTGATCCAAAACATGTAAAAAACAGAATTTATAACCCCAAAAAACTTCGAATTATAATTAGATGATTATTATTTAAAAATAAATAAATAAATAATTGATACACTTTTTAATTAAAAAATTTAAAAATTTGAAAACAATTATTATTTATTATACAATTACATCACTTATGTATTATCAACAAAATAAATACTAAATTTTTTTAATTCAATTATTAAATAAAATTAATTTAAAACACCATAATATATGAATGTCAAATAATCTTTAATATTATACTTATTGAATTTATAATAATAAATATATTACTAATTTAACATTTGATTTTTTTATTATAAGAATCATTATAATATTTTATCATTTTTACTTCAGAATAAAATTTTAATTTTAATAAATAATAAATCAAATATATAAAAAATCATTATATAATTTCAATATTTGTTTGAAACTTTAAATTTGATATTTTGTGTAACACATTAAGAATATTATTAGCAAAATTAAATTTAAGCTATATTTCTTAAAGTTTCAAGTATAGAAATATATTAAATTTACTTGAAAATAAAAAATCTAATCTTAAAAAATTCAAATTTGGTATCTTATAACAATGATTTATATATTATATAATAATAATCTTTCAAGAATAAATTATATATGTAATCTATTAGTGTGTAAGTATTATTTTGATAGAATTAATTATTTATTAAAAATAATTTATTTATTATCTATTAAATATAAAATTAAAGTGTGGATAAAAATAATATTTCTAATAGTAAAATATAGTGTAATTTAATAATATACTATAGTAGTATTATTGTGTAAGCGGTAATTTTAATAAAATTTATTTTTTTATACTTTATTAATATTATGATTAATTATTATATTTAAATAACTAGCATTATATTAATTAATTTAGTAATATCTACTATTTAACATTTAATTAGACATTCAATAATTTGGTATGTATCAATGTTATTATGAACATAAAAAAAAATAATACTTAATTGATGTATAACCGTATATAATATGCTTATATCAAATGTTATTATTTATTAATATAATGTCAATTGGTGTATATAATTTTTTTAATTCAACATTCTAAGTTTTTAATAAGATATTTGATTAATTAGTGTGTAGGAGTACAATTATATTTAATGTAATAATGTTAATATTATGATTTATGTACAAAGAAAAAACAAATAAATATAAAATTGAGTTAATTAGTTGACCAATTATTCATAATATTAAGTATTTTTTAATGTATACTATAGTTTTATGCAACAATATGACTAAATAACTAGTTAACTAGTTATACGGTTATATTTAATTTAATTACTAATTATGTTAGTATTTAAAAAAATAAATGTAAGAAAATTTTTTAAAAATTTAAAATTTATTTAAAATATAATATAATTATTAAAAAGGCTAATAAAACAAAGTAAAAAAAAAATATTGGACTAAAAAAGCCCAAATTCTAATGGCTCAACTTTGACAAAAAAAAAAAAACTCAATAAGTTATTGCTAAGAGTATAAAGCCATTTATATAAATGCTTAATTGTTTAGTGTGATTTATTTATAATTTGTTAATTATTTATTTGTATAGCTAATACTTTTAGATTTTCACTTTCTTTAGTTTTACTATATATATATTGGCTCAATTAAAATTTTTTTTATATAATTATTAATTTCTAATTATAAATTTTATAACAATTGTGGATATTGCAAGAAATTAAAAAAAAATCATTGTCAAGTAATAAAAACATTAAAATGTAAACATATATATTTATATATTTATATAAATATTTATTAAATTTTCACTTTAGTTTAGCATTTCTATTATGTTTTTATTTAATTATATAAAAAATTAAATTAATTATTACATTCAAAATTATAAAAATATTTATAATTTATAAAATTTCAAAATAATTTGATTAAACCCGCTAAACCCCCCTTGGTTAGAACCAAGCCAAATTTGAAAAAACCTGAATGTGAAAAAACCGAATAAAAAAAAAAATTCAATTCCGAAATGATTTGAGTTAGAAATAACTCGAACTCAAAGACAATCTAGATTGAACCTGTCCGAACCAACCCATTTACCACTTCTAAAAATGATTGAGCAAAACCCAAATAATTGCAAGTGAAAGGAGCAAATTAACCTAAGTTGTTGGCACGAAAGTCATATCCCATAGTTTTATTAGAAAGATTTGCCAATGATATTCACTTAGGGACTTTGGTCTTTTGTTAATACATAGAAAGCAATAGCTTCCTGATCACCCTAGTAATAGTTTTCTGGATCAAGCTCAAATCTAGCTTCATATACAAAATCAAATGCTAATCTTGGCACTGATATCAGTCACGACCCGAAGGCCGTGACTTTCACTTAATACTTATACTTTTCTTAGTCTACAAATTTATGGACTAAATTTTTTTCTTTTTCTTTTTAAGGTTTGTATTCAGTGTCAGTGTAGTTACTACTCTAATTTCGTTGATTCTCCATACAATAATTTACCACACTTCTAAGTTACATCCCGACTCGTTGAACAAAATACGTACTGTGTATTATTAAAGTCTGTACATGTAAACAAGAGATTTACAAAGAACGTATACCTCAAAGGCAATGAAGCGGATTCGAAGAACGGTGGCCAGTACCAAGCTTAGATACCGTCTCCGATGCCCACTCAGCAGCTCGCATGGCAGATGTTAACTTCAGTAGTTTGAAAAGAGATGAAATTTAGTGGGTTGAGCAAAACCACAACTCAGTAAAATACTAATATAAATGTAGGAGTAGAATTATACTGTCTTAACCGCAATGCTTAAAACCTGCAAGTTTGCAATTACAGTTCACCTTTTTCATCGATAGCATCTCATTATCTCATTTCTTGTCATCTGTCTATCACTTACACTTTTAAATAAATCATCATAATCACTTTTCAGTCTTCTCATCCTTATACTATAGTGCATCGCACAACAATATGTCGTGTCCAATTTGAATGTCATATACTATTAGTCCATACTTTCCTCAATCTCAGAGTACATCATGTTCAATTGAGATATCGTATCAAGTCACTTTATGTTTCATAATCGTACTCCTGTATCCTATCATCTCGTATCACTTTCCATATAGAGAAATCATGATCACGGTGGTACGAAGTCATAATTCTCTTCGTATAAATCCTATATTCATGTATCATATCATATCATGACATCATATAGACGGAATATCGTTAATACCGAGTCATGACACTCCTTATATAATTCTCATGTTTGTGTACAATATAAAATCATGACATCTCTTGTAAAAAGCATATTGTTATGTCATGATTTAGTATGCAAATTATGTAACTTTACTATATAAACCGCTATCATTTCAAATCATATCATATATTCTTTTAGAGCATGCTCAAACATGTAAATATTCAATTCATTTCATATTTACTTTTAAAACATGGTCAAAACATGTACAATTTGCAAATCATATATTTACTTTTAGAGCATGTCTAAAACATGTGCGGTTTCAAAACATTTTTCATATACTGTAAAGTCATATCTGGTCTAGAGTTCATATCAGATAAAACTATACTCTAGACCGCATATCACATCATGTTATGTTAAAACATGTCTTTTCATATCATTTCAAATCAAACGTGCACAATTCTCTTTTCATATCATTTCAAATCAAAACGTGCACATTTCTCTAGGTCTAGAGTTCATATCAAATCAAACTATACTCTAAATCGCATATTATGTCATATTCGACGCAAAATCATATATGAGTCATATAAGTGTCGAAATCATATCACATGTACTTTTAAAACATGTACAGTTTCAAAATATATCTTATTTCAAACATGTCTCATGTACTATATAAATCATGTCAAGTCTAGAGTTCATATGAATAAAATCATACTCTAGACTTCATATCATATCGATTTGAGACTAGGCTAGATCCCTAATGCTCTATCAATAAAGACTTAAATCACTGTAGCTAGCAGTGAAAATCATGTCATCGTCTCTTGGAAACCAACTAGGGTGCTATCTATGGCCATAGACCTCATCTCTCTCAGCCCTATTGATCAGGCATGACTGAGACCTGTCCACGACTATTGTTGGACAAGCATCTCTGCCTAATGAGCAAAGCTCCAATTAGGCGGTTTCCACTATGCTTTATTGAATTTAATTCTTTTAGGGTGCCTACAGTCTCATAAAACATTCAAATCTTTAACTTTTCATATCAAAATCATGTAAAGCATATGGTAAAATTCTTTAAGAGGCTTCATATATCAAAAAATATATATATATATATATACATGCTATATACTTTCTTTTAAAATTAAACTATACTTTATAGCATTCATATAAATGTTATTATAACATCACAAGTTGTCACAAGGCATGCTATAAAACCATTTCAGTATGTAACTTCGGTGATATTTTCAAATACCAATATAAGCAATATCTTCATCTAATACAGTGAAGCAATTCATTTAAATTTATCACCATCAATCATTCGATTTCAAAACTTTCTTTCTGTCAATTCAGTAATCAGTATTCAAATCAATTCAATATTCATTTTATTCAGTCTTCAAATTCTTCAGTACTCTAATTATTCAAGAATCAGATCACTTGGTATTCAAACCATTCAGTATTCAATATCCTTTTTTGATAATTATCGACTATAACAATCATTTGTATATTTCATTGTCGGTACTAGTACCACATCATTAGTATAAATCCTCTTAGTATTTATGAGTATTTAAATACCATGTTTCTATATAGCCTTCAAGGTATTGAAATTTTGTAATACCAATATCATCATTCGATATCTAATTCAGAGTCGACATCGAGGGTAACAAAACCACAAGATCGATATTCACTTATCAAATCCATCTATGGTTTAACCTATTGGCATGCGTTCAAAATTTTCGACTTGAGGTTCAATTCCATTCACTATCATAAAATCAGATCACAATCCTCAATTCACTTTTCATATGGCATGTAGAATATAATATCATGTTAGAATTATCTAAAAAGGTGTCATTAATTCAATTTTTGATTGGCAATTTACCTACTTAAGAGAATTTGCCAATTTCTACTATCAACAATGTTTTTCAATCATTTAAGTCACCTTGCGACTATCCATGTTATTGCAAAAACCCAAGTTCACGTCTATTTAATATCGATATGTACAAGTATATTTTTATGTAGACGTGTGTTCTATCAAATGTCCATAAGGCGTCTCGATCTACTTTCTTATTATCATCGTCTCAATCACACCACTAAGACGGACCGTTCATCATGTCCTCTAAATTTCTCCAAGTCACTCAAATGTGAGAGAATATTTTTTCGAGACCTATTCCAAGGTTTTAATCAAATCCGTATAATCACATGTATGACGTCCATTTATTTGAATATATCAATTCTGAAATCATCATTCGATTAATAATTCCACAATTCAGTCATTCGACCATCTAAATTACAACTTCGATTTTCTCTTTTAAGTTATATCGTATAATCATCGTCACTTTTATCCGTGATCCGCCCAATAGATAATTCCACCTCAATCTAAACTTGATAACCATTTTATGATATTAAGATGACTTGATTTATCGATTTTATACGGCTTAAACCATATAATTCATTACGTTATCGTGCTCAACGATCTATCTTCTCCTCGATTTCAATATCAACTTTTCCGGTAATACATTAAAGTCCTTTAAAGGTTTATTTTTGAATAATTATTTCCAAGATTCCATTTATGTGAGAAACTTAATCTTTTTCCTCAAACGTTTTCATAAAAATTTCAGTAGCATAACGACTTAATTTTCATTAAACCTCCTGCAAGGAAAGCACAATTTATACCACAGCCGTTGATTCTCACAATTCCTTTATCTCTTATTAAGACCCCCATCATCAGTTGTGGGTCCTCTTAGTATTTAAAAATCATTGCATCAATGCATCATATAAAAATCATAATCCCAAAACATACAATATAATGCTACTAATGCTTTATAAAAGTATCTTACATATTCGCCAAAGCTTAGCGTGTTTCCGAGCCTAGCCGAACTCCACCACTAGCCTCATTTCCATTCTGCCACAATTTAATACACATATATTCGCTTAGAAAGAATTTTAATAAATTCCATAAATTTCTACGGAATATAGCAAAATCCTTAAATTCCTTACCATTCTTTTTTTTTCTTTCCTTCCTTTTCTTCTCTTTCTTCTTTCTTCTCCTTCTCTTTCCTTTCTTTCTTTTTCCTTTTTTTTCTTTTTCTTTCTCCTTTTTTTTTTCCTTCCTTTCTAGTCTGAACCGGGTCGGGCCAGGTTGACCGGGTCGGATCGGGTTGATCGGGTCGGATCAGGTTGGACGGTTCAGCTGGTTCAGTCTTTGATTGGTCAGTTCAACTTCCGGCGGCCACCATCTCTGGCGGTTCGGCCACTCCTTAGCACCCTGGGATCGCCACGAAGCCGGATCTAGCCTCCTTTTCCCGAGTGGCGACGACGGTGGTGGCTGATCTGGAAGTGGGTTTTTCGGCCTTTCTTTTCTCTTTTTCTCCCTCTTTTTCTCTTCCCCTTCACTGTCGGTTACCCCGTTCCTCTTGGTCGGCCTTCGTTGGATATGCCGATGGTGGTGGTAGTGCCTAAACCGGTCGGCACCGTCGTTTCCCTTCTCCTTTTCCTCTTCTCGATTTTTCCTTTCCGCTTCGATTTCTCTTTCCTCTTTTCCTCGTCATCGGCTAGCTTCTCTTCTTCTCCTCCTCAGCTCGCCGGTGACCTCGCCTCCCTCTTCTCTTGCTTGGCCGGCCGACGGTGGTCGGCATTTCCTTGGAAGCTCTCCTCTGTTACAAACAGAGGAGGAAAATTACGTATCCCGATTCCTGCTCCCCCCTTTTCTTTCTTTTTTTTTTAAATTATATTTATAAATAAATATTTATAAATATAATTATTAATTAATAATAATATATATATACACATTTTTATTTCTTAAATTTTGGATTTCTTAATAACCAAAATTATTTAAAATAATTTCATCAACTTCATCACTTCATCAGTTTTCGGGAATTCCAACAATTTTCCTATCTCGTAAATAAATTTATTTATTTACTTTCGCTTATTTATTTGCATAAAATTAAATTCCCAAGTAATTTAATACCAAAAATGGAAAAATTCTTGGTTATCACATATCAAGCCTTGTGGCGTTGAAATGATACTAGCTCTAATAAGTTTCCACTCAATTTTAAATCTCGAGATTCGATTTAAATCAAATTTGGTTTTTGAAATTTGAGTTTGATTCGACAAAATACTTAATTCACTTGATTTGATAAGTTTGATTAATTGTTTTTCAATAATATATTATGCGAATAAAATGTAAATTAAAAATATAATATAAAAATATATTATTAAAAAAGCTCGATTAAACTCGCGAGTTGTTTGAGTAGGGTATTAAAATAATCGAAGTCGCCTCAACTTCAAGTAGCTTAAGCTCAACTCAAAAATAAACAAGCCAATCTCAAGTAATATTAAATTGAGTTTGATTAGTTCATAAGTAGACTCTTAATACTCATTAGTATTGGTATTGGAGAAATTTTGACTAGGATGACTTGGCAAAAGCAGCCATGAGTTTTTCATGAACAACAGCATTTAGAACCAATGGAGGAGTTGCTCATGAATCCATGATTGTTTAATTACCAAATTCTTTCAATTCCATGTCTAACATTTCGCGGCCAAAACAGATGCTTTTAACCTTTCCACCATATGGAGCAGTCTTGTGATCAAGCTCAGTATATGTTGCACCTTGGATGACTGTCTTGCTTTTGTTTTGATCAATAAAACTATTAACAGAATTTATGAAACAGAAGAAATAGTGATATGATTAAGAGGGTAGCGTATATTTGATGTTGTGGTGCAAGTAAAATGAGCAAGAGGATTGGTGGAAGAATAAATGTGGAGGTCATTGCACTTTTGGACGTGCTAGGAGAGGAGGCTACAATTCATCCACGTGCCAACAACCTCTTGGCCTAGTGGCTAAGGATGAGTTGTGGCATATTATAAGTCTTGGGTTCGAATCCAAGCATTTCCATCCCCAGTTATTTAATATTTCCCTTGTAACAAAAAAAAATACAATTCATCCACGAGAAGCCACTTTCATATCAAGAAGCTAAGTATAAGGTTTTGGAATCCGAAGTATAATTCAAATAGATTATCGTTTTTTTTATTGGAGTAACGTTGATAGTATTAAGACTCAAATTCAAATTTTACAGTGTGCTATAATTTTTCTTGAGTTACTCGAGGCTAAAAGATTGTTGGCATTATACATCTCTTTAAAAGATAAATTTTCTTAAAATTGAAATTCGATTTTTAACATTTAAAATTTCTCATTCTTTATTTTTTAAGTTTTGGCTTTCATATTGAATAAAAAAGGGTTTTTGGAGGCATTTCAACGTAGAATTTTGCAAGCTATATGATAATTAGTAAAAGTTGGGGATACCTTGTATTATCAAAGAAAAGAAAAGAAAAGAAAAGGAAATTTTTTTTGAAAAGATGATGCAACTTGATATTTGTTGCAATTTAAGTTCACCTTATTCTCATGTGATAAGCATGAGGTGGGGTTTTAATAGAAATCTTAGTTTTGAATTGTAAGTACCTTATAAAGAGGCACCTCAAAATTAATGGATATCCTTGGCCGTTGTCATCCCTAGATTTGACTTGCAAAATCATCTCTCCAACTCATTCATTAGCTGAAGTAAAGGTTTATTTAATAACCCAAAAGATGTTTATGGGCCAATGTAACTGGATAAAATATATTTTTATATATGTGCATGTTTGGCTTGATTTACAGAAAAGTTTATCTATTATAGAAGTAGAAGCTAAGGGGTCGTTTGTTTTTGTTTTTGTTTCCTGTTTTCTGTTTTTGTTTTCAGTTTTTTTGGAAACAGAAACAGAAAATACGTTTGGCAACATGTTTCCGTTTTCAAAAAACGAAAACGAAAACAAGAATTTCCAAAATTGTTGGAAACAAGAATTTCTTGTTTTTATTATTTTCGGAAACATGTTTGCATTTCTGTTACTGTTCATAAGTAAGTGAACAGAGTTTATATATTAATATAATATTAATATTTTATAATAAAATATAAATAAAATTAATTAATTTTTTAAATAAAATAATATTAAATTTTAATATAAAATATTATTTAATATTTTAAAATTAATATATTTATTTTAATATAGAAAAGTTGAAAACATAAAAAGCAATTAAATAAATATTACATTGAACTATAATATTATAATATTATTTAATTTAAATTTTTATAATAATTTATTGAATATATTAAATATTTTAAATAATATCATTTATTATAATTTTGATATGTTAATAATTAATATTATTATCTAATATAATTAATTTTTATTTTACTAAACAATATTATTATTTAATATTATATTCTATCTTAAATTTAAAATATATCACTACTACTATTAAATAAGTTAATATTATTAAATAAGTAAATAGTTAACATTGAATAATATTATTTATATTAAATATAATATATTTTAATAACTATATAATTTATTATAAATTAATTAGTTAAATATTTTATTTAATAATGTAATATTATTATTATTACAATTAAATAAAAATTATTATTAAATATAATTTATGATTATTACAATTAAATTCAATAATATTATTTTATTTAATATTTTATTTAATTATAACATTATTTAAATTATATTAACTTTTATATGATTAAATAAAAATATTTAATATTAGTATTAAATAATATAAAATAATATTATTTAATATTATCTACATATTATTATTTAATAAATATATTATTTTTATTTAATTTTTAAAATTTTGTTTTGTGAATTGAATTATTATATTTGAATCAGTTTAAATATTTGTTTTCAAAACGTAACAGTATTAAACAAACATATTTTCTGTTTTCAGAAATTGAAAACAAAACAAAACAAAACAAAAACAGAATTTTCAAAAACAGAAAACATAAAACAGAAAACAGGAAATGATACCAAACGACCCCTAAATGTTTGGCTTTTAAAATTTTAAAAATTTTTAACTTATGCAAGAAGTAGATTATATGAGATTTTTGATAAAACTATAAATAAAAACTTATTCAAAAAGTGCTAATTTTAATAACATGCATACATTTATTTTATTTTATTTTTTTACATGTCCATTTTTTTTTGCTAAGTGTAATATTTACAGATATGAAAGCTAGCAATAGCTTGCAAAAAGAAAGCTCAAAGTTAAGCTAACAATCTCTTAACTGAGTGATTAAGAAAAAGTTGTAACATATTTTAAAACTTAAGTTTGAATCTACCTTTTCCCCAATTATCAAATGTTTCTCTAGAAACAAAAAAGAAAGCTCAAAGTTTCATTCCAAATCGAACGAAGCTCTAAGTAAGACCCAAAATAAGAACAAAACAAGAAACACCCTAACAACAAAATGCTATACTAGATTTCATGGTTAAACAAAATCCTTGATAGTCCTTGGAAATATAACAACTTGTTCAAAAAACTTTACAACTTGTATTCTAGATAGTGTTTGGTTTCCTTTGTGTATATGTTTGTAGGGAGGCAAATTTTTTTGCTGATTCTCTTGCGAAATTAAAAGTTAAATGAAACTCTAATTTTGAGGCATGATTGTAACTTCTGATCCTTTAATAAAATATCTTTACTGTTCAAAAAAAAACAAAATACTATACTAAGAACGCATGAAGCAACAGAGTAATAAGGTAAGAACCGACAAACAGTAACATGGTGACTCTTAACAATAATCTAAGTATGTGAATGCGAAAGATGAACCACATCACACAAGAAGATTCAAAACTAACTCCAAAGTGTGATACACCACTAAAAGATATCATTATCAGCCAGCTCTGTGAAGACTTCGAATTTCCATACCAAATTTGTTAAATAAATGAATGAATTTAAATAAACCAAGTGTAAGATATATTCTAAAATTTTTATTATCTTAAGTAATGAAATAAAAAAAAAACTGAGTTTGGAGCATTTAACAATTAGTGAGTGCGATATATAAAATAGACTAATACACATCTATATGGGATATATATTATATATATATATATTCGATAAAGGAAATTAATTGAGATTTTTGTACATTAATAAAACAAACTAATGAATATATAAATGCACTATAAAACTTAGGTGCATACATTTCAAGTGATTAGATAATTAAAAGAACAAAATATATATACCCATATATATTTATTTAATCAATGAATGATACAAGTATATTAACTTTGACGTGATATACATGAATATAAATATATATACATATATATATAAGAAAAATGTATATATGTTAAATATGAAATATATTTTTATATGTAAATTTAAAATGAAGGAAGAATAATATATACGTGTGTGTATATATATATATATATATATATATATATATATGTGTATACATAAATACCACTATTAAATATATCATAGGCATAACATATAGATTATCATAAAAAAAAATACACAGGTAAGATGATAAAAAAAAAAACACAATGTATAATATATAAGAAATATATGTATAGATTATACATAGATAGAAATAATAATAGTATAAAAAAATGATAATAAAAAAAAAAGAGGGAAAAACGGGATTGGCTTCCACTGGAAGGAAGCCACCCCATTTCCCACCTGTTCCCACTAATTTGGGAGCAGGTTTGAACTCAGAAGAGGCAGAAGAGTGCCTCTGCCAGAGGAAAAGATAAAAAAAAAAAAAAAAAATAAAATAAATAAATAAAAAGTAAAAGAAAGGAAACTGCAGGAATGAGTAGAGAAAGAAAGAAAGAAAAAAAAAAAAACGCAGCAGAAAGATTGAGCGAGAGCAGCAGGGATGGCAAGAATCTGATGCGAAGTGGAGAGGAAGAAGAGGCAGCCACCTTGCTACTTGAAGAAGCTAAAACCGAAGCAAGGTGAGGCATGAAATAGAGTGAGAGACAAGGCATGAAGTGAAGCAGAACAGAGGACGTTTGAGGTGTGAGAAACCGAGAGAAATAGTAGCAAAGAAAGAGGCAGAAACGCTACTGTTTAAGGGCGGTTTGGGTGGTATTAAAGGCTCAAAATGTCGTTATACAAAAGCTGTGTGAGGCATAAAAGAAAAGGTTTTGGAGCTAAACCAAAAGCCAAAGACTGAAGCGATCGGGAACAAGGGAGCTTCCATTCAGGTTTCACTTAGCTAACACGGTAGACTCAAAGATAGAAAGAACCAAACCTACTGTTGTGCTGAGAACCGAGAGAGTGAAAAAGAAAAAGGAAGGAAAGTTGAACCGAAAGCCCTAGAAAGAGTGAGTCCTTGATTAGGAAAGGCTGGGATCATGAGTGATCCAGCAGCAATGGGGTTGACTCTCTCGGTATAGGGCCTCTTCCACGCGAACAGTAAAGCCTTGACTGAAGGACAAACAAGAAAGCCACATTTTCTTTCTCCCTAGCCGCAATACGTGAGCGAAGAAAGAATGGGGAATTTGATACTGTTAAAGAAAAGAAAAAAGAGCAGAAGATGGTGCGCTGCAGAGGGTCAGTTGTGACCGAGAAAGACTAAAGCATTTTAAAGGTTGATTTCGGGCTACTGTTTGGAGCTGATCAAGGCTGGGTTAAGGAGTACATTAAGCTGGAACGAGAGAAAAAAAAGTGGGCATTGAAGGAAACCGAAACAAACACGCAGCGGAAATAAAACATTCGGCCTCCACCAGAATCGATTCGGAGGGTTGCCTGATTAGGGTTTCGAGATTTTACCTAACGTTTTCTCTGCTTTTTCTGTCTTTGGTCGAATCACAAGCAGCAACTTTTCGTTCCTGCCTCTATGGTATCCACACGAACGGATCTCACGACTCTTGAACATCTCACGATCAGATGCCTTAAGGAGCGTTTTGATTCTTTTAACCGAACTGCTAGCTTCGATTAAAAGAATACTTTTCTGTTTTTTAATTGTTGTGCAGCTATGTTTCAGAAAACATCCTTTTATAGGCAGTAAATTTTACCCTAAAATTTACTGCCAAACAGAACTCTAATCCTACTTAGAATAGGATTAGTTATATCCCTAATCCAATTCAAAATAGGATTAGTTATATCCTTAATCCAATTTAGAATAGGATTAATTAAGCTCCTCATTGATCCGTTCTAAGTGTGCGACCCAATAGGTTCTCAAAACAATGGCAATGACAAAATTGTCACAGGCAATGAGCGGTATCTAGCAACACATCATTGCTACCCATGTAACGAGAATGTCAATGACTCGACATAACCTTACTCATGATAGATGTTACTGTGTAGTCTAATCCTTTTATCCTTTGATGTCTTGATTAGACACAAGTCATGGAATGTGTCACACTTGTATAGTCTAATCAGCGTTTCTTGATTCCTGAGTAGACTAATTAAACAAATAAAATCAATATCTCATATTGACTTATTTGAGCACGGCCATGCATTTTAGTCTCACTCTATCAAAGGGCCCAAGACATCACTCTTGTTATATAAGAGGGATAAATCCTATCTTGATCACTCAACATCCCTCTACATAGATCGAGGCATACCCAATTACTACCTTTATAGTCCATCCTGTTACGAATGACATCTAGCAGCATTAAAGTATGCAATTCTCTATGTTGGGATCTCTGATGATCTCAAGTCAAAGGATCACATACACCATCATCACTATGAGAATCGCTTATGACACTCATATAACAATCCATGTAGCGTTCTCATGGAGGGTCGATCCAGTACACAGTTCTCTAACATGTACCTATGTGATGACTTGATATCCTATATCCATGACAATGGTCATCAGTCAACCACATACTAGTCTTATCGTATCATTGTTATCCTTGTTCACAATAATACTTGACTAGGGATATTTTAAGAATAGTGTGTTATTACTATTCTAAGGACATTATCATATAAGATTATATTACGCAGTTATAAAACAAATATAATAATGAACTATAAATAAAAATGTCATGATACATAAAATTGCCAAAGTCAATCATCTAATGAATGGTTCTAAGGGCATAATCCAACAATCTCCCACTTGCACTAAGACCATTCACTCATGTATCTAATACCTAGTGACCTAGTGTGACGATCATGTCTCTGCTGCGTCAAAGGCTTCGTCAGTGGGTCGGCGATGTTATCGTCAGTTGGTACTTTGCATATCCTCACATCTCCTCTCTCGATGATATCTCGAATGAGATGGAAGCGCCGTAGTATATGTTTGGATCGTTGGTGAGATCTAGGTTCCTTAGCTTGTGCGATGGCTCCATTGTTGTCACAATAGAGCTCAATCGGATCTACAATGCTAGGAACAACTTCAAGCTCAGTTATGAACTTCCTGATCCAAACAGCCTCCTTAGCAGCTTCAGAGGCAGCTATATACTCAGCCTCTGTTGTAGAATCGGCCACTGTCGCCTGCTTTGAACTCTTCCAGCTCACAGCACCACCATTAAGGCAAAACACATAACTAGACTGCGATCTATAGTCATCTTTATCAGTTTGGAAGCTAGCATCAGTGTAACCTGTTACAATAAGCTCTTCCTCACCTCCATATATCAAGAATGTATCCTTAGTCTTTCTCAAGTACTTAAGAATATTCTTGACAGTGATCCAGTGACGTTCACCAGGATCAACTTGATATCTACTCGTCATGCTCAAGGCATACGAGATATCGGGACGTGTGCATAACATGGCATACATAATGGATCCAATAGCAGATGCATATGGAACTTTACTCATACGTTCTCTCTTCTTGTGTTGTAGGACACTGTTCTTTTGAGAGAGTAATGCCATGTGTCATAGGCAAGAATCCTTTCTTGGAATCCTGCATGCTAAACCTCTTTAGCACTTTATCTATGTATGCACTTTGACTTAGGCCAATTAATTTCCTTGATCTATCTCTATAGATCCTTATACCCAGTACATAGGTAGCTTCGCCCAAGTCCTTCATTGAAAAGCAATTCCCTAACCAAGTCTTTACAGACTGAAGGGTAGGGATGTCATTCCCAATGAGTAGTATGTCATCTACATACAACACTAGGAAGACAATAGTGCTCCCACTGACCTTCTTGTAGACACAAGGTTCATCTTCGTTCTTGATGAAACCAAACTCTTTGATTGCATCATCAAAACGAAGATTCCAACTTCGAGAAGCTTGCTTTAGTCCATAAATAGAACGTTGTAGCTTACAAACCTTTCCAGCATTTTTTGGATCAACAAAACCCTCAAGTTGTGTCATGTACACATCCTCGAGTAGCTTTCCATTAAGAAAAGCAGTCTTGACGTCCATTTGCCAGATTTCATAATCATGGTATGCAGCTATCGCAAGCAAGATCCTAATGGATTTGATCATCGCGACTGGTGAAAAAGTTTCATCATAGTCAATACCATGAATTTGTTTAAAACCTTTAGCAACCAATCGCCCTTTATAGGTATGAACATTTCCTTCCATGTCGGTTTTCTTCTTAAAAACCCATTTACACCCTATAGGTTTTACCCTTTCGGGTAAGTCAACCAAGGTCCAAACTTGGTTGGCATACATGGATTCCATCTCAGATCTCATGGCTTCAAGCCATTTCTCAGAGTCTGGCCCTGTTATAGCCTCTTGATAGGTAGTAGGCTCATCTTGGTCCATGAGCAAAACATCACCGTTCTGAGTCATTAGAAATCCATATTTCTGTGGCTCACGATGTGTTCTAACTGATCTACGCAAGGCTTGTGTCTTTTGAGCAGGCGGTTGCTCCACAACATCTTGTGGTTCTGGTTCCACAACAACTTGTGGTGCTTGCTCAGGCTCCATCTCAACATCGGGTGCGCTATCTTGTAGCTCTTGAATTTCTTCAAGTTCTACTTTTCTCCCATTAGTTCTTCTAGAAATGAATTCTCTTTTTAGAAAGACACCTGTTCGAGCTACAAACACTTTGCGCTCAGTGGGATTGTAAAAATAATATCCTTTAGTTAGTTTAGGATATCCCACAAAATAGCACTTATCAGATTTAGGTGCAAGTTTGTTAGAGACTTGACGTCTTACATAAGCCTCACAACCCCAAATCTTCATAAAAGACATACTGGGACGTTTACCAGTCCATATCTCATATGGTGTCTTTGGAACCGATTTAGATGGAACACGGTTCAGTGTAAAAGCAGCTGTTTCTAATGCATGTCCCCAAAAGGATTCTGGAAGATCTGTATGACTCATCATTGATCGAACCATATCTAATAAAGTTCGATTTCTCCTTTCAGATACACCATTCCATTGTGGTGTACCTGGAGGAGTGAGTTGTGAGACAATCCCACACTCTTTAAGATAGTCAAGCAATTCTTGGCTTAAGTATTCACCACCTCGATCTGATCGAAGTGCCTTAATGCTCTTGCCAAGTTGGTTTTGTACTTCATTCTTGAATTCTTTGAACTTTTCAAAAGATTCTGACTTGTGTCTCATAAGATACACATAGCCATATCTACTGAAATCATCAGTAAATGTAATAAAGTACATAAACCCACCTCTGGCCTGTGTGTTTAAAGGTCCACATACATCTGTATGTACTAAGCCCAATAAATCACTTGCCCTTTCACTATGTCCTTTGAAAGGGGCTTTAGTCATCTTACCCATTAAACAAGATTCACATGTCTCATACGATTCAAAATCAAATGAGTCCAAAAGTCCATCTTTATGGAGTTTGGAAATGCGATTCTCATTTATGTGTCCCAAGCGACAATGCCAGAGATATGTTGGATTTTGATCATTAGATTTAATCCTTTTAGCATTTATGTTATAAATAGGCATATCAAGATTTAGAATGTAAAGACCATTAATTAGTTGTGCACTACCATAAAAGATATCATTTAAATAAATGGAGCAACAGTTGTCCTTTATTATAAATGAAAAACCCTTCTTGTCCAAACAAGAAATAGAAATAATGTTTTTAGTGATGGAAGGCACATAATAACAATCATCTAATTCTAAAACAAGCCCTGTGGGCAATGTCAAAATATAAGTTCCTACAGCTAATGCAGCAACCCTTGCTCCATTTCCCACTCGTAGGTCGACCTCGCCCTTAGTCAACGATCTACTCCTTTTGAGTTCCTGCACATTTACACAAATGTGAGAACCACATCCAGTATCTAATACCCATGATGAAGAAGTAGATAGATTAACTTCTATAACATAAATACCTGAAGTGGTAGTCTCACTTCCTTTCTTCTTCTTTAGCTCTTCCAAGTATTTGTTGCAGTTCCTCTTCCAATGTCCGGTCTCACCGCAATGGAAGCATTTCCCTTCTTTGGCAACCCCACCTTTAGGCTTCAGTGCAGTATCATTGGGCTTGAACTTGCCATTGGTTTTATTACCCTTTTTCTTGCCCTTTGCATTAGCCCTGCCCTTAGCTTTCTTAACTATTAAGACATCTTTGGGCTTGGCCTTTTTCATGTTGGATTCAGCTGTTTTCAACATGCTAAGTAACTGTGGCAGAGTCTTGTCAATTTCATTCATGTTGTAATTAACAACAAACTGACTGTAGCTGTCTGGCAACGATTGCATAATCACATCAGTGGCCAACTCTTGGCCCAAAGGAAATCCCAATCTTTCAAGGTTTTCAATGTACCCAATCATCTTGAGCACATGAGTACCAACGGGAGTCCCCTCTGCCATCCTACACTGAAACAATGCCTTAGAGACATTGTACCTTTCTTGCCTAGCTTCCTCTTGATAGAGTTGCTTGAGATGCTCGATCATATCGAACGCATCCATTTCCTCATGTTGCTTTTGAAGCCCAGGATTCATGGAGGCAAGCATAAGGCAACTAACATCCAATGCATCATCTTGATGCTTCTTATAAGCATCTCTTTCTGCCCTTGGAGCATTAGAGGGTGGTTCCTCAGGTAAGGGAATCTCAAGGACATACAACTTCTTTTCTTGCTTGAGGACTATCCTCAGGTTCCTGTACTAATCCAGGAAGTTTGTCCCATTCAACTTGTCCTTCTCAAGGACAGATCGCAGTGAAAGTGTGTTATTTGTGTTTGATGCCATGGTAATCTACAACAAAAATATGCAAAATATAAGTATCATGAATGCATTCATTTAATTAAATATTTATTTATTAAATGATGCTCCCACTATTTTTATCGAATCAACAACCCTCACTATTAATTCGGAAAAATTATCACATAATTTCTCTAGTGGGCCAAGATCCATATTTCACCTTATCTAGAGTTAGCTTTGGCTAATCGCCCAAGATTTGGCTATTTAGGTAGGCAACACTTACCAATTACATCTCATGTAACTCTTGGATAGTTGGGTGAACAACACTTGTTCTAATTCATCTCATGAATGGAAGCCCAACTTTATGCCTCTAAATTCCCAATCCTATTGAGGAAATCTAGTTAAGTCAACCCAATTTATAGCCTTTGGATATCACTATTATCCCATCGCGTCTTACTAAGATAGATATGATATTTTGCTTTGGCAAACATAACAAAATCGATTCTAGCCTTGACGAGTGCTATTCATTGGTAGGCATCTATTATTGACTTAATTTAATTTGAGGGATTTTCTTAGTTTATTGAATAAGATCTCACCAATTTTACTTTTTTTTTAAAATTATCATATGATTTTCATATCATAAACGTACAAAATAAACCATGCATCTCATGCAATTAAGCAATAAAATAAACGTGACATAGTTATAGCCCAAACTAAATAGATTTCCCAAGCCAATGAGAAACCCTAAGGGTTAACCTAAAGGTAATAGCATCTTCTCCAAGTGCCTCTTTGGTCATCCTTTGCATGGTTGTCAGCTCCAATTACATAGTTTAAGAGAAACCTCGAGTTACATTCGAGGGGAGTAAGATGAGAAAAGAATGTACAACAAGAATTTCAAGAACAAGGCACGACACGCAGGTCGTATTTATTAAAATTTACAACCACCAAAATACAATCATATTGGGCTAGGGCTATAACTATGCACCATGCTCAAACAACAACCACCGTGTTATACAAACAAGTGTAATGCAATTTCAAATTTTAGTTTTATTAACGAGGCATATTTGAAAAGAATTATAACCCGACTGCGGGGTTCCCAGGGGCGGCGCCCCTTGCGGGGGTTTGGGGGCGGAGCCCCCGAAAAAAAAAAAAAAGGTCAACAGTATTGACATTGCCAACGCCCCTTATCCGGAAGTGTCCTAATCTTATCAGGATGTTCCAGCCAGTATCTCATACTGACTATAATTTTAGTCGCATTAGAACTCTTATCTAAAAGTGTTTCAATCTTTATACACTTTCGACATTATTCTGTTTCTTCTATAACGTTTATGCAGAACAGAAACCGCCATTAATAATTCGCATCACAGATTATCCATAACGTTTATGCAGAACAGAAACGCCATTAATAATTCGCATCACAGATTATATCTCACATATAAGTTGAATCGAAATTGATATATATCATATATATAATTTCAACAATTCGATTTGTAGCCTCTGAATATATCATATACATTCTAATCCGTATTAATCTCATTAAAACGATTGCATGTAATCATAAACAGAAAGTAACCAGAGATCATGCTTTTATCAAAACAAATCAGGGACTCCGAATCTGGCTCGGATACCAGTGAAGGAAACCGAAACAAACACGCAGCGGAAATAAAACATTCGGCCTCCACCAGAATCGATTCGGAGGGTTGCCTGATTAGGGTTTCGAGATTTTACCTAACGTTTTCTCTGCTTTTTCTGTCTTTGGTCGAATCACAATCAGCAACTTTTCGTTCCTGCCTCTATGGTATCCACACGAACGGATCTCACGACTCTTGAACGTCTCACGATCAGATGCCTTAAGGAGCGTTTTGATTCTTTTAACCGAACTGCTAGCTTCGATTAAAAGAATACTTTTCTGTTTTTTAATTGTTGTGCAGCTATGTTTCAGAAAACATCCTTTTATAGGCAGTAAATTTTACCCTAAAATTTACTGCCAAACAGAACTCTAATCCTACTTAGAATAGGATTAGTTATATCCCTAATCCAATTCAAAATAGGATTAGTTATATCCTTAATCCAATTTAGAATAGGATTAATTAAGCTCCTCATTGATCCGTTCTAAGTGTGCGACCCAATAGGTTCTCAAAACAATGGCAATGACAAAATTGTCACAGGCAATGAGCGGTATCTAGCAACACATCATTGCTACCCATGTAACGAGAATGTCAATGACTCGACATAACCTTACTCATGATAGATGTTACTGTGTAGTCTAATCCTTTTATCCTTTGATGTCTTGATTAGACACAAGTCATGGAATGTGTCACACTTGTATAGTCTAATCAGCGTTTCTTGATTCCTGAGTAGACTAATTAAACAAATAAAATCAATATCTCATATTGACTTATTTGAGCACGGCCATGCATTTTAGTCTCACTCTATCAAAGGGCCCAAGACATCACTCTTGTTATATAAGAGGGATAAATCCTATCTTGATCACTCAACATCCCTCTACATAGATCGAGGCATACCCAATTACTACCTTTATAGTCCATCCTGTTACGAATGACATCTAGCAGCATTAAAGTATGCAATTCTCTATGTTGGGATCTCTGATGATCTCAAGTCAAAGGATCACATACACCATCATCACTATGAGAATCGCTTATGACACTCATATAACAATCCATGTAGCGTTCTCATGGAGGGTCGATCCAGTACACAGTTCTCTAACATGTACCTATGTGATGACTTGATATCCTATATCCATGACAATGGTCATCAGTCAACCACATACTAGTCTTATCGTATCATTGTTATCCTTGTTCACAATAATACTTGACTAGGGATATTTTAAGAATAGTGTGTTATTACTATTCTAAGGACATTATCATATAAGATTATATTACGCAGTTATAAAACAAATATAATAATGAACTATAAATAAAAATGTCATGATACATAAAATTGCCAAAGTCAATCATCTAATGAATGGTTCTAAGGGCATAATCCAACAGGCATTTGGGATCGTTGAAAGCGTGGAACAGAGGCTGATTTAGACATAGTTCTAGATGCTGTAACAGAGGATTTAAGGGGTTGATATTGGCTTTTTGGGACAGCATAGAAGGGCTGAAGATGGTGTAATAACAAGGGACTCTCGGGTGGCCTCTGAAGATGGTAACAAGGCCGAACCTTAATGACTTTTCGGGGCTGTATACTGAAACTGGAAATGACATCTTTAGAGACTGTTCTGGCGATGATTAGGGGCTTTACACATTTTTAAAGACTGACTTTTTGGGGCTGTGTTGCAGCACTTGAGGTGCTTGGACAAGGCAAACTGAACAACAAGTGTGGGTTCGGTTTGAGGGTTTCTCATAGGTAAGATTTGTCTCCTTTGGTTAAGCTTAACAAATGTATTTAATATATATAAATATATATATATTAATATGAAGTAAGGGAATGTTTTATTATTTAAGGTCAATGGGTATATTCTATATATATGCAAATATCAAGTGATATGATTAGGATGGTTGAAATACATTTGGCTAAATACATACATACATATATATATATATATATGTATGTATGTCATTAGTAATATGATGAAAGAGAAATGCGTGGTGTTGGAAAATTTTTGAGAATAAATGATACGAATTTGACCAAGAAAAGTTTCTCAAGAATAAGAGACTATGCATTGATTAAGAATTGATGTGTGTGTGTACACACACTCAGAGACACACACTTTATGTATATGTATGCATAGTATTCAAATAATAAGGACTAGTTGACATATGTGAAATAGGAAGAATTTAAATAATTTTAGTTGTAAGATACATGCTTTAGCAAATGATTAAGCATAATGAAGATTTGTTATTGAAGTGTTAATGAATTAATATGTAGTGAATTGGAGCAGTGTTGGAGCGTGATCTTGGTTTAGACGCTCGAGGAAAATATTTGCTAAAGTCTTGAGGTAAGTGGGTTAAGTAAATTATGTTAGCATCATTTCGGGGAATGATTTTGAAATATGCTAAATACTTCAGTTTATCCTTCCGTTAAGAAATACAAAAGTTGGTTTATACTTGGGCTAGATTAAAACTCTCTTTGCCTTGTGGGTTGTGGCTAACCGAACGTGCACGCTAAATTAATCGAATTGATGCATATGTGCATTTACATATAGCATATTTTGAGACTATGTGCATTTACATATAGCATATTTTGAGACAAGCTATTTAATGTCTATATTTCAACAACTTGCATCATTTTTTAAATTGTAAAGTTTTGGTTTGAGCTGACCTTTGAAATAAATCGAAACCTACACATATTTGAAACTCAAAAACTGGTTTAATAAGTATTTTGAAATTCGTGGTAGCCAAGTGTTACACGAGGAAATTGTTTTCGAACCGTTTTTTAGTGCAGGCATGTCCTACGACCTTCGGGTCATTTCTAGCCTATCGAGCTTAGCTCTAGGCCTTATTGCCCGTCTATCGAGCTTTGTGCTCTAGACCATTGTATTGTACCTATCGAGCCTAGTGCCCTAGGTAGATTGTTACTTGTCTGGAAAACCAGCAGGCAAGTTCCAGCTCTCGACTGATCAGCGAGACTGGATATTGTTCTATGGCCACAGATTTAGTGTTGCTTGTGACACCATTCCATCGCTAGCTAGGATGGATATCGACTGATTGATTGATTGAGGATCATTGCCTAAACTCTACTTACTACTGTTTCATTATCAGTACTGTTTTCATTGAATCGGGGCATTATGCCTAACTGTTATCGACTTCTTGATTTACGACTCATAGATTATTGAAGTCCATATTGATCGAAATTATTGTAGTGTATATTGATCGTTTTATCAAAGTGTTTATTGATTGTTTTATCAAAGTGGTTATTGATTGATTTATCGAATTATAGTAATCGTTTATTTGAAATGCATAGCGTATTGAGTTTAACCGAATGCATAACGAATTGATTTAGCTGAACTGCATGGTAAGTTTGTTTTAATTAAGTGCATATTGAAAGCATTTTACAATTGAAGTGCACGAAGAAGTGTTTGACTTAATACCATGCTTAAATACCAAGCTTACTTATTACTCCAGCATTGTTTTCTACACGTGCATGTAGATCGACATGAGTCTAACATGCATTTACTTAAACTACTTATTAAGCTGTGGTTTTGCTCACCCCTTTCTAACAACATCACAGATCATAAGAGCTAGACTCCACACTTGGAGTTTTGGTGCAAGGCCTCGAGGACGATCTTTAATTAGCAATACTGGTCCGAGGCCTTTGAGTGCTATTTTTGGTCTCGCTTGAGGTATAAAAATGGTTATTTTGTTTACCATGTATAACATTTTAAGTGCACAGTACATGCTTATGGAATCATTTTGGGATGTAACTTAGGATCATTCTAGATTATTATAGACTCATACGATTATCGAGTGCGATCCGAGAAGTGACTAATGTATGATAACTATGAGTTGTGAAACGCCATATAGATGTAATTGATGATTTTGGAAGTATGTGTAGTGTATAGTGATATAGATTGTGAATTGTGGATTGGAGATATGCGGTTGGAAATAATTGCTATTTGGCAGGTTATCTACTGGGGAAAATCGATTTTTTATAAGGGGGAGTTTTCGATCTTTTTCTTTTACCAAATTAACATCGAATTGAAATATCAATCATGTTGAGTCGTTTAAGAGATAGTAAATTAAATGGTGAGTGCACAGTTAAATCGCATTGAGAAATGCAAAATTAGTTAGAAGTAACATTGACATTGAATATAAACCTTAAAGTGAAAAGAAAAATTTAGTTCGTAAATTTGGGAAAATGGTATAAGTGTGATTGCTAAGTGCACGTCGCGACCTTCGGGTCGTGACAAGCTCCCTTCGTTCAATTTCCATCAGCTTATAAAAAATGATTTCTTCACCACCTGCAATTGATAGCCCAAGACATTTTCCAAGTTCCCAAAGTTTTAATTGCCTTTTCTCGGTGAAAAGGATTACCTCATCGAATATCATTTTCAAAATTGCAATTAATATCATTTTCCGAAAACGCAACAGTACGAGAATGCAAACTGAGGTCTTTGAATGATTTTTTTCTCACTCCAATTAAAATTATTACGTTCTTTCTTTTTTTCTAGGACATTTCAATTTTTGGCTAGAAATGTAATCAAAATAATTTTCAACATGGGATCCGATTGTTAATAGAAATAAGGATAGGCTAGCTTTACAGTAAAGGAAATATCTTTCATTTGGGAGTAGATTGACTCTTATCAAATCAGTTTTGAATTCACTACTGGTGTATTATCTTTCAGTCTTTGGAATTCCCAAAGGGGTTATTAAGAAAAGATTCTCTTCTTTACTAGCTTCTAACAGTCATTGTGAGGTTAGAAAAGTTTGGTTTGATTCTATATGGAAATACAATATAACACCAAAAATTCAAAGATTTCTGTGGCTGTCCATTCTTGAAAGTATTCCTACAAAATGTTTTTTTGGTGATCAACATATTTGTTATTGGTGTGGTATTGAAGAAGAAGACTGTTCACATGTGTTATTGCTTTGTAGTTTTGTATGGGAAGTTTGGGGGCTGATTTTAAGATGGTGGAATATAAGTTGGGTTATGCCAAGAAATGTTAAACAGTTTCTTTAGCAATGTGAAAATCTTTTTTTAGGGGGATTGGTTAGGAAGAGATGGTTAGTTGTTTGAGGAGTAGCTTTATGGTCACGTTGGCTTGCTCGAAATGATGTAGTTTTCAACGACAATGCATGGATCAAAGAAGAAATCACTTTTTTGATAAAGATGAGATCATTTGTAACGACTTTTTTTACTGAAAATACAAACCAAAATTTTCTTTTTTACTTACTTGGTTGGGCTGTACGTAGTGTCACTAATCTATTCTTAAATTAATTTTACATTAGCTAAATCAATATTCTTTAATTACCATGATCTTAGTTCAAATTCTCTCACTAAACATACACTTACAATTTTGAATCATTCTACTTGACGAAATATTTATCCACCAATCTTGCATGCATTGTTATAAACCATAAATATATCATGTATTTCTTTTAATTACATCCATATACTAGAATAGTAATAAAAATACAAGTCTGAATATTGTCATAACGTAACAAGTTTTGGGTAAAACCTAATAGTTAGACACAAAACTATGGAGTCGCCACCAATCATTCTAACCTAGGTGTGATTGGTCACCTATTCAAACTAAGGATAAGGCCTGGTCTACGTTAAAAGTTCTAAGTTCGGGAGTACGGTTACGTATGAGGAAGGATTAGCACCCTCACAACGCCCATCCTAAAATGGTACCAAGTGATCTAAGGTTATCTTAATTTTGCCTTTTACTTTAATTTCGATATAATTAAATATTGAAAAATCTTTCAAGTCTCCTCCATCAATCTGGTTGGATAACTTAAAAGTTATTCTCACCTCAAGAGTATTCAAGTAGGACCAATCGCCTTTCTTGAAGAGGCTCCGTCGTCGGATTGTTTAAATATTTTATGCAAACCCTATTTTGACTTCTATCCAATTTATATTTATTATTTTATCCTATTTTATTCTATCGTTATTATTTCTTTATATAAATTATTATTTCATGTATTTTTATATCTTTAAATAAACATGAATTATTTGATATTGAATATTTTCTTAAAGACCTTCCATCAAGCTGGTAAGACCTTAAAGAAACTTTCTCACCTTAGGAATTTTTAAAGAAATTACTCAAGCGCAATTCCCTTTAAATTCCATCCTCGAAATAATTCACATTTATTAAAATATTTAATGTAATTTAATTTTTAATTATTTTCTAATTTTAATTCCAATTTATTTATTTGATCTTTATTCTTTATTATAATAAACTTAATTTTAATTTACTATTTTTTAATCTAATCTAATTTAATTTTTATTTTTATAATTTAATTTATTAAATCTTGGAAATATCCTATAAATCTTCCATCAAGCTGGCAAGATTTAAAAGAACTCTCCTCACCTCAAGACATCTAAAAGTACTACTCAAGCGCAGTCCCTTTAGAATTCCGTCGTAGGATAATTTGTATTTTTATTATTTTATTCTATTTTTTGTCTAAATTAATTTTTATAATTCATTATTTCTAATTTGACTATTTATTCTTTTAATTGCAATTAATTTTAATAATATTTTTTGGATTTTAAATATCGGAAATATCTTTTTAAATCTTCCATCAAGCTGGTAAGATTTAAGAAGAATCTCCTCACCTCAAGATATCTAAAAGCACTACTCAAGCGCAGTACTTTTAAAATTCCATCGTCGGAAAATTTGTTGTATTATTCTATTCTATCTTATTTCTAAAGATATTAATTTTATGCCTCTTAATTTTAATTTGATTATTAATTCTTTTAATTGTATTTAATCTTAATTAATTCTTATTTCAAAATTTTTTTTAATAAATTTGGGTTTTGAATATTGGAAATGACTTTTTAAATCTTCCATCCAGCTGGTAAGACTTAAAAAGGACCTCCTCACCTCAAGATCTCCGAGAGTATTACTCGATCGCAATCCTCTTGGAGTTCCGTCATCAGAAAATTTATAATTATATTTCACCTTAAAATGTCTATCATTATGCTCTTTTAAAGTATTGCAATTCTAAACTACCTAAATAAATCTTAACAACAATTTAATCATGCCTTAAATTAGGCACATCACCTAAATTTATTTGAAAACTTTAAAGTAAAATAAAATAAAATAAAAAAATAATAATAAAAAAAATAATAAGAAAAGTAGGTAAATAAATAAATAAATAAAAGATAAAAATGAAATAAAATAATGGATAATAGACAATATATATAAAACAAATCATACCAATCAAATGATGCTAATTAAATCATGTTAGTTAAATTGAAACTCATATGATCCAGTCAATAATAAAATAAAAAAAATACATATCCATTTATATACAAACTACATTAGTTAAATCTTATCAATTCTTTGTTAAATTGTACTATTCATATGTCAAATTAGTCTATTTACTCATCTAATTAATTGTTTAAATTATTTTTATTTCATAATTTTTTTAATTAAATTATTGTATTAATTACAGAATATACAACAAGAAAAGAAAAAAAATCAAAAGGAAATAAGAAAATCAATAAATAAGTAAAATAAATAAATAAAACAAATAAATAAAGAAAATGAAAAAAAGGAAAAATCATCCGAAAATAAAAAAAGATACCTTGCAATCGGGTCGGGTCAGAAGCGGGTCGGAGCGCGGGTCAGGACGGGTCAACACGCGGATCCGGCTGGGCAAAAACGACGTCGTTCGGGAATGGGTATTTAAATTTCGTTTCCGAGTTTTTCGGACAAAAAACCAGCCTTCCAGAAAAAAAAAATCCTCCACCCTCTCGAGCCGTGCGATTTCCGGTGGCCGGAAACTTCAAACGTGCCGGAAAATTCAATGCGGTCGCCGGAAAATTCAAGATTTTCCAGATTCCGGCGACCCCACCACTGAACCTAAAAATTTTCCAGAAACACTCCTCTCCTTTCCCTGAAACCGGATCTAGAGCCCCCAGTCACCAAATCAAATCGCCAGTTCCAGATCTGAACCCCAAAAACAAAAAACCTACGTCCCCCGAACCCTAAACAGAATACCACTGTTATATTTTGGTTCTGTTTTTGTGTTGGTTGTGGTTGTTTCTCTTTGTGTTTTTTTTTCCCCCCTTCTGGTTTTTGTATTGTCCCCTTTTATAAAAATTCAGATCTGAATAGTTTGGAAGTTTGGAAATCGGATCACAGATCCGATTGTGATTATCTCTTTAATGTCTGATTTTAAATTCCTTTTTTTTTTTCTGATTCCCTTGCAGATTCTGAAGACAAGATCTTTCCTTTTTCGTTTCTGGCGGCCGTTAGGGTTAGGACTCATTTTGGGGGTCACGATGTGTTTAGGGTTTCTGGGCAAGGCTAGGGATTCTGTTTGGGATTAGGGTTAAGAGTTTTGGTTAGGGTTAAGGGTTTGGATTAGGGTTTTGGTTTCTGGCTGGGCTTTGGGGTTTCAGTGGGGTTTGGGGATAGGGATTTAGGGTTTCGGATTCTGTTTGGGGCTTGAGGTTTAGGTCAGGGTTTGGGTTAAGGGTTTCGTGGGGGTTCGGTTTTGGGTTTGGGGTTAGGGATTTAAGGTTTTGGTTTGGGGTTAGGTTTCAGATTAGGGTTTGGGGTGGAGTCTCTGTTTGGGGTTTCGGTCAGGGTTAGGGTTTCGGTAGGGTTAGGGTTTCATTTTGGTTTTGTTTCCTTTTTTTAATTAATTTTTTTTGCATTTTTTTAATCAAAATAAATAAATGAGTAAATAATAAAAGAAAAATAAAATACTAAAATTCATATCAAATAAAATAAATAAATAAAATAACAAATAAAAATAAGAATGAAAAGAGAAATAAAGAAAAAATAGAAGGAGGAATAATAATAAAGTGAATAATAATGAAAAAGAAAAGAAGAGAAAAGAAAAAAAAAGATAAAAATACAAAACACACACACACAAACAAAAGAAAATAAAATAAAATAAAATAAAATAAAATAATAAAATAAAAAATAAAATAAATAAAAAAAATAAAATAAAATAAAATAAAATAAAAATAAAAATAAAATAAAAATAAAAATTACAAATACAAATAAAAATAAAAATAATAAAAATAATAATAAAATAAATAAAAATAAAAATAAAATAAAAATAAAAATAAAAAATAAATAAAAATAATAAATAAAAATAAAAAAAATAAATAAAAAATAAATAAAAAAATAAAGATAAAAACAAAATGAAATAAAAATCAATTATTTAAACATGGGTTTAATTCACTTTTTATTTTTAGAATATACGTCAAGCGACTCGAGATTCACAATCCCGGACAAAATTGGTGTCTACAGTTGCCCCTCTTTGTACATTTGCTATGAAATAGTAATTGTGCAAAGACATAGAATCCATTTTGTCTGCATCCATTTTATTATTTTTTTCCTTTCTTTTCAAAATTTTGATTTTGATTTTGATTTGATTTTTTTTTGTTCTCCCCCTTTTTTCTTTCACCTGAAGTGCTCTTTCAACTAGGAAGGCCCTGAATTTTTAAATTTTCTAATCTCTGAAATGCTCCTTCGACTAGGAAGGCCCTGAAACTTTAAATTTTTTCTCATCTGAAAGTGCTCCTTCGACTAGGAAGGCCCTGAAAATTTTTTTTTTAATTAATTTTTTTTTATCTCCCAAAATGCTCCTTCGACTAGGAAGGCCCTGAAACTTTAAATTTTCTCCTCTCTTAAATGCTCCTTCGACTAGGAAGGCCCTGAAACTTTAAATTTTCTCCTCTCTTAAATGCTCATTCGACTAGGAAGGCCCTGAAACTTTAAATTTCTCATCTAAAATGCTCCTTCGACTAGGAAGGCCCTGAAACTTTAAATTTTCCCCTCTCTTAAATGCTCCTTCGACTAGGAAGGCCCTGAAACTTTAAATTTCTCATCTAAAATGCTCCTTCGACTAGGAAGGCCCTGAAACTTTAAAACTTTTCTCATCTGAAAGTGCTCCTTCGACTGGGAAGGCCCTGAAACTTTAAATTTCTTCTCATCTGAAAGTGCTCCTTCGACTAGGAAGGCCCTGAAACTTTAAATTCTCCCCTTCTTTAAAATGTCTTTCTTTTTGAAATGAATGGGATGCATGCTAAAAATAATTTCATTATAATTGTGACAACAAAGGCTCAAAACCCCCCCTTTTTTTTTTGGTGTGGACCAATCTTGTCTTTAAACCAGTTAGCGACTTTCTCATATCATCACCTTCAATCTTCATTCTTCCCCTTTTTTGTTTTTAAGCAGCTGGTGTATTCGACTTAGTTTACCAATCTTCTGATATTCCACTATATTTCTGTCCCTCTTCTTTCTCCTTTTAAAGCAATGCAATTATCTTTTTCTCTCAATTTTTTTTAAAAAAAACTGTTTGCCAATCATCTATTCATTTCCATCATAATAATATGACTAAACATAATGCAAATTTTGATTTTCCCAATCAAGGTAAGAAGGTAAATGGTAGTAGATACGAGATAAGTTTGGAAGAGAGGTTATTTTATTATAAACATCAAGCATATCTGAACAGAGGAATATTACAAGGAATAATTGCATTGACGAAATAATCAAATATCTCAACAATCAACATTCTGACAATTCTGATCGAATTAATTCAAATTTCTCTTTTGAAAAGCCTACTCCATTAGTTTGTCTAATATTGCAGAACCCTTCGGACTAAACCTTTTCCTTTGATATCACAAAATTTCCGATGCTGATCTTTCCCCTACACTTAAGCTGCCTTTTCAGGTTTTCAACATAAGTGTCTCCCCCATTGATTTAAACCGCCCTTTTCGGGTTTTCGATTTAAATCCTCCTTTTTTTTATTTCTCTTTTTCTCCCTTTTTTTTCTTTTTTAAATTTTTTTTAGGCATAATACCTCTTCACAGCATCGGAATTGATGGGATTTGGTAGGTCCTCACCGTCCATATTTGCCAATATTAATGCCCCACCAGAGAAAGATCTCTTTACTACATATGGTCCTTCCCAATTTGGCGCCCATTTTCCCCTCCTATCTTGTTGATTTGGGAGGATCTTTTTCAAAACCAGATCCCCTTCTCGGAATTTCCTAGGTCGGACTTTCTTATCATGTGCTTTCATCATTCTCCTTTGGTACAACTGGCCATGGCATAAAGCTACAAGCCTTTTCTCGTCAATAAGATTCAATTGCTCATAGCGTTCCCGTACCCACTCTGCCTCTTCTAATTGTGTTTCCATTAAGACCCTTAATGACAGAATCTCTACTTCAATTGGTAGCACTGCCTCCATCCCGTACACTAATGAGAATGGGGTTGCCCCAGTAGACGTGCGCATTGACGTTCTATACGCGTACAAGGCAAAAGGTAACTTTTCATGCCAATCCTTATAAGTTTTTGTCATTTTTCCCACTATTCTCTTGACATTCTTGTTCGCGGCCTCTACTGCCCCATTCATTTGTGGTCGATATGGCGCCGAATTGTGATGCTTGATTTTGAACTGTGCACAAACTTCTTCCATCATTGTGTTATTCAAATTACGAGCATTATCTGAAATAATTCTTTCTGGAAGTCCATATCGGCATATGATATCTTTCTTTATGAATCTGCATACTGCCGTTCGTGTCACACTAGCAAAAGATGCTGCTTCTACCCACTTGGTAAAATAATCAATCATCACAAAAATAAACCGATGTCCATTTGAAGCTTTTGGTGTAATGGGTCCTATCACATCCATCCCCCAGATAGAGAAAGGCCAAGGAGGGGCTAATACATGCAGAGCCTCCGATGGAGCATGAATCTTGTCAGCATAAATCTGACATTTGTGGCATTTTCTAGCGTAGTTAATACAGTCTTTTTCCATGGTTGACCAATAATAACCCGCTCTCATTATTTGTCTTGCCATCATATGACCATTAGCATGTGCCCCACAAGATCCTTCATGTACCTCCTCTAATACCTGTTTAGCTTCTGCAATATTCACACATCTCAAAAGCACCTGGTCTCGACTTCTTTTGTATAAGACTTCCCCGTCTAAAAAGAATCCCATAGCCATTCTCCTAATGATTCTTTTGTCATTCTCCGAAGCATGTTTTGGGTACTATTGGTTTCTAATGTACTGTAAGATGTCATGGTACCAAGGCTTTCCATCGACTTCTTCTTCTAAACTTGCACAATGCGCTGGTGAATTCTTCAGATTCATCCTGATGGGTTGAATTTCAGCATTACTATCCAACTTGAACATTGCAGCTAAAGTGGCTAGAGCATCTGCCATTTGATTCTCCTCTCGAGGTAGATGCTCAAACTGAATACTTTTGAACTGATCAATTAAACCGGCTATGTATTTTTGGTACTGGACCAACTTCGAATCCCTAGTTTCCCATTCACCTCGCAACTGGTAGATGACTAGAGCCGAATCTCCATACACTTCGAGCACATCAATCTTCTTTTCAATGGCGGCTTGCAAACCCATGACACATGCTTCATACTCAGCTACGTTGTTGGTACAGTTGAAGTCCAATCTTGCAGTAATCGGGTGATGATCTCCTTCTGGGGATATCAGGACCACTCCTACTCCTCTCCCAAAAGCATTAGATGCTCCATCAAAGAACATTCTCCATGATTTCTTAGCTAGCTTCTCTTCTTCTACTTGAAATACAGCCATCAAATCCTCATCTGGAAAATCGAGTTTCATAGGCACATAGTCATCGGCAACCCGGTCTGCTAAGAAATCAGCGATTACACTCCCTTTAACGGCCTTTTGAGTCACATATATAATATCATACTCAGAAAGCATGACTTGCCACCTTGCTATTCTACCAGACAAAGATGGTTTCTCGAAAATGTATTTCAAAGGATCAAGTTTGGCCACCAACCAAGTCGTGTGATATAACATGTACTGTCTGAGTCTTTGGGCTGCCCAAGCTAAAGCGCAACACATCTTTTCCAATTGAGAATACTTCACTTCGTAGTCAATGAATTTCTTACTCAAGTAATAGATGGCTTGTTCTTTCTTGCCATTCTCATCTCGTTGCCCCAGTACACATCCCATTGAACCTTCGCAAACTGTCAAGTACAAAATCAAAGGTCTATCAGGAATAGGAGGTACTAACACAGGCGGGTTTGATAAGTACTCCTTGACTTTATCGAAGGCCTTTTGACATTCTTCATTCCATTCCCCAGAGTCATGTTTACGAAGAAGCTTGAAAATTGGATCACATTTTGAAGTAAGTTGAGATATAAACCTGGATATGTAGTTTAGCCTCCCTAAGAAACCTCTTACTTCTTTGGTGGTGCGAGGAGGGGACAAGTTCTGAATAGCACGCACTTTGTCCGGATCAACTTCTATCCCCCTTTCGCTAACTACAAATCCCAATAATTTTCAGATCTTGCCCCAAATGTACACTTGGCTGGGTTTAACTTCAACTGGTACTTCCTCAACCTTTCAAAAAGCTTCTTAAGATTAGCCACATGGTCTTTCTTCACGAGACTTTGCAATCATATCATCCACGTATACCTCAATCTCTTTATGCATCATGTCGTGGAAAAGACTAACCATAGCCCTTTGATATGTAGCTCCAGCGTTCTTCAATCCGAATGGCATGACTCTATAGCAAAATGTTCCCCACATTGTCACGAAAGTAGTCTTTTCCATATCTTCTCCAGCCATCTTGATTTGATTATAGCCGGAAAAGCCATCCATAAATGAAAATATGGAATGCCTCGCTGTATTGTCCACAAGGGTGTCAATGTGAGGAAGCGGGAAATTGTCTTTAGGGCTAGCTCTGTTCAAATCCCGATAATCCACGCACATCCGCACCTTTCCATCCTTCTTAGGCACAGGGACAATATTAGCTACCCACTCCGGGTATTTGGCCACTTCAAGGAAACCTGCATCAAATTGCTTTTTAACTTCCTCTTTGATCTTCAACAACATTTCCGGCTTCATGCGTCTTAACTTTTGTTGTACCGGTTTGCACTCTGGTTTCAAAGGCAATCTATGCTCCACAATATTAGTATCAAGGCCAGGCATATCTTGGTAAGACCAAGCAAACACATCTACATATTCACGAAGTAACTCCTTAAGACCCTTTCTTTCATCTGATGCTAGTGATGTTCCGATTTTGACCTCTTTCTTATCTTTTTCATCTCCCAAATTAATTATTTCAACAACTTCCTGATGAGGTTCAATTGGTTTCCTATCTTCTTCCATCGATCTCAACAAGTCACGGGATAAAGGGTAGTCCGTAAAGACATCTTCATCATCAGATTCACCAAATTGAGCAGGGTTTTCAAAATCAATTTCTGAATTATTGACATTATTATCATCTTGTTTATTGTTTTGATACCTGAAAATAGATGAAATGGGAAATTATAGGTATTTTCAGTGTTGGCATGCTAGAGAAAGATAGAAAAAAAAAAAAATGATTGGGAAAATAGGAATGCATAACGCTAATCATTTATTGAAATGGAAAATAACAAAGTTGGCCCATACATAAAAATTTATTTAGGTGCTTTTGGCTGAAGCACTGAAAATCCAACTTGCATTATTCAAAACATAAAAGAAAAAGACAATTGCATTATTACTTTTCAAAAGAAATCTCTGGGAACTCCAAAATAGTCCAATTCTTCAACTCAGCTCCTGGAGGGGTCACATGCACAAACCGTCCAGCTACATTCTCCTCTGATATCTTCTCATCTACCATGTGAATGGACAAATCAGAGAGATCCCCCTCAAGCTGCATCGCCAATTTCCCTCCTTCATCACCAGTCTGATATCCACCACAATAAAAGGTGTCATAAAGGTAAGGAATGACCAATTTCTCAGTTTCAAATTCGTCCCCTTTCAACTGTGCTATTCGCCTCTCTTTCTTTTCTTCTATCTTCTTTGCTTTGTCTTTCCAAGTTGGTTTGTATCCTAACCCGAACCTGTCCTTGCTTTCCAAAATTGTGATGGCCTTTCTAATCCCTTGGTGGTTTCTTCCCAATCCGACTCCTGGATACCAACCTTTGCCCATGGTTTGCTTCACCACCATCTCTGTAGCTGCTGACAGGTGAGGAGCATATAATTTCGAACCTTCTCCTATGTAGGTTGCATTAACAAACTCAAAAGCTCGATATGAACATTCCCATGCATTCTCTGTTGTCTCAACATACGGAGTGCTTGGAGATTGAGTGACAAAGATGTCTTCCTCTCCCGAAACTGAGATTTGTTGATTCCCCACGAAAAACTTCACCTTTTGATGGAGAGTGGAAGGGACAGCTCCTGTCGTGTGTATCCAAGGCCTTCCTAGCAAAAGAGTATATGAAGGCGTAATATCCATGACTTGGAATTGTATGTTGAAAATGCACGGACCAATCTCCACAGGTATCTCTATATCGCCCGACACTTCTCGACGGACTCCATCAAATGCCTTGACAATCATGTTGCTTTTCCGCATATACGATGAATCCACTGGTAACCTTAGCAAAGTGCACATAGGCATCACATTAAGAGCCGATCCATTATCAATGAGAACCCTGCCAATTGTGTGGCTCTTACACCTGACTGTGATGTGAAGAGCCTTGGTGCTTCCCCTCCCTTCCGCAGGAATCTCATCATCACTGAAAGATATATAATTTGAAGCCACCAAATTACCGACTAAATTGTCCATTTTGTCCATGGATATATCAGGAGGTACATATGATTGATTCAACACCTTTAATAAAGCATTCCTGTGAGACTCAGAATTCAGGAGAAGTGATAAGAGTGAAACCTTTGCTGGTGTTTTGTTCAACTGCTCGACAATATTGTATTCACTATGCTTAATCAAGCTCAAAAACTCATCAGCATCTTCTTTCGTAATAGACTCTGACATCTTGTCTCTTGAACCTCTATCGGGTTAACCCTATCCCCTTCCACAATTCCTGCCTTCTCTTTTCTAGCTTTAGCTAACATTTCAGGACTATAGCAACGCCCACTTCGTGTCATTCCCCCAACTCCAGTGATATTCGCTGTTTCGAGACTTTTAGGGGACATATGCTCTCTTTCTCCATTCATTACTATATCATAGCCATATCTCCAAGGTACCGCCTTGTTGTCTTTGTATGGAAACGGAATAGGAGCTTTGATTGTGATCCCACTAGCTTGGCTTGATTTTTCCTCAAGGCGGATTTTCAGAGGCTTTGACTTTAGGTCGTCATCAATCACACTAATCTCATTCCCTTTTCCTCTTCCTTCCCAAAATTCAATTTGATATGAGTCCATCAACTCTTGCAATCTGTAACGAAAAGCTTCACAGGACTGAATTGAATGACCTACTGCACCATTGTGGTATGGACAAACCAGATTGGGATCATACGAATCTATATAGGTCTCCAAAATCACAGTTTCTGGTTGCAACATGTCTGCCTTCACTAATACATCAAAGACCTGACTTAACGGAGTCTTTATTTCTGCAACAGCTCTTTTAATGTAATCCTTCTTTTCATTGCTAACATGTTCACTGCTGCTCCACCATGGTCTGGCAAAGGATTCCCATTCACAACTTGTTCTGCTTTCGGCTCCTCAAAACTCAACTGTCCCGCCTTCATCAAGCCCTGCACTTTATATTTCAATCCCAAGCAATTTTCTATAGAGTGACCCACATTGTCATTGTGGTAAGCACACTTTGCGTTTGGATCATACCATTTGGGATACGGGGGTTTTAGGGGTTCAAGGTATACGGGGGCAATAAGACGGTTTTGCACCAGTTTAGGATATAACTCCGCATAGGTTATGGGGATTGGGGTGATAGGGGGTCTTTCTTGATTGAAGCGTGGCCTTCCAGGGTTGTTCATTAGGTTTGTAGGTTGAGTAAAAGGTTGGGTTGGTCTCAGGGTTGGCGAGCGAAAAATGGGCTGAGTATTTGTTGGTGGGTTTAGTTGATATGGGTAGGGTGAAACATAATTGATAGCATGAGGATAAGATTGGTATTGGTTGGATGGGCGTTGGTGAATAAAACCTCCTGCAGAGATAGCCTGGACATCTCCTTCCTTTTTCTTAGGAAACCCTCCTTTCCTGGCCTCTACACCCTCAATCTTGCCATTTTTAATAGCATTTTCTATTGCCTCTCCTGAAAGCACCATGTCAGAAAAGTTCTTACTGACATTTCCTATCATCCTCTCATAATAAGGAGCTTTGAGAGTGTTTAAAAATAACATCGTTAACTCCTTTTCTGTCAATGGAGGTTGAACTTCAGCAGCTGCATCTCTCCACCTCTGAGCGTATTCTCTAAAATTCTCGTTTGTTTTCTTCTCCATGCTTTGGAGAGAGAGGCGATCAGGAGCCATATCACTTACGTGACGATATTGGGCTAGAAATGCCCTAGCAAGGTCTTTCCACGAATGTATACGACTCCTGTCCAACTGAACATACCACCTTGCAGCAGATCCTGTAAGGCTATCTTGAAAACAGTGAATGAGCAACTTTTCATTACGAGCATATCCTGCCATCTTTCTGCAGAACATCGTAACATGGGTTGTCGGGCATTTAGTTCCATCATATTTCTCGAAGTCCGGAACCTTGAACTTTGCGGGCAACACCAAATCGGGAACTAGGCTCAACTCTTCTGCATCAACATTCCCAAAGGAGTCGTTTCCTTCGATGGCTTTCAACCTTTCCTCCAACATGTCACATTTCTGTTGTATCCCTACAGCTAGATTGTCAACTGCTTCTCTCTTCAACTTCTCTTGTTCAACAGGATCGTCCAAGTTTGGGACGAAAATAGGGTCGACAGGACTAGACCCTATACCAGGTTGATTTTGGCCTATAGCATGGCCTTGTCCTCCCATTGAAGGTGTTGCGTGAGCATAAACCTTTGGAGACATTTGGGCTTGATGGGTGAACCCTTGAGGGTATGGTGGATCACCACTAGAACATTCTTCTTTCGTTGCTAGGTCTTGCACAACTCCCTTCCCCTTAGCCATACTCATCATCAATTCCATCATCTTGGTCATTTGCTCTCGAGTTTCTTCTTGTGACAATCTCTTGTTGCACTTTCTCCATCCTATCAATCCGTGCTAATTGTTCGCTCTCCATTGCTCTAGTTCGTGCACGAGTTTGGTATGGATGATTTGGAAGGGCTATTTTTGTACCTTGTTGTCACAATTAAATAAAACTATTTTTATCAAATGCTTATGAAGGAAAAGCAAAAGTAAGAAAAATTTTCGTGAGAAATTTATTGCATAATAAAAATTGTCTTATAAAAACCTGTCTCATAACAATTGTTGAACAAAGTTAAAGACCCATTACATCCATAAAGAACATCTAAGGTGTCCACCTAAGTCCTTCAACAAACTGTAGTGACCTTGGATCTCATCCAGCAGTAGTAGCAGATTCTCCCCATGCTCGGTAAGTGGGCTGACTCCGAGCTTCAAATCCCTTATTCTGTCTTCCATGTCTCTTGCTCTGTGAGCCATGACATTAATCTGTTCAATCATGGAAACCAGAAGATGTGAATCACGAGCTCTCCTCAAGGTAGCATACTTCTCCTTTAAGTCATTCAACTCATTGACAACCTTTTGTAGGATCTGCAAGTATTCTTGGGATCGATTGAGGGCACCTTGCGAACTCATCTGCTCGCTTATGACCTTGCCTTTAAGTTCTTCACATTCAGTCCCCTTCTTTTGTATCTCAGCTTTGAGTTGTTCATTCTCTTCCCGCAAACGTTTGTTTTCAGACCTTGAGAGCTGCTCCTTCAAGTATCTGATTTCATCTATCAACTTATACTTCTCTTGATGGACCCTTGTATATGCTTGTTCCCTTCTCCCCAGCTTCTCCTCTGTTTCACATTTGAGTTTCTTAATTTCTCTTTCTAAGTCCCTTTTTTCTTCCTCTAATTTCCTCTTGGCAATCTCCAAGTCTATCATGGGATCTCGAGGTATAGGCTCTTCACTTTTGTCGAGACCTTCTTCGGGTGGAAGCCTAACATCCTTGCCTCGTTCGCATGCCATACCGAGTATTCGGGAGGGTCCTTCTCTGGGAATATTCCTTTCTCAATCCTGAGAGTTGCCTTCCAAGCCTTGACATCGTCTTCTATTTTCCTTACAAACCCTTCTTCTGCATATGTATACTCGTGCTGACTGAGCCCTTGAGTCATTGGGATGAATTGCTCATATCCCAATTGTCTTCGTACCATAAGAGGTGCATAGGAGATAGTACCCCATATACCCAAAAGAGGAACCCATGGTTTATCACCACAAGCATATAACATAGATCTTCGTGGCATCCAAGGTGCCCTCCAAACAACATCCTTTTTCTTGGTCTTGCGCAATGATGAAACCCATTCTCTTTTTGTCTTCGGTGCAGGCCAAGTCTTCTCACAGAATTCTTTTATCGGGACTGTATTGAGATAAGCTTCTCGGAATTTTTCTTTATTACCTCCGAGGTGACTTTTCATCCAAATGTATAACAATGGAGTACATCCGATGAAACGTCCTTCTCCCTTGCGGCGGCAGAAATTTAAAGACCTAAAAGTCTCTGACAAGATAACTGGAGCCACATTCACCTCATGATCAATCTGCTCAACAAAATCCACTATTGTAACCTCAATGTGTCCTAAGAATTTAGGGAACATGGCCATACCATACACAGCTAATGCCATTATGCTCATGTGTTGTTCTTTCGTTAACGGCTTCTGAAGACAACTTCGTAGAAGACTCCATGGCACATAAGTGGTATCTCCTTTCTGCCTTGTGTGATGATCAATTTCTTGAATACTATGGCCAGTCATGGAGGACAATTTCTTACGATATCCTGATTTCCTTTTCTTCCAATAGATTTTGTTGGGATTTTCTAACTCACGACGGAGCAAGAATGAATACTCCTCTACGGTTGGCATCAAATCGGCCTCATTGAAGACAAAACATCTATAGGACGGGTCCCAAAATTGCACCATGGCCCTTATCAAATCCAAGTCCACTTCCACTAATAATAGTAGCATCAAGTCCCCATACTTTTTCTGAAATTCTGTCTTCCTCTCTTCATCCCATGCCTTCCAAATTCCTAGCAACTCGGTGTAGTCATTTTGTCTTAGATCTAAATGAATCCTCTCTGGCAGAGTAGAAACAAAACCAACAGGTAGGCAATCACCATTTTCACGTTGGGCCTTTTCGGATCGTTCTTTCACTATGTGGGCTGGCTCTTCTTGCGATAATTTCTCCATGGATGCAAATGGATCTTAACCTGTAACAATTTGTTATGAGACAGAAAAAGAAAAAGAAAAAAAATGCAAGAAATTATGTTTTTTTTATTTTTGTGTTATATTATTATTATTATTATTTATTTTTTTATGTTTTTCTTGTATAATTATTCTTTGTGTCCTAATATAGGTTTCAACTCTAAAGCTCTAGCTTACAAATGGGTATCATAAGTTCACTATATGCTTGGTTTGGATAGATAGGTTACTAAAGGTTCCCAGACTGTTCCCCACTATCGTCCACGTGGACTAGTAAGGCACCCCAATCCTCACCCATTATAGGCTTCGAACGGAAAAGGTTCAACCTGAGTGGGAGTATTTCACTGGCCTATGTGGAGGTTACCACCTCACGAAGGCAAAGCTACTTTACTTCCTCTTAAAAAAGGTAAGCCCGGGTCGAAGGCTAATGTGTGCACATGCAAGTGAAGTGTGTGTATTTAAATGTCTTATGAAATTTAAAACTTTTAGACAAAATTTTGATAACCTTAGACTTCCTAATGGCTTGACTCTCTAATGTCCCCAGTGGAGTCGCCAAACTGTCATAACGTATCAAGTTTTGGGAAACCTAATAGCTAGACACAAAACTATGGAGTCGCCACCAATCATTCTAACCTAGGTGTGATTGGTCACCTATTCAAACTAAGGATAAGGCTTGGTCTACGTTAAAGTTCTAAGTTCGGGAGTACGGTTACGTGTGAGGAAGGATTAGCACCCTCACAACGCCCATCCTAAAATGGTACCAATGATCTAAGGTTATCTTAATTTTGCCTTTTACTTTAATTTCGATATAATTAAATATTGAAAAATCTTTAAGTCTCCTCCATCAAGCTGGTTGGACAACTTAAAAGTTATTCTCACCTCAAGAGTATTCAAGTAGGACCAATCGCCTTTCTTGAAGAGGCTCCGTCGTCGGATTGTTTAAATATTTTATGCAAACCCTATTTTGACTCCTATCCAATTTATATTTATTATTTTATCTATTTTATTCTATCGTTATTATTTCTTATATAAATTATTATTTCATGTATTTTTATATCTTTAAATAAACATGAATTATTTGATATTGAATATTTTCTTAAAGACCTTCCATCAAGCTGGTAAGACCTTAAAGAAACTTTCTCACCTTAGGAAAAGAAATTACTCAAGCGCAATTCCTTTAAATTCCATCCTCGAATAATTCACATTTATTAAAATATTTAATTAATTTAATTTTTAATTATTTTCTAATTTTAATTCAATTTATTTAATTTGATCTTTATTCTTTATTATAATAAACTTAATTTTAATTTACTATTTTTTAATCTAATATTTAATTTTTATTTTTATAATTTAATTTATTAAATCTTGGAAATATCCTATAAATCTTCCATCAAGCTGGCAAGATTTAAAAGAACTCTCCTCACCTCAAGACATCTAAAAGTACTACTCAAGCGCAGTCCCTTTAGAATTCCGTCGTAGGATAATTTGTATTTTTATTATTTTATTCTATTTTTTGTCTAAATTAATTTTTATAATTCATTATTTCTAATTTGACTATTTATTCTTTTAATTGCAATTAATTTTAATAATATTTTTTGGATTTTAAATATCGGAAATATCTTTTTAAATCTTCCATCAAGCTGGTAAGATTTAAGAAGAATCTCCTCACCTCAAGATATCTAAAAGCACTACTCAAGCGCAGTACTTTTAAAATTCCATCGTCGGAAAATTTGTTGTATTATTCTATTCTATCTTATTTCTAAAGATATTAATTTTATGACTCTTAATTTTAATTTGATTATTAATTCTTTTAATTGTATTTAATCTTAATTAATTCTTATTTCAAAATTTTTTTTTAATAAATTTGGGTTTTGAATATTGGAAATGACTTTTTAAATCTTCCATCCAGCTGGTAAGACTTAAAAAGGACCTCCTCACCTCAAGATCTCCGAGAGTATTACTCGATCGCAATCCTCTGGAGTTCCGTCATCAGAAAATTTATAATTATATTTCACCTTAAAATGTCTATCATTATGCTCTTTTAAAGTATTGCAATTCTAAACTACCTAAATAAATCTTAACAACAATTTAATCATGCCTTAAATTAGGCACATCACCTAAATTTTATTTGAAAACTTTAAAGTAAAATAAAATAATAATAAAAAATAATAATAATAATAAAAAAATAATAAGAAAAGTAGGTAAATAAATAAATAAATAAAAGATAAAAATGAAATAAAATAATGGATAATAGACAATATATATAAAACAAATCATACCAATCAAATGATGCTAATTAAATCATGTTAGTTAAATTGAAACTCATATGATCCAGTCAATAATAAAATAAAAAAAATACATATCCATTTATATACAAACTACATTAGTTAAATCTTATCAATTCTTTGTTAAATTGTACTATTCATATGTCAAATTAGTCTATTTACTCATCTAATTAATTGTTTAAATTATTTTTATTTCATAATTTTTTTAATTAAATTATTGTATTAATTACAGAATATACAACAAGAAAAGAAAAAAAATCAAAAGGAAATAAGAAAATCAATAAATAAGTAAAATAAATAAGTAAATAAATAAATAAAACAAATAAATAAAGAAAATGAAAAAAAGGAAAAATCATCCGAAAATAAAAAAAGATACCTTGCAATCGGGTCGGGTCAGAAGCGGGTCGGAGCGCGGGTCAGGACGGGTCAACACGCGGATCCGGCTCGGCAAAAACGACGTCGTTCGGGAATGGGTATTTAAATTTCGTTTCCGAGTTTTTCGGACAAAAAACCAGCCTTCCAGAAAAAAAAAATCCTCCACGCTCTCGAGCCGTGCGATTTCCAGTGGCCGGAAACTTCAAACGTGCCGGAAAATTCAATGCGGTCGCCGGAAAATTCAAGATTTTCCAGATTCCGGTGACCCCACCACTGAACCTAAAAATTTTCCAGAAACACTCCTCTCCTTTCCCTGAAACCGGATCTAGAGCCCCCAGTCACCAAATCAAATCGCCAGTTCCAGATCTGAACCCCAAAAACAAAAAACCTACGTCCCCCGAACCCTAAACAGAATACCACTGTTATATTTTGGTTCTGTTTTTGTGTTGGTTGTGGTTGTTTCTCTTTGTGTTTTTTTTCCCCCCTTCTGGTTTTTGTATTGTCCCCTTTTATAAAAATTCAGATCTGAATAGTTTGGAAGTTTGGAAATCGGATCACAGATCCGATTGTGATTATCTCTTTAATGTCTGATTTTAAATTCCTTTTTTTTTCTGATTCCCTTGCAGATTCTGAAGACAAGATCTTTCCTTTTTCGTTTCTGGCGGCCGTTAGGGTTAGGACTCATTTTGGGGGTCACGATGTGTTTAGGGTTTCTGGGCAAGGCTAGGGATTCTGTTTGGGATTAGGGTTAAGAGTTTTGGTTAGGGTTAAGGGTTTGGATTAGGGTTTTGGGTTCTGGCTGGGCTTTGGGGTTTCAGTGGGGTTTGGGGATAGGGATTTAGGGTTTCAGATTCTGTTTGGGGCTTGAGGTTTAGGTCAGGGTTTGGGTAAAGGGTTTCGTGGGGGTTCGGTTTTGGGTTTGGGGTTAGGGATTTAGGGTTTTGGTTTGGGGTTAGGTTTCATATTAGGGTTTGGGGTGGAGTCTCTGTTTGGAGTTTCGGTCAGGGTTAGGGTTTCATTTTGGTTTTGTTTCCTTTTTTTAATTAATTTTTTTTGCATTTTTTTTAATCAAAATAAATAAATGAGTAAATAATAAAAGAAAAATAAAATACTAAAATTCATATCAAATAAAATAAATAAATAAAATAACAAATAAAAATAAGAATGAAAAGAGAAATAAAGAAAAAATAGAAAGAGGAATAATAATAAAGTGAATAATAATGAAAAAGAAAAGAAGAGAAAAGAAAAAAAAAGATAAAAATACAAAACACACACACACAAACAAAATAAAATAAAATAAAATAAAATAATAAAATAAAATAAAAAATAAAATAAAATAAAATAAAATAAAATAAAATAAAATAAAATAAAATAAAATAAAATAAAATAAAATAAAAATAAAAAAAATAAAAAAAAAATAAAAAAAATAAAAATACAAATACAAATAAAAATAATAATAAAAAAAAATAATAAAATAAATAAAAATAAAAATAAAATAAAATAAAATAAAAATAAATAAAAATAATAAATAAAAATAAAAAATAAAAAAAATAAATAAAAAAATTAAAGATAAAAACAAAATGAAATAAAAATCAATTATTTAAACATGGGTTTAATTCACTTTTTATTTTTAGAATATACGTCAAGCGACTCGAGATTCACAATCCCGGACAAAATTGGTGTCTACAAATATAAAATGAGTAACTGTACATAATACACCTTCAAGGGAAGAGCAAAAGCCTCGAAAGATGTGATAGAACCCCTCGTAAAAGCTCCTATTGCAAGTAATCTGGAAAGGTGGAGAGGAGGATGAGCTTATTGTTGGCTCTATAGGCTATACCGAGAGGGGGGGTGAATCGGTTTTTCGCTAACCTTAAGTTCGTTTTTCGATTCTTGTAAATTCTCTAACCTATATTTATATTTTCTAAGTTCTCTAAGCTACTTAATTATGTAATATAAATTCAATACAATAAACACAAATATAATTGCAAATAAGTAAAAATAGTAAGGATAGAGAAATGTACGCAAGTGATTTATAGAGGTTCGGTAACCTTGCCTACGTCCTCTACCTTGAGACGCTCCCAAGGATTTTCCCCAAATTCGCTATCCTTGAATTTGTCTTTACAATCCCTCTTTTTCAAGGCTCAAGAGAAACCTCTCTCTTTTTCTAGGCTCAAGAGAAACCTCCGTCTTTTTCTTAGGCTCAAGAGAAACCTCCCCTTTTACAAGGAATGAATTGGTTTACAAGAGATGTAATCAAAGAAAGGCCTCTAGGTAGGCAAGTGATTACAAAAATTAAGCACAATGAAAAGATAATCTAAAGGATTTGTGCTATTAAGTACAAGGAATATGAGAGTGATAGAAGATATTGAATTCTAGCTCTTGAACTCTTTGATTTGCTTGGAGAAGATGAAGGAATTGAGGAATGATATGTCTTTGGTGCTCTCTATCAGTTCTTCAGCTTCCAAGCCTCTATTTATAGTCCCTTGGATGGATTCTTGACGTTGGGTGGAGCCAAAAATGAATATAGCCGTTGTATCTCACAAAACCAGCCGTTAGGGCCTTTTCTCGGGTAAAGGGATCGATCCTTTCATTCCAGAATGCTTATTCTCGGCTGAGGGACCTTTTCTGCAGCCAAAATGCTTACTGCCACTAGGGGATCGATCCCTTCCCTTAAGGGATCGATCCTATGCTTCCAGAGAGCCTTTTTCCTACACTTTTTGGGTTAGAAATGATGTAGACTTGAATTTAATTTAACCCATGACTTTTATGAGTTTTATGGGAGTTTTTCTAGACTTTCCCAAGTGAAGACTTAGTCTAAAAAATTCATTACGTAATTTTCTAAATATATTCTTGAAAACATTACTTAATGAAAATATTCAAAACCATTTTATAAAGTATTAAGATCAATAAGAATATATCATTAAATCATGGTCTTAATGTTTGATATGAATACTTAAAATGGTTTGAGAAAATCATGTGTGATAACGCAAATTTACAATATGAATGAAACATTTAAAGCTTACTTAAGTTTTTGTCATTTCAAAATATATATGTCAATTTAAAGCTAACAATCTCCCCCTTTTTGATATGACAAAACTTAAGGTAAATTTACTTTGAAAATTCTTTAATGTAATTTCAAAATTCTCCCCTTTTTTGTCATTTCAAAATTCTTTAATGAAATACTCCCCCTCAAATAAAACATGGTTTTATAAAGCTCCCCCTTAATGTAAGCATGGTTTAAAGCATGGGTTTCAAAGGAATTTTCAAACCATTATTTCTCTCCCATTATCTCTCCTCCTTAATATCTGCCCCTTTTTGTCATAGCAAAAAGAAGGAAAATAAAAAGTATGCTCCCCCTAAAATTATGGTTATGTGAGAACAAATAAATATGCTCCATCCAACAAGAAACATGTTAGTACATGAGACTCATAGAACAAATAAATAAGTCAATGTCCTTAAAAAAATATGAGATATTTAGGCATAGAAAGGACAAGGCTTATGTTCCTATACCAATTGTTTATAAATAATTTTGCAAGAAGTTCCCATTTGGTAAATAATTAAGCAAGTTGTTTATAAATTTTCTACTATGATCTATAACTTGCTTATTTCAATTCTATCAAGCACCTAAGTAAATCAATTGTTCTCTAAAGTCCAACTAAGGTGCATGACAAAGCATCATGATTATGAGTTGAAATAAGATGACATATCATATGCATGAGCTCTAAATCACTTTCAAGCAAGAGTGTGCATAGAATTAAGACATATATCAATTAACTACAAATTCTAGCACACAAGAGTTTCATGCAAAAATATCCTAAATGAATTCTTCTCTATTTGTCATTTCAAACTAAAGAGCACAAGAAGAATTGTTAATTTAAAGTTTATACCAATTGTCAATTTAGTTTTGGCTTACCAATTGTTGAAAATATGGTTACCAATGATACCAATTGTTATTTCAATCTAAATACCAATTGTTACTAATGGTTGATTTAGACATTTTGCATGATTCCAATGTGTAGTGTGTTCATGTCAAGAAAATAATCATTCTAAATATGCAAGAACACAATCACACATCATCAAATATGCATATGGATTAATTAAACATTAGCACACTATCATAAAGTATTAATCCATATTCATATTCACAAAATTATACCATATGGAAGATTCAAAAAGTCAGGGTATTCAAGCAAACACATTTTCTTCCATGATTTTAAGCACAAAAATCCTATACTCATTTTTCAATTCAAGTCCTTAACCAATTATGAGTAAGGAAAGATTCAAGATTATCATTTTAATCAATTAATAGCCATATCCCTAGTTGTTATCATCATTTAACGTTCTAAAGGGTATATGCTATTTTAACTAAAATGGCTTTACCTAAGTGAATCAATATTATCAAGCTAAAATGTATTTTATCATTAAGATTTTCTATCTGTGAGTGAAGTCAAGTACAATTTCATGAAAAACTAATATTTTCATCTCATAGACATGGTCATTGATTCAACTTAAGTAAATATGCAAGTTCAACATCAAAACAATCAAGATTCAATGCATGTATATCAATCAAAGTCCATTTGTTTATGTTTGCATTTATCCTTGAACGTTGATGTTGTCATTAAAGCCCAAGTTCTTTAATAATTTGGCCATAAGAAAAATTTAAGTACATGGATGATAAAGTTTCATGCATTTGAACATTTAGGATCCATTTACCATCACAAATTATAGGCCAATGACAATTATGACTTTATACCAATTGTTGAATTTATATTTAAAATCAATCCTAAAGGTCAAGTTTTAATCATTTTATCATTAAAGTATATGACCTTAACTATTCATCTTCCATTAGACATATAATTACCATGAAACCTAGTGTGGAGTAGTTGAGTCAAGCTAATAAACATAATCCTATAAGCATGCTTGACTAAGATGAAAAAAAGAAATCATAATCTATTATGCATATGTTCATCAAATTTGCAAATTATTGAAATAAATTAATGAAATAATTCTCAAAATTATGTTTGAGCATTCTTTGAAAATATGTTTCAAGATTATTTCAAAAGTTATGCAAATCATGAATGTTTTCAACAAGAAGAATGATTTTGCACTTGTGAGTTCAATGAAAATGATATTGATGGTTGAAAGTGATACCAATTATTGGAAATTATACAAATTGATGGAGTTGAGGCATGACATCAATGAAAAGTGATTTTTCATATGTAAACATCATCAAAAAGTAGTTAAAACAATGAATTTTAAGCTGAGAAGGAAGAAGATATCAAGAGAATTAAGAAACTTCTCAACTTAGGCTTAAACGTGCAGAAAAACCATTTTGGCTTGGAGGGATCGATCCCAGGGGAAGGGGGATTGATCCCTTAGTTCCAGAATGCACAAATTCTTCATTTTGTCAAAAGGACATGCAGGGAAGGCCTACTGCCTTGGGGGGATCGATCCCTAGATGAGGGGGATCGATCCCTCATCCATTTTCTACAGATTTTACAGATGTTTCACAGAAAAATTGGACTTGTGAGGTGCCAAAACTCAATTTTTGAGTATTTTAAGTCCAAGAAAGAGTTTAAACATTTGTGTAACATGATTTTGGACTTGAATGAATGAAAAATATGGATGAAAAATCATTTAACCATAGATTTTGCAATTTTGGAGGATTTTGCATCATAAATTGCATTTTTGGTTACATGGAAGGTCTTTTTAAGCATTATGCACATTTTGGCAAAACCAACGCATTTGAAAACACAAATATGCCAAAACAAACTTGTTCACATAGATTTTAAGCACATATATCATCAAATCATCATACTTGTGAACATTATGCCGTGATTTCCAACATACAAATTCTTCATTAATGCTCATGACATGGCATTTTGCATATATGACAAATTTGACATCTTTTGAGCAACTAAATATATTATCAATACATTGCATACTTGCTTAAAGTATAGAAATCCAAAAATCACTTCAAAATCTTCAAACATGCTTTTCATTCAATCATATATTGCTTCAAAGACTATCCATTAAACAATCAAAAGTCATTTATCATGCCTTTTGCTCAATCATTTAACTCATCAATGCATCATTAATCATTAACAATCATATCATCAAGGCACAAATAATTTAATCAAATAAAAATTTTTAGAAGTAAGGAATTAAGCTTACAATACTCCTTTGCTAGAGAATGCTTGCCATGGTTTGTTGAGTCCATCTTGAGCTATCTTTTGAAGTATTATTTGACTTTGCCAAAGGTGGATCCTCAAGCTTTTCCTTTTTCTCATTGGCACAAGCAATCTCCATGGAGGTGTGTAGAGCATTCAAACCCCATTGTTTCTTTGTAACTCTATGCTCTAACACTCCTACATCAAGCAAATTCAAATATGTTTTGGTACCTAAATTTTCTTGGGTCCACGAGAGTTAATGCTCACAATTTTAGATCCTTTAGGGATCCATTTCAGACACATTTCATCATTATTTACAGCATGCTTTGGGATCCACATCTTCCTAACTACTTTTCCTCTAAATGTAGTTTTTCTATATGTGCATGCTTGTGAGGTGTGGCCTATCCTATTGCATAATGAACATGTAAGAGATGTATCATGCATAGAATTTTTGCTTACTAAGAAATTCCTAAGATGAGTTTCTTTTTGTTTTGTATTATAACCTAACCCATCTTTATTAAAGAAAGCTCTTTGGGTCTCAAGCATGTGATCTAATTTTTGTTGACCCATATAAAACCTAATAAATGAGTTATGCAAAATTGTATTCTTTTCATTCAACTCATTTATCTCTAAGTTAGTCTCTTCTAATTTCTTTTGAAATTCTAACTTAGCATTCAATAGCTTATCATTTTCCATTTTTAATTTTGTAATAATTTTCTTGTATTTTGAATTCATGCATTCAAATTCACTAGCTAGCTCACCAAAGGCATTTTGTAAATCGTCATAGGAATGGTCATTACATTCACTAGAGCTAGGTTTCTCCTTTTCATCCTCGATAGTCAAGGAGCTAGGATTGAGCTAGGTTTCTCCTTTTCATCCTTGATAGTCAAGGAGCTAGGATTTGCTAATTTGTCTTCTAATTTCTTTTGTAGCTCTAATTTCACCTTGGTGAGTTCATCATTCTTTGAGCCTAGATCTTTTATTTTCTCCTCCAACTCAAAATTAGTATTCATCAAAATTTCATTTTCTTTTTTAAATTTCTTTAACTTTTTGTTATATTTTGCATGCATTGATTTATATTCATCGCTTAGCTCATTAAATGCATCTTGAAGCTCATCAAATGAATATTCTTCTAAAGTTTGTGAGCTAGTCTCAAAATCATCACCAAGAGCCATTTATGATCATTTTGCTCGATAGAGGTTAGTCTAATTAATCTCGAGCCCAAGCTCTGATACCAATTATTGGCTCTATAGGCTATACCGAGAGGGGGGTGAATCGGTTTTTCGCTAACCTTAAGTTTGTTTTCCGATTCTTGTAAATTCTCTAACCTATATTGATATTTTCTAAGTTCTCTAAGCTACTCAATTATGCAATATAAATTTAATACAATAAACACAAATATAATTGAAAATAAGTAAAAAGAGTAAGGATAGAGAAATGTATGCAAGTGATTTATAGAGGTTCGGCAACCTTGCCTACGTCCTCTACCTTGAGACGCTCCCAAGGATTTTTTCCAAATTCGCTATCATTGAATTTGTCTTTACAATCCCTCTATTTCAAGGCTCAAGAGAAACCTCTCTTTTTTTCTAGGCTTAAGAGAAACCTCCGTCTTTTTCTTAAGCTCAAGAGAAACCTCCCCTTTTACAAGGAATGAATTGGTTTACAAGAGATGTAATCAAAGAAAGGCCTCTAGGTAGGCAAGTGATTACAGAAATTAAGCACAATGAAAAGATAATCTAAAGGATTTGTGCTATTAAGTACAAGGAATATGAGAGTGATAGAAGATATTGAATTCTAGCTCTTGAACTCTTTGATTTGCTTGGAGAAGATGAAAGAATTGAGGAATGATATGTCTTTGGTGCTCTTTATCAGTTCTTCAGCTTCCAAGCCTCTATTTATAGTCCATTGGATGGATTCTTGACGTTGGGTGGAGCCAAAAATGAATATAGCTGCTGTATCTCATAAAACTAGCCGTTGGGGCCTTTTCTCGGGTAAAGGGATCGATCCCTTTCCACAGGGGATTGATCCCTTCATTCCAGAATGCTTATTCTGGGCTGAGGGACCTTTTCTGCCACCAAAATGCTTACTGCCACTAGGGGATCGATCCCTTCCCTTAGGGGATCGATCCCATGCTTCCAAAGAGCCTTTTTCGTGCACTTTTTGGGTTAGAAATGATGTAGACTTGAATTTAATTTAACCCATGACTTTTATATGTTTTATGGGAGTTTTTCTTGACTTTCCCAAGTGAAGACTTAGTCTAAAAAATTCATTAAGTAATTTTCTAAATATATTCTTGAAAACATTACTTAATGAAAATATTCAAAACCATTTTATAAAGTATTAAGATCAATAAGAATATATCATTAAATCATGGTCTTAATATTTGATATGAACACTTAAAATGGTTTGAGAAAATCATGTGTGACAACACAAATTTACAATATGAATGAAACATTTAAAGCTTACTTAAGTTTTTGTCATTTCAAAATATATATGTCAATTTAAAGCTAACACTTATAAAGCCCAATAAAAAATATATATAAGAGACAGATACCGAAATTCTATATGCAAGTTTTCTAAATCATTTATTAAATCTCGTAGTTCATATGATTCAAAAACCAAATCATGCTTATACAATGCATCCGAAAGCATTTCATTTAAATTGTAATAAAGCAAATGAATTTCGAATATAAACCCAAACATATATGTACTTTCATACTTAGTTTTAGTGCAGATAGTCGAAATAAAACCATATCGGTTTCGAAATCCAAATATCCAACATTTAGAATTCATATACGAAAATAAGTACGAAAAAGAATATACATACCAAGCATGGAGACATATTAACAACTAAGTAGTAATCATGCAGTTCAAATATTCCCGTGAGGGAAAGTGCAAGTCAGATAAACATATGGCCATAGTCTAGAGGGGGTCCACAGTGAGCACTGATTAGGTGTCAATTGGGCTCGCCGTGGACTGGATTAAGGTCACAAAGCTCAAAAGATAAATACCTATTGCGGACTGGATCAAGGTCACACAGTAGTAAGAACTGATACTGCAATGACTTTAGTTAGTCATGTCTCAAAATATTTTTATATATATTTTCGGAATTCAAAACAGTATTTTAAACTTCATAAAAGTTCACAAATGAATATGTATATATTTTCTTTCAAAAGTAAATAATTCATAAATATTCATGATATTTTCTAAAAATACCATATTTTGGTAATTTCCATGAAAATCAATATTTCGGCTAAAAGTTTCATAAGCAATTCAAAATCATGCAATTTAACATTTTTCCAAAACAATCTTGCTAGAAAATTTGCTATTTTCAAATTGTTACTTAAGTTCTAGATTAAATCACAAAACTAATATTTTCATAAAAATCTAGCAGCATAACAGCTTAGTTTTCTTAAAATATCCTTCAAGAAAAATACAGTTTATAAACCCAAAGCAATTCATTTTAAAATTATTCAGTATCTCCTGCATTCCGATATATCTCTTACCTAATAGTCGTAACGCAGCTTATCCGAATCAGTCCAAGAAATCAAAATGCAGTTGCGAGTTTAATACCACCCAAATGCCACCTCACTTCCCGATTGCAAAAAATCATTAAAACAATTTAATTCCCAAAATTACCTTCTCATATCAAAATTTGTAAAGCCCCAGTTCACCAAGCAGGGTTACCTTACTCACCCGTACTGTCCACTTTGGATCCAGATCACCAAGCAAGACCCTCACGGTTTTATCGGGGAATAACACCCCAATTCACGTCTGCATGTCTCGAACCCTTGACCTCTTGCAAGTGTTGAGACATGCTAACCATTAGGCCTAGGTAGAACATTAAGGATGCTAAACTAGGCCTAATGGTTAGCATGGCTTAACACTTGCAAGAGGTCAAGGGTTCAAGACATGCGGACGCGAATTGGGGTGTTATTCCTCGATAAAACCGTGAGGGTCTTGCTCGGTGATCTGGACCCAAAGCGGACAGTATAGGTGAGTAAGGTGACCTTGCTTGGTGAATTGAGGCCTTATAAGGCCTAATAGTTAGCATGTCTCAACACTTGCAAGAGGTCAAGAGTTCGAGACATGCAGACGCAAATTGGGGTGTTATTCCTTGATAAAACTGTGAGAGTCTTGCTTGGTGATTTGGACCCAAAGCGGACAGTACTGGTAAGGTGACCTTGCTTGGTGAACTGGGGCCTTACAATAAAACGCGTGTTTTATTGTAAGGCCCCAGTTCACCAAGCATGGTTACGCGTTTTATTGTAAGGCCCCAGTTCACCAAGCATGGTTACCTTACTCACCCGTACTGTCCGCTTTGGGTCCAGATCACTAAGCAAGACCCTTACGGTTTTCTTTCACGTCCACATGTCTCGAACCTTTGACCTCTTGCAAGTGTTGAGACATGCTAACCAATGATCTAGACCTAAAGCGGATAGTACAAGTGAGTAAGGTGACCCTACTTGGTGAACTGGGGCCTTACAAAATTCCTCTTAATATTTTCCAAAATATTTCCTATACCAAGATTGCATCCGTTCCATATTGTATTTAATAGCACTTAGATATTGATAAGTACTTAATATATTCATATTGCTTTAAAGTGCAACTATTTAAATAAAAGCCTATTTTGTTCTTCTTTATCGAGTTCATGGTATATGTATATTTATACTTATATATATCATATACATATAACCCCACCTTATCCATGTTTATGCACCCATACTCATATAAATATTATCCAACTATATCACATATAATTGCACAATGCGCTTATACAAATCTTTATACCTTTAATTAATCTTTACCTTTAAAATTCTTCAAACTTGAACTTGCCATTGCCTTCCCTCTTTATTGAGAGTCTATCCTTAAACTCTCATTAACATGGTCCCTATGCCTTCAACACACCTCAAAATCCAACAAAAATCGAGTGTGCCGTTACTTATCAGTTCATTATATACTTTTCATGTATTTATATATTTACAAATAACTATATATACAGACTTATACGAGCATCATAGACTCAATTTTAGAAAGTTCGTAACCTTTATATTTCCATCTGTTTCAACCCTTCATACATTGTCCCAACAGTAACTCGAAATGTCTTCAAACAACACCTAAATTCCCTTATACATTGCTCCATTTCCAATACCTATAATCAGGGGCGGAGCTCCATGGAGGTGAGTGGGGGGCTCAAGGCCCCACTGACCCCCAACATATATATATATATATATGTGTGTATATAATATATATATATATATATATATAATTAAATTTTATTCAAAATTCTTTTTTTAGTGAAACATTTAGTAGATAAAGTTTAAGTTTATTTATACTAGCATTGAGTTTTCAAAGTTAAAAAGAATTAACAATTTTATAGTAAAAATGGTGGAGATTGAAAAGGAGAAAATGCATTCGTTAGCTAATTTATTGTAAAGGCTAACATTGATTTTATTAGTTATTATAACAACATATAATATATTTTTAACAACATGTTGAAAACTTGTTTGTGTAATGAAATGAGAGATTCATGATTTAATGGTAAATTAGTTGTGTATCTTAAAAAATATATGTTCCAAAGTATTGGTGACGAAATTTTTGTACAAAATTATTGTACATAATTTTGAAAATATAAATCAAACAAAAAAATTATTATTATTTTTTTACAATTATGACTAGATATAATAATTTGAATTTTTTTAATTAATACTATTATCAATATTGTTGTTATAATTTTTTTATAATTTAATATATTTGAGTGAAACTCCCAATAAATAAATTTTCTGACTCCGCCTGCTACAATGCTTCGATATAGCCACCAAAGCTTACGGCGTTTTTCAGCTTCCAAACCACTAAGTTTCAATCGAGAATAGCCTTGGAGAATCAACTCTGAAGACCGCCTGTTTTTAGGCTTTAAAATGCCCTTAACAGCCACCAATATTCAGCCAGGAACTCCCTTGCATCTCAGCTCAACCTTTCAGCCCTTCTTGCACCCCTTTGTTCCCTTTATTTTTGGTGCTTTGCTCTGCACCTTAACTTAGCCCAAACTCCAACCAACTTCAACCTTGATTCAACACCCGTTTGCAGCCTACCAACTACCTCAAACAACCTCTGTTTAGTGCCTAAAGCCTCAACCGTACAACCTTTAAAAATTGCCACCTCAATGCTGCAAAGCAACCCCCAAAATGGAACACAAAATAACCAGTAACGCCAGCCCTCAAATCAGCAGCTTCAAGCGTTCCCCAGTCCCCTGTTTTAGGCCTGTTATAGGAGCTTCTAGGCCAGCATTCACTCACGTACAAAACACCCTTGTTCAGCGTCCAAAAGAACACCAACCAGATAGCCTAATCAACGCCCACTGCAGCGTTTGAAGCAGCCAACTTCAACCTTTTCACGCCTCCTTTCTACCACTGTACATAGCCTCGGTTTGGTGTCCTACTTTGGTCTCACGCACCTTCCCTTTTCTAACCCTGAATTATCCTAACGTGCTCCCTGTTACAGCGCCTGATCATCTCCATTCCAGCCGCCCAAAGGCAACCCCAAACGCCTTGCTCAACTCTGTCTTTCTCAACCTTTGGAACACTGCCTACAGCTAGTCACCAACCCAGCTTTAAACAGCCCTTGTCTCAGGTTACTGACAATATTGTTTCAACTAGCCAAAAGCCACCGTGACCAACCTTAAACACTGCTGAAACTCCAAGCATTCAGTGCCTAAAGAAGCTGCCAAACCCAGCCATGCTCAGGGCCAAGAATGCCACCCGAAATCTCCCTGTTTTGGCCCTGAACTGCGCCTTTGCTGCTTTGTCCGGTGCTGTCGACTCCCTCTCTCTTTCGACAGCCTTGAAGACGCCACCCATACAGCATCAAAAGCCTTTGCATTTCCCTGTTCCAGGCACCCCAAAACTGCCTTCGAACACCAGCCTCTTAGGCCTCCTTTCTCAGCCCCTAATGTCGTTGCTAAAGACTAGCTTCGATTTCTAGAATACCCCCTGTTCAGCATTCTTTCCCTCTCTTTAATTCCTCCCTTTCTTCGGTGTAAGGTTGCGTGAGAGATGAGGAAGTTGAGGTGAGGAATGGTGTGAAAGAGACGTGACAGAGAGGAGAGCGAAAGGAAGAGATGAAGTGCGAGAGGTGGAGGTGAGAGTGAGGATAGTGTTCTGCCATTTTGGCAGAGCACTATAGCATATAGGGTTGGTGGGAAATTTTCCCACCGACCCACTTTTCAATTTTTTTATGATTTAATTTTTATTTTTTTCTCTTATATTTTTTTATCTTAATGTATACATGTTTGTTCTATGTCTTAATATATATGTGTATATATATATACTTATATTTATATATTTATTTATTTGTACCTATATTTATACTAAAGTGTATAAATATTAATAGATACATCTCTATACTTAGATTATTTAATTCTTTTATTTACTTACAAATCATTGGTCTGGATTAGGGAATTGGAAGGGTGTAACACTTTAAATGAAGCAAATTGGTGGAATCCACCTATGGAAGATGGGTGCTTTCATAATAGAGTGAGGGTAAGAGATGGTATTTGGTGGAATTGTCCTGCATGGGAAACATTGAAATTTAATGTTGACGGATCAGCTAGAGGGATGTTTGGTCCTACTGGGTGTGGGTGTGTTCTGAAGGGTAATAGAGGTGTTGTCTTGGGGCTCTTTTATGGCCCCTTTGGGCATGCTGATTCGATTACAACTGAGGTTATGGCTATCAAGATGGCGTTACATTTCTTCTCCACTTCAAAGTGGTTTAAGAAAGCACCTCTTATTGTGGAGTCTGATTCCAATGTTGCTGTTTCATGGGTTAACAACATCATGTAAAGACCATGGAAATTTTGGAAGTTGTTTAATGATATTGACTATCTTTGGGGCGTTGTTGTGAGGGTTGAATGTATTCACCGCTCAAGGAAATCCAACTCGTTTGCGGACTCGTTAGCAAAGTTGGGGGTTGGTAAGTCTGATTTATTCCATGCCTTTTGGGAGTAATTTTTCCGCTGCTTGTCTGTTGTTTATTGAGATGATCTCTAGTTGGGTTTTGTTTTCTGTTGGATTTATGGCACTGCGTGATATGCTTTTCATTATGGGTTCTGGAGATGTGTTTTATGTTTGTTTAGTCTCTATGAAAGTGGCAGTGAAATTTGAAATGATTGGCTTGATTGCTCGTACAAGTAGTTGCTGTGGATATGCAGTCTATCAGGTTTTGCTTTCCTTGGTGGTTTGGATCTGTTCTTGATCGCTCATTTATGTCATGACTTGCGCAGATTTGTAGTTGGGAGCGTTTTGTATGAAACTTTTGTTGGATGCTAAATGTTTGTTTATGTTAGCAGTGGTCTTTTTCTTTTTAAGTTCTTTTAGGGTGTTGGTTTGGGGAAATAAAGCTCTGCTGGAGATGTGTATTCTAAATCAAAGTTTGTTTCTTTAGTCTTTTGTTACCCTGTTTCATAGGGTAATTTGTTGTACTCTCTGATTATTAATGAATTTGTTTTTGGCTGAGAAAATTTTTTTTTTAACATCACAATCAACATTACATCACACTGCTAGGATTCCATATCAAATTCACACTCATCATTTTGAATACCGTCATTTTCTTTTTCTTCCTTAACTTCCATATTTAGACTCACAGACCCATCTTTTTATTCATTAACTTCTACATTTAAACTTATAACTCATCTTTGTCTTCCTCAAATTCCATACCTAAATGGTCTTCCAATAGTTTTGTACCCTTGAGGATCCCCTCATCACTTTACCTTTCAATAATTCACAAAATTATAAAGAGGATCATATTATTTCACTTTCATTAATTTATTTTGTTTAATTTTTATATAAATTTCATTTGTTTTTTTTTTATTTAGCAAAAAAGTTTTTCTCTTCTATTTATTTGTTTTAGTTAAAATTTGTGTTTTAAATTAATAAAATTTATTATTTTAATTTTTTATTTATTTATATATCTATTAAATGATTTTTAACATTTTATAACACTTTTGTACTAAATTTGCCAAATGCTAATTTAACTACTTTAAAGAACACTTTAAATAAAAAATAGCATTTTTAGAGGAAACCTACTGAAACAACATTTTTTATAAAGGTTCTAGCCAGGTCAAACAGACCCTATTGGATTATTTTAACACTTTTATTTAAAGAAAAGAAAAGTACAATAAGAAGAGTACAATACACTCTAATATCGGAAGAGAAATTATTCATATAGTACAGTAATCTCTTCCTAAGTCTGATCATAATACCAGAAGACTTAAAATCTTCCTCAAATTGGGATTGGATGAATAAGCAAAGAAGTGATTCCAGTTTTTACAACATTTCCAACGTGTGTGTACCCATCTCCTCCCATGTAAACGATTTCCAGCACCCTTGTAAGATTGAGAATGCATGTAAGCACCGGCATTGGAATAACCCCATCAGCAGCAGTAACCACCATCTCCTGGTTTATATCCTTCCAACCATTCTCAATTTGTTCGTTCAATTCTTCGCATGCCTTTTCTTCTGAAACTCCGTGTTGTTTCATGTAGCATTCAACTGCCGATGCAACATGCCTTCTCTCTTGCTCAAACTACATAATACAATATTTTGCATAATTTTAGTCTTTATATTTTATTTATGATAGCAAAAATTAAATACACTACATACCTTGTGTGAAACAATATCGTTCTTGAGACGGGCCATTGTTGAAGAAGCTTTCATGATTTTAGGATTGTTAGATGCCCATTTAAATGTATCTTCGGTCACAATCTCTCCCATCCCGACCAAAGATGTGATTGCAAGAGTGACATAGCCAGATGACGTTGTTGCATTTCTCATATACTCCTCCATCGTTGGTACGTAGTTTTCATGGTACCATTTGGCCTCAACAAAATAAGCTTGAGACAATTGTTTCATCTATGAAATGAAAAAAACAAAAAAAGGAGAAGCCAATATCAGCTTGTGTCTTTCATTCTTTGAATTGAATGGATTTTTCTTTCATGAAAATCAGATAGGGGTTTAGCTAGTGGGAATTTACTGCTTCCTTAGCATATTGAGCACGGTATAATTTTCCTTGCTTTGCCATCAGTTCCTCCATTTCTCCATACACATCTAAGAGTGGCTTGTAGAACAATTTCATGTATGCCGGGAGTTGATCTATACAATCAGTATTCCACCTGAAATTCAAATTAAAATTTAAAAGTCCAATATTCAGTCAAATTCTATATACTCCATTTGAAGATATAGAATAAAATTATATGTTCATGTGTAAATATATGTTAGTAGAGTATTTAGATTTTACCAGTAGGGTTATCAAAGTAACACATTTTTTAGGGACTATTAAAAAATAAAAAAAAATTAAAAAAGTGAGATATGTGGTAAATTTTTAAAAATTTCCACTGCATGTATAAAAAAATTAGCTCACATATATATATATATATTTTTATATATTGCTGACCTCTCAATTGCATTGTTTAAGAGTTCGAGTTCTTCAATTGTGCCATATGCATCGTGTATGTCATCTATAATTGATATCATGGCTATTACGTGCGTTAGTATCTCTCTAGCAAAGGAGTATTGAGGCTCAAAGTACACTCCAAATATCCAAAAGTAACATTCGACCAATCTATCTCGTGCAAAAGGTAGTTTTGTCGCAAAATCTAGATCTTTCCACCACCTGAAATAAAACCATTAGCCTAACTACAGGTATTTCTTATTCCTTCAAATTATATCAAACTTACCTGGTATTGAAGGAGTAATTACCTGGAGAGCTTGCTTAGCTCTTCCCTGTGTGAATTTTGTAGTAAATTGAAATCCAACTTCGCAAAATTCAATAACCTTTTGTCATGGGAACTATCTTCTTCGTAAATGGAAATGTATCGCCTAGCCTCTAACCTTGGCAAGCTCTTGCGGATGGGTAGTATTCGAGCATGGGAGACTAACGCTGAAAGGGGATGCTCAATGCTAGCAGTTTTTGCAAACTGATCTAGATGAGTGGTGGTGAAAGCAAGTGCTTCTTCTAGTACATGTTCTCCATGCCATCGTAAATGTGCTGCTTCATATAATTCTAGCAAGCCCTTCACGTCTCCTGATAAGGACATCTTGAAGTTTCCTTCATCATCTTTGAACTTGTTGAATGTTTCTGCTCAACGGAGAAAGTTATTACAGTAAACATTTGACATAATAGCATATGAAATTTCTCTAGTTTAGAGTACATATTAATGAGATTGGACTCACCACATTGAACATTAAAACCATTCTCTCTAAGCAATCGAAATCGAAGAGATGTGGTCTTGAGACTTTCATCATCTTTGTAGTCGCAGTCATAAATACTATGCAATACATCCTTTATTTCTCTTTCAAAATGATAATTCATACCTAAGCGTTTTATTACATCAATTAAATGCAATTTGTGAGATGGCTTATCCATAGGAACCTTAAGCATCCTCCTCACTTCTTGCTTCAATTCTTCATATTGTACTTGATCAATGTTCTGCACGATTGTAATGTTACATAAGACCGAGTAGAATATATATTAAACAAAAAAAATCACACAAGTAAAAGATCTACACGTTTGTAGTCACGTGTTGATACATGCATACATGTATATCTAAATCAATGTGCAAACTAGTTAGCGGAGAAATTTAGTGAATTCACTGTCTAATTATTTACCATTTTGGAAGGAGATGAAAGGAAAAGATCCCCCCAAATGCTAGGATGAAAGTTGGCCGAGCTACGATTCTCTTTAGACATGGAATCATGAGTTGAAGACATTTCTTTACCTAGTAATAATGTTTGCAACTGATGTGAGAAAAAGAGTAACTACATCGTTGTATTTATAGGCATTTGCCGGCATGGGAAATATCCTACGTATGTAAGATATTAATTTCCTCTATCAAGTTTGTCATTAACTCATGATCATGACCTCTGATCCGCCTATTATTTGAGATAGCGTATCTTGGGAAAATTGAAAAAGAAATAGACATTTTTTTAATTAATTTTTTGATTTAAATTATCAAAAATGTTATTATTTGCTTAAATGAGGCTGAGAAAATGTAAAATATGACCTAGTGCATGTTTGGTCTAATTTATAGAAAAGCTTAGCTCTCAAAATTTTAAAATTTTTATTTTACACTGAAAGAAGATTTAAGCCTTTAGATAAAGTTAAGTTTTAAACTTTTTCAAGAAGTTTTAATTTTACTAACAGATATTTAATAATTTTTATACTTTATTTTACTCTTCAATGATTCACAAAATTATGAAAATGATATTAATTCACATTTTTTACTTTTTTTTTAATTTTTATATTGATTTCTTTTAGATTTTATTCTAATTAACAAAAATATTTTTTATTTTATTTATTTGTTTCACTTAAAAACCTGTGATTTTATTTAATAAAATTGTTTTTTTATTTTTATTTATTAAAAATATACAAAATTCTGTTAAATAGTTTTCAACATTTTACAATACTTTTGTATTTAATTTGTGAAATCCTTTTAACATCTCGTGGCATCACTTTTAGAACAACTCTATTAGAACAACGTTTTTTTTTATAGAAGCTTCAACTGGGTCAAAGAATCGCTTAAGACCTTTCTAATTGAAGGATTTGTTTAAGTGACTATTGCAATGAAAAAAATACAAAAAAAAGAAGAAGAATAGTTGCAATCCAATTAAACAAATAAAAAAAACCTTCTACAATGCAAATTGACTTTGTTTGCTAAATCCACATGTTAATTTTTGTTTAGGCTTAATATTCAAATACGCCATTCACGTTTCACATAATATAGAATTAAGCTTTTAATATTTAATTGCATGAAAATCAGTTCTAAGCATTTCAAAATAACATAATTAAGTACATTTTTCGTTAAATTCTTCAATTTCCGTTATCTTTGCATAGTAATAAAACCTAATGATACTAGAAAGAGTTAACGGAATGTCCTTAGTTCTATTATTTTAAAATGTTTAGGACTGATTTTCACGCAATCAAATCTTGAGAGTATAATTCCATTTTGTGGTAAATATGGAGGGCATATTTAGGTATTAAGCATTTTGTTTATTACTAGCAAAAAAAAAATTAAATTTTAAGCAAAATATAATAAAAAAAAATTCACAGACTAAAATGTTATAAAAGAAACAAATGAAAGGAAATAAAATCTACTCCATCCAACACAACCAGTGGTATTATATCCATGGTGGAGCTATTAAGGGAGGGTCCAGTGGAGCCTAAAAAAAAAAGAAGTGTTCCTTGTTAAGTTGTGTTCGCAAAAAATTCAAGTGAAACTTTTGTCACTTGAAATTCAATATTTGATTTACATTTTAGATATATGCTCTAGCGTTGAGTTTTGAAGGTGAAAAGAATTGACAATCTTACTAAAAAATGATTGAGACTAAAAAGATAAAATGTATTAATTAATTTATTAGTTGGTAACACTAGTATCAATTTTTTCAGTTATTATTGTCACAATAGAGATAATATTCTCAGCAAGAAATATTTTGAAAACTGTTTGATTAATCGAGTTAGATATAATCAATTGTTAAAAAATAGCTTAGTTGTGTGTATTAAAAAAATTGGGTAAATTACATCTATGTCATTGAAGTTGGAATCTAATTTAATTTTAGTCCATTAGTATTTAAAATCGACATTCCCCCTCAAATAACTTAACACTGTTAATAAAAGTTAATGGAATGTGAGCAATTACAAAATTACTCAACCTTAAATTTTTCAATATAAATAATTATTCACTTATTTATTTTTCCTTTATCTTCCACAATTCTTTACTCTTTTTCACAATTTTTTTCACTATTTTTCAATCCATGATTTATTTTTTCAAATGTATTAGATTTAAGCTTATTAATTATTAAAAATAAAATTATACTTTATTTCAAATTATTAAACAGTTGACTAATGAAAAAACTTACTTGTCTTGTGAACTAGAAAAGTTTGGGGCGAAATGTTTATTTTTATACTAATGGACTAAAATTGAATTAAGTGTAAACTTTAAGGATTTGGATGAAATTTACCTTAAAAAATATGTATTCAAAAGTGGTGTTAACAAAACTATTATACATCAATTAATCTCTTTTAAATTAATAAAGTCTCTAAATTAATCATGATCCTGACTTGGGCTAGTATAGAAAATTAATAAACTCCTACATCGTTTTTAACCTAATGTAAAATTTTGTTTCTAACTCTTGTATAAATTAATAATTTGATTAAAATACAAAATATATTACATAATATTCAAGAACTAGAAAGCATTTCAAAATATTAATTTGTAAAATATTACAAATTTGAGGCTTTTATTTTCAAGAACCAGAAAAGTACCAAACATATTACATAAGATATATTTGTAAGCAAATTTTTAAGGACTTTATAAACTAAAATGAGATTTTAAGAAAATTAATGCTATAGAGTTGTTTGATGAGTTTAATGCTATAGAGTTTAACCAAGGCTTGGCTTAGTGGTTGGTACCCCTTCTTAGGAAGAATTAGGTCCAAGGTTTGATTCTCCACTCTTTCCTTGTACCTCATATGAACCAAAAAAAAAAATTAAACAAATATATTTTTAAGACAAAATAACAATTTACAAGATAAACCCTTTAAATTAATATTCAATGATGAGTCCTGAGAGCATTAATTTAGAGAAATTCTATTGGAATTAGCTGCCTTTCAAGTTCATTTTTCCAACTTTTTTTTACATTGAATTTTCCATGCTAAAGTTAATAATTAGTATTAACAGTGAAAAAGTCTTTAACTCTTTTGCTTAGAATTACAATCAAACAAGACTCTTCAACGCCCAATTAACGTTTGAAAGTTTAAAAATATATAATTCAAATTAATCCGGGCTTGATTATCATAAAAAAGTCTAAATAAATCGAAAATAATTGTCAGACTTAATTATCAAGAATATCAGATTTTTCAAATAAATCACATGAAAATCGATTTTAATCAATTGACCGAAAAACACTTCTGAAGACTCCAAATAAATGAAGTGTCTTCTACGATACCTTTTTTTTGTAATTCCCCAAGATAAAAAAAAATGAGAAAGAGAGTAAAATAACGTTTATTTAATATTAAAAAAATGAAGAGTAAAATTAAAACAAGCAAAAGAAAAACAGTGGACACTGTCGTAGGTAGCTAACCTCCACATTTTTTCTTTCAATATTTATCTTATACAAAAACCATAAAAAAAGTTGGAATTCAATCAAAATCACAAAGTCCAGTTAACGTTCTAGAGTTTAAAAAGATATAATTCAATTTAATCCAGGACCTGATATCGTAAAAAAATTCAAATCAATCCAAAACAGTTACCACCTTAATTATCGAACAATCACACAAAATTCGATTTTAATTTTGGACTTTAATTTCAATAAAACAAAATTGACCAAAAAACACTTCGAAAGAACTCAAATTGAATGGAGTGTCATCATACTTTTTTTTTTGATTCATCAAGATAAAAAAACGAAATAGAGAGTAAAATAAAAATGTTTTAATATTAAGAAAAAATGAAGAGTAAAATTAAAACAACCAAAAGTATGTTATCATAAAAAAAAACCGAAAGTAAAAAAAAAAAACATGAAAAAAGAAAAACTGTGGACGCTATCGTGGATAGTATTCAAACACGAGCACTGTTGACTTGAATTATGATACATCGATTTCAATAGTATTATAATAAACCCCACCAGAGGAAATCGATATTTCAAACCCCATGCCATGACTAATGTATATACATTGGAGAAAGACAGAACCAGGGGAAATCAAATTTCGCCAGAGTTCTATTTCTTATTCAAAGTGAAAAACCTTTTGTAAATATTTTCCTGTGCATCTGATAAATTAAGTATTGAATTTTAATTAATATCGAAATTGTTAGATACATTACAAATTTTAATTATTTGAATACATTTTTATTCACATGTTAAAAATAAAATGATGACAAAAAGAAAGGCAATTCAAATAAAACAAAGATAATGGTGTAAAAAACTAAAAAGAGATTTAATTTGGTTTCGGAATTCTCTTTTCTATCAAATCTTCTTTCAAAATCTCAAGTATGAAACCAACAAAAAAGGCAAATTCGTCGGCCAATTAACTTGTCAAACATGGTCTGAGAATAAAAATTCTGCTGTTTCTTTTCTTTTTCTTATTTCTCCGTTTTCTCCAAATTTCCTCTCTTTTCTTTCACTCCTCTTTTCACGAATTGAACTAATTAGCTGGACTCAATCAGCCTTTGAATTCGAGTTAAGAAAAAGTTGTAGCATATTATAAGTTTTGAATTCGAATTCAAACAATTCTATCCTCATTTTCAATTATTAAATGTTTTTCTTGCAACCAAAATCGATCAATTCAATTCAAAAAATTGAAATTTTCAAAAAAAATCAGGTTTGATTGATTCTTGTTGATGCTTCTCTTGCTGATGCTGCAGTTGCCCCAATAATGCTTATATATGATCAGTTTGAGGATTGAGCAGAGGCTTCCAATGTGCTAGAGCTGAGGTGAAGCTAGGTCGAGCTCAGAATCTACGGAGAATTCTTAGTTTTTGTTCCTTTGTAATTTCTTTTTTTTTTTTTATTTAAGGACTGTTATCAAAGAAGATATCTTTATTTCCTCCATCTTTTGTCTTGTTTCCCTTGATCAATCGAAGAAAACATAGATAAATTTTGACATCGTTATTTGGAATGAAGGACCTTTAACAGGGGTTTTTAAATCATGAATGCCCTGCAAGGGGTTTTTAGTTTTATAACTTATATGTTGAAAGAACTTTTTTTCTTCTGTACAATGACTTGAATAAAATTGTCATATCCAATATATATCTATATCTATATATATATATATATATATATATATATATATATATATATATATATATATATTACAAGATACATAAAAAATATGGTAAGATGTCTACATTAATGTTTACTTGGACATTTTCTTTGAATGATAAATAAGTATCCATTAATTTATATATACGTCAAAGCAAAAAATAAATATTAAAATTTATTAATTTCTTCACCTTTTCACTTTCTTAAAATTTCTCTAATTCTCAAAATTTTTCATTTTTTAAAATAAAATTATCTTATTGTAATTTAAATACTATCTAATCTAAAAATTCTAATATTTGATTTATATTTTAGATATATGCTCTAGCGTTGAGTTTTGAAGGTGAAAAGAATTGACAATCTTACCAAAAAAGGATTGACACTAAAAAGATAATAAAAAATATTAATTAATTTATTAGTTGGTAACACTAGTATCAATATTTTCAGTTATTACTGTCACTATAAGATAACATTTTCATTAATAAAGATTTTGAAAACTGTTTGGTTAATCGAATTAGATATAATCAATTGTTAAATAATAGCGTAGTTGTCTGCATTAAAAAAATGGGTAAATTACATCTAAGTCATTGAAGTTGGAATCTAATTTACTTTTAGTCTATTAGTATTAAAAATTGACATTCTACCTCAAATAACTTAACTCCGTTAAGTTAAAATTTCAATCAATGTTTCAAAATTTTTAAAATTTAAATTATTTTGATTTTGAATAATTTTAAATATAAATCATTTTATGTTATGATATTTTAAATTAAGTTATTTACATTTTTATTACAAAAAAAATAAATTAAAAGTAAAAATAAATAAATAAAAATAAACAAAAATAATTTTAAATAAATAGATAAAAATAAATTAGAAATAAAAAAAACTTTTCAAAACCCAATAGTTTTTAGCATTTTTTTGGTTTATTTTGAGTATTTAAACTATTCCAAACTATTCAAAGGCAAAATAGTCTCAAATTTAAGCTTTTAACAATTTACTTAACATTTTACTAACGAAAAGACTTTCTTATCCCGTGAAATAGAAAAGTTTGGGGTGAAGTATCTATTTTTATACTAATGGACTAAAATTAAATTAAGTGTAAACTTTAAGGATTTAGATGAAATTTACCTTAAGAAAATATATATTCAAAAGTAGTGTTAACAAAATTATTATACATCAATTTTTAAAATATAAATTCACGTTAAGAACAATTGTAAATTTTTCAGTAATTAAGATGGAAATGAAAGTTTTATTATTATTATTATTATTATTATTATTATAACAAAGCTTCCACTAACTAAAATTTCCGACTCCACCGTTGATTATATTTCTCTATCATTAATTTAAAATTACCATTTCAAACTTCAAGCCCCTGTGAATTTTGAAAAATTCACCCACAACAAAGACTAGATATTATTTAAATGTATATTATTATAACTAAGTTTCCACTAAGTAAAATTTCAAACTCCACCGTTGATTATATATCTCTATCATTAACTTAAAATTACCATTTCAAACTTCAAACCATCGTGAATTTTGAAAAATTCACCGACAACAAAAACTAGATATTATTATTATTATTATTATTATTATTATTATTATTATTATTATAACTAAGCTTCCACTAAGTAAAATTTTCGACTCCACCGTTGATTATATCTCTCTATCATTAATTTAAAATTAACATTTCAAACTTCAAACCAACGTGAATTTTGAAAAATTCACCCCCAGCAAAGAATATTATATTATATTATATTATATTATATTATATTATATTATATTATATTATGAGGAGGGATCCACTTATATGCATAATGGATATAAGTAGGTTGTTCAATCTAACTATTGGTTTGTAACAATATTAATCTTACATGAAGTTATAAAAATTATGTAAAATAAAATCATTTTACACAAGTGTAAGTGGATCCCTCATCATATAAAATATAGTATATATGTTAGCTGCTAACTAGTGCCTACAATAGAATCCCTCTAAATTACCAACAACCTCTTGATCGAATAGGTAAGGAAAAGTTGTGGTATATTATAAGACTTGGGTTCAAATCAAAGCAATCCCACCCATACTCTTAATTATTAAATATTTCCCTTGTAACAAAAAAAAACCACTATAAATTAATCTCTTTTAAATTAATAAACTCTTTAAATTAATCATGATCCTAACCTGGGCTAGTATAGAAAATTAATAAACTCTGGCATTGTAGACACCTAATTTTGTCCGAATAATTTTTAAATGAATAAAATTTTTTTTTTGAATGACTTGAAGATTGATCATCAAAAATAAAATGGAAATGAATAAAAGCAAAAGAAGGAAAGTCAAAAAAAATAAATGAAAAAATAAAGGCCTTTGATTTAGATGTAAAAGGGGAGCCGAATTTTACACACCATGACCATTTAAAGAGTTGACTTGAAAAGTTTGGAAAGAATTAAACTAAAAGTGTGAAACCAAAAAAAAGGGGAAAGGAAATGAATTGAGAATTAGCTGTCGGAAAAATAAAAATATAAAAAAAATCCCATGATTTAAGTACCAAAATGGGGATGTTTGTTTCTTTCCTAAACGTTTAAGGCTAGAAATGGCTATAAAAGCCAATGAAAAAGAGGAAAAAAGGGGGGGGGGGGGGGGGGGGGGAAGATACAAGAAGGAAAAAGAAAACCTAGGAAATTTTTCTACTACTCTTAGCTAGAAGGTGGCCATCGGGATTTTCCACTTCCACAGCCGCTACTTTATCCTTCATCTCTAGTCTATCAAACAGAGCACGACTTTGGCGTCCATCTTGATCCATATTCGTTGCAACCGCTTCTGCTTGTTACAAAACCACTATCGTTCCCTGCTGTACCGAGGCTTATTCCTTGTTACTATCAAAGGAAGACCGACCATTGAAAGAGTGAGAGCAGTAGAACCGTTTGCTGTTGAACTAGTGCAAACCGCAAGAGTGACGATGGCAAAAGCAATCCAAAACATTCCCGATTTGAATTGACAAGCGGCTTTGGATATGATAGCACGCGTTTCTTACCTAGTCCTACTCCCATCCAGTGTGAGTTGCTGGTCTAGCAACATGAAAACCACGTGAATGACAGAGATCCAAAAGAAAGAACGTGAGACAAGAAAACAAAGAAAGAAACTAGCTGTGCTTGTGAACGTGAAACGAAAGGAGAGCAATTGAAGCTGTCTTTGGCGCCGCCCAGCCAACATGGGTATTTCCAGGGATTCCATGCACAAGAGACGTGACTGGTGGCAAGAAGAAGGCTTGGAGAAAAAGGCTAGTGGTTGTCCTCATGGTCTCCTGTTTCGTGGCCACCATCATTAACCAAACAGAGAGCTTTACTGCACCCTACATCTTACTTGCCAAACCGTGTCCTGCTTCACCAATAAAATCCGCGGCTTGAGTCTTCATCGTGGCACCATCTTCACCATCTTCACCATCTTCACCGTCAAGCCTGCACCGCTCCTGTTCGACCCCTGCAATCATCAAGGCTGGCTCCATTACGCCACGTCCTGGTCACCTTGCGCCCAATATCCCTGTTGCATCTTCATCAGCGAGCCACTGTTGCAGCTGTCATCGTTGATACCGGCCCTTACATCATCTCTACAGCGTTTCTACTTGTATTTGTCCATTATATTGCTGCACCATTATCGTTACTGTTGAAGCCACACGCCACTTGCTTCTGTTTGAGGAAGGTGCAAGTCAGGTTAAAGGTTTTTAAGGTAAGCTTGTTAGTGCTCTTTCTCTACGTGTCTTGTATTTTAAGTAAAATATATATTTTTTTAAAGTAAAATATATATTATCTTCCTTTAAAGAATTATACATGGTAAAAAATATTGTATGAATTGAAATAAAAGTTAGGAATATTCCTTTTAAATAAACATCAAAAGTGATTTTCTAATATTTTTTTTTAAAATCCCAAGTATATATATATTCCAAATTGATGAAAAGTTATTCAATAAAATAATAAAAACCTGTAAAGATAAATAATAAAAACGAAATATTTACAAATGTTAATTCTGATGATGAGATTTCTTAGAAATCGCAAGTAGCGATTCTTTGATAATCCTTAGGATCGAGATAAAATCTTTAATGTCACCAGCGTATTGGGACATTTAAGTGATTTTATTTCGATATAAAGAAAATATTAATAAGATTTCTTAGTATAAAAAAAATTAAATATAAAGATGGTAATAAAAAATAATAAAATAAGGAATAACTAAATATGAGAAGATAGTAACCGAATAGAAATAAAAACAGATAAAAATTTAGGAACTAAAATAAATAAATGTAAATACACAGATAAATGCAAATATAAGAATATACATCTTAAATACAAAAGGATCCCCGATGATAGGATTTCTTAGAAATCACAAGTAGTGATTCTTTGATAATCCTTAGGGTCGAAATAAAATATTTGAATATTACCAGCGTATTGGGGTATTCAAATAATTTTAGTTCGATATTAAGATTTCTAATATAGTTAACTTGTATGAAATAAACTAACACTAAAAATAATAAATAAATAAAAATTTTAAACAAACAAATAAACAAGACTTCAAAATAAAGAGTAAAACAAATTAAAAATAAATAACATATAAATAATGTCCGATTATGAGATGTTATGGAATTCACCAGTAGTGATTCCTAACTGATCTCTAGGTGAGAGAAATCTGTTAAATGTTACCAGCGTATTGGGATATTTAGTATGATTTTTCAATAAAAATAAAATTTTATAAATCAATAAATTTCAAAAACAATAATATAAGTATAAAAGATAATAAAAATAAAATAAAATAAAATAATGGATTTCCCATATGCATTATTTATGTTTTGATTGCATCATTTGCATCCATGAAATTTCAAAATAAGTATGAATCTCCCAAGGATGGGATTCTATAGAAATCGCAAGTAGCGATTCTTAAGAAATCTCTAGGTGAGGAAATTATCTGAAATGCTACCAAAAGTATTGGGGTATTTCGGAATAATTTTCAATACAAAAGATTTTCACTTATTTCAAATAAAAAATAAATCTTAAATACTTCAAAATAAAACAAATAACAAAAATGATTTCGAAATAAATGAAGTTCTTTTAAATATTTAATTAAGACCATTTTTATTAAGATTAAAAGATAATATATGATTAAGTGGTACCGTTTTTTAACGGGCGCTGTGGGGGTGCTAATCCTTCCCCACGCGTAACCGAACTCCCGAACCCAAACTTTGTTTTCGCAGACCAAAAATTATTTTTTTTTTATAAACCTTAATTAATTTTAAGATTTTATTGAAAAAATAAACAATTTTAGGTGGCCAATCACACCTAGCCAAAAAAGATTGGTGGCGACTCCAGTTAGTGTTTTTTTCAAAATCGTCTAGCGATCGAGTCCCCGGACGAAAATCGTTACGACAGCTTGGCGACTCTACTGGGGACATTTGAGAGTCGAACCATAAATAATCATGTTTTATCCCAAAATCTTAGTTTAATGGTCTTAATAAACATTTAATAAGCTTTTCATAAAATAATTAAAAAAAACTTTTTGAACCATTCTAATTGATATCATTTGCATTTTTGTTGCAATGCATTTTAAATTTTGTTATTTTGCATACATGACATGTTCATTTGCATACATCAACCCTACACTCGGGTTTGTCCCTTTTAGGAGAGAGTGTAGTACCTTTGCTCTCGTGAGGTAATAACCTCCGCAATGGCAAGTGAAATACTCTCACTCAAGTTGAACCCTTTCCGTTTGTAGCCTGTCATGGGTGAGGATTGGGGTGCCTTACTAGTCTAGTTTGGACGTCAGTAAGGAACAATTTGAGAACCTCTTGTCCTCTAGAACTCCAAACTAAACATATAGTAAACTTAAGAAAGCCAACTTGGGATAGAGTCATGTTAACCCATAGAAAATACCTATTAGGGAATCATAGGTTCTTTAGCAAAACATTTCCATGCATTTCTCATCCATGACTTTATTTTCAAACGCATGTAGCATTTTGTTCATCTTCATTCATTTTTTTCAAGCATCACCACATGTGAAATGATAAATTCTTAATTGTGGTAATAAAAGATTTGAAGATAGCTCGACCAAAAGTTCATTCACACAACACTCGTTATCGAGCTAAGATCATGGAAGAAGAATCAAGCATGCGCATGGAGAAGATGGAAAAAGCTCAAGAGGAAATGAGGGGGCAACTGGCCCAAATTACAGAATTATTAAAAAATCTAAGCAAGGGCAAAGGAGTAGTAGAGGAAGCTGCAGTCCAAGAAGGGGTTCAACAACACAGTATGGAAGATCCTATCTATCCTCCTGGATTTGGTCCATTTCCAAGTCAGACATCCCAAGAAAGAAGATATCCACCTGCTTACGCTGCTATACCCCAAGTGTTTGGACAAGCTCAATTCCAAGGACCCGCCAATCCTTCCCAAGGCGCAAAATCTACTGATCCCATTGAGGTGCCCGACTTAGATGACCCAAGGGAAATTGAGAAGTTGAAAGCCAAACAAGTAGAAGAGAAAGATGAGGCGAAGTCACAACAAAAGATTAATATGTTGGAGGAAAGGATTCGAGCTATTGAAGGCTTAGACTTTTATGGTTCCATGGATGCTACTGGGTTGTGCTTGGTGTCAGACTTGGTTATTCCACCCAAGTTCAAAGCACCAGAGTTTGAGAAATACAATGGAACTTCTTGCCCTAGGTCTCATCTTATTATGTATTGTAGGAAGATGGCTGCTTTTCCTCAAGATGATAAGCTCCTTATTCACATTTTTCAAGAGAGTCTCATTGGATCTGCAGCCAAGTGGTACAATCAATTAGACAAAACTCGGGTTACCACATGGAATGACTTAGCAAGGGCATTCATGGCCCAATATCGACATATTGCTGATATGGCCCCTGACCGTTTATCAGTTCAAAACATGGAGATGAAAGCCAATGAAAGCTTCAAGCAATATGCGCAAAGGTGGCGCGATGTAGCTGCAGAAGTGCAACCTCCTCTTTCAGAAAAGGAGCTCACCATCCTATTTGTGAACACTTTAAAGGCTCCATATTATGATAGGATGATAGGCAATGCCACCAAGAATTTTGCTGATATGGTGTTATCCGGGGAGATCATTGAGAATGCGATCAAGCGTGGCAAGATTGAAGTTCCTAACAATACTGAGAAGAAAGGAGGAGCCAACAGAAGGAGGGAAGAGGATGCCCATGCTGTTATAAATGGGGGGCAACATGGACGATACACTCCACGACACTCTTATCCCATGCCACAACCATATTATCCTGTTCAATACCCTTACCAGTCATATTCGTAAATTAATGCTCAGCCTAACTTTCACCCTCAAACACCTGCACCAAATACCCAATCAGTTGCCCAATCCAACAAACAACAAAAAGCTCCCCTTGATCCAATTCCCATAACCTATACCGAGTTGTACCCAAAACTAATCAAAGAGCAACTCATTATCCAGTTTATGCGGAACCTCTCAAGCCTCCATATCCAAAATGGTATAATGAGAATGCTCGATGTGAGTATCATTTTGGGAATCCGGGTCACTCCTTGGAGAATTGCACTGCTTTAAAGTATAGGGTGCAAGGTTTGATAAAAGCTGGCATATTGCACTTTGAAACAAAGGGGGAACCGACTGTGAATGCGAATCCATTGCCCAACCATGGAAATGAGGGATGATTCTTTTGAGGTGAAAGGAGTTTAAGCCATGCAAGTCTGGAGATTTATTAGAATTTTTTTTTAGTAATGCAAGACAGTTTTTTTTAGTGCTTAAGCCCATAAGCACGAAATAAAGTTTTATGTATGGGCTAACTTTTATTTATTTCCCTTTCAATAAAGCGACTAGTGTGATGCACTGTCATTTTCTCATTCTATTCATTTGCCATTTCTCACATACTCACCATATCTTTCATTCACAAGTATCCAAATAATGAACATGATGATAATGATGTCAATAAATCTGGAATTCAAATTTGAAAGAACCACTTTTGCTAATGGATTGTCAATCTGCCAAGGTGTCCAAGTAAGAAAGAAGAAAATTTGTTCACAATTTTCACCTAATTTGATGGTATAAGAAAAGGTCAACCTCTTACAGAAGTTTTCTAACAAGTTTGTATTTGTTCAGTAAATGATCTTTAAAGAGAGTATTTGCATTTGAAATGATAAATGACCTTCTTTCACTATCCTTCAAGCGTGAGTAAAATTATCCTTTGATTACCCCTTTGAGCTTATTATGTATTCTTGTAATATAACCCACCAAGGATCACCCTCCACATTGGGGGCAAAGAAGATGAAATAAAGAATTTTTGGGGGCAAAAATGAAAGTGTTCATGATGAATTAAAAAAAAAGCCCATTTTTGTAAAAAAAAAAAGAGAAAAAAAAAGAGCAAGAAAAGAAATGAGGGAACTAGAAAGGTACTAAATGCCTAAGTGTTTTATTTGTTAAAAAAAAAAAAGAAGTGATCCCTTGGTTTATAAACCCTGAAACACATTTTGGGCCTGCTTTATCCTTTTCTTTCATAAGCCCTCACCCGAGCCTACATTACGTGCCTTTAAAAGCCCATTTTGATCAAATGTAGATGCTTAAATTGAAGAATCATGCATTGAATGAAGACATACTTGTACAATGAGATAGTGATCCTTTGAAGGTTCAATGGAGATAAAAGAAGTAGATCAAGTTGAATGAAGAAACCCATGAGATTTAGACGATATCTTGGATCGAAATCAAGGACGCCTATTAGGGTCGTGGATTTGGATTGAGCATCGAAGGTTGAAATTTGTCAAGGCCAATGAAGTTGAAAATGAAGAAGAAAAAAATATAAAAAAAAAGAGAAAAAAAAAGAGAAAAAAAGAGAAAAAAAAAGAGAAAAAAGAGGATTCAAATTGAAAACTCGAAAAGGGCAGTTTGAATCAAATGAGGAGGCACCTAAGTTGAAAACCTGAAAGGGCACTTGGGAAGAAGGTCATCACCAACAGTTTTGATACAGAGGGTAAGATTGGCAGACACTACATGAAAAAGCATATCAATAAAAGTGGGCTTTTGGAAAAGAATTCTAGATTGACTTGATTGAAATTGTCAGAATGTTTATTAAATGGATACTGAAAACCCTATTCCAAACAAACTGGCCCATTGATTTTTCTTGATTTCATGTTCCTTTTCTAAGAATGAATACCCATATCTCTCATGATTATTTTAAATTCATTCCATCCCAATAATAAATTAAGAAGATGTATGAGTGCATTACATTGGTGGTCGAATTGGAAGGAAAATAAATAAATGTTGGTAACCTTTTTGGGTAAATTTTTGAAAAAAATGTTCTTTTGAGAAATCTTGCATTACTAAAAGAGAGAAAAAAAACAAAAAAAATGATGAAAACATAAATTTGAAAGCATGATGGCAAGTCTTTAAGCATAATGGGACCAAGACTCATTAGAAGGTGGGATGAGAAGTGGAGATAAAAGATTTGAATAAGAAGAAGAATCCAGCAAATATGTGGAACTTGAGGAAAATGAGATGAGCTTGAGAATCTTGTTACCACAATTGAGATTGCATTTGCATACATTCATGGAATAATTTAGGGGGCATGACATTGACAAGTGCATAACATTCATAGCATCCATGGTATTCATGGCATTCATTATATTCATGACATGCATACATTTCATTAGTGCATTTTGACATTGAACTATTTGTTAAGACATTAGGATAAGAGGTTCTGAATGATTAAAATTTTGAGGAAAAGAGAAAATATAAGAGACAATAATTTGAAAAATGATGAGGTATGAGAAGATGATGAGGAAAATACCTTTTTGAAAAACTTTAGATGAGAGCAAAGTCCAGTTTAGCTGGCACCTTAAAGGAGGATGAAGCCCAATATTGTTGGCATCAAAATGAAAGTTAAGCCCAGTCAAACCCATGCTAATTGGCATTCTGAATGAAATCTTTATTTTTCAAAAAGTCTCATTGCCTCTGTTGAGAGGAGCTCTTTATTTTTCAAAAAGTTTCACTGCCTCTGTTGAGAGGAGCTCTTTGTTTTTCAGAAGTTTCATTGCCTCTGTTGAGAGGAGCTTTTTGTTTTCAAAAGTCTCAATGCCTCTGTTGAGAGGAGCTTTATTTTTCAAAACTCCCATTGCCTCTGTTGAGAGGAGCTTTATTTTTCAAAGTCTCATTGCCTCTGTTGAGAGGAGTTTTTGTTTCAAAAGTCTCATAACCTCTAGTGAGAGGAAAGACTAGGAAAATTTCATCTTGCATTCCTTAGTCTCATGATAGGAGAGACTAGGAATTTCACTTTGCATTCCTTAATCTTGTGATAGAAAAGATTTGGATAATTCATGTTTGCATTCCTTAGTCTTATGATAGGAGAGACTAAAAAAGGAATTTCACTTTGCATTCCTTAATCTTGTGATAGAAAGGATTAGGAAATCTCATTCTATAGTCTTATGATAGGAGAGACTAGGAAAATTCATGTTTTTGCATTCCTTAGTCTTATGATAGGAGAGACCAGGAAAACTTTATTTTTCATTCTTTAGTCTTATGATAGGAGAGACTAGGAATTTCACTTTGCATTCCTTAATCTTGTGATGAAAAAGATTAGGAAATCTCATTCTACATTCATTTCCTTAGTCTTATGATAGGAGAGACTAGGAAAACTTCATCTTGCATTCCTTAGTCTTATGATAGGAGAGACTAGGAAAACTTCACCTTGCATTCCTTAGTCTTATGATAGAAGAGACTAGGAATTTCATTTCTTAATCTTGTGATAGAGAAGATTAGGAAAACTTCATCTTGTATTCCTTAGTCTTATGATAGGAGAGACTAGAAATTTCACTTTGCATTCCTAAATCTTGTGATGGAAAGGATTAGGAAATCTCATTCTACATTCATTTCCTTAGTCTTATGATAGGAGAGACTAGGAAAATTCATGTTTTTGCATTCCTTAGTCTTATGATAGGAAAGACTAGGAAAATTCATATTTCGCATTCCTTAATCTTATGATTAGGAAATTTCATTCTTTAGTCTTATGATAGAAAGACTAGAAAATTTCATTTTGCATTCATTTCCTTAGTCTTATGATAGAAGAGGCTAGGAAACTTCATTTTGCATTCATTCCTCAATCTTTATAAGAGAAAAAGGTTAGGAAATTTCATTTGGCATTTATTCCTTAGCTTTATGTGAGAGATGGCTAGGAAATATCATATTTTACAAAAAAATTCATTGATAGGTCTTGCATTCGGACAAAATGGTTGTCTATGTCTTTGCACCATTACTGTTTCACAACAAAGCGCAAAGAGGGGCAGCTGTAGACACCTAATTTTGTCCGAATAATTTTTAAATGAATAAAAAATTTTTTTTTGAATGACTTGAAGATTGATCATCAAAAATAAAATGGAAATGAATAAAAGCAAAAGAAGGAAAGTCAAAAAAAAATAAATGAAAAAATAAAGGCCTTTGATTTAGATGTAAAAGGGGAGCCGAATTTTACACACCATGACCATTTAAAGAGTTGACTTGAAAAGTTTGGAAAGAATTAAACTAAAAGTGTGAAACCAAAAAAAGGGGGAAGGAAATGAATTGAGAATTAGCTGTCGGAAAAATAAAAACATAAAAAAAATCCCATGATTTAAGTACCAAAATGGGGATGTTTGTTTCTTTCCTAAACGTTTAAGGCTAGAAATGGCTATAAAAGCCAATGAAAAAGAGGAAAAGGGGGGGAAAAAAAAGATACAAGAAGGAAAAAGAAAACCTAGGAAATTTTTCTACTACTCTTAGCTAGAAGGTGGCCATCGGGATTTTCCACTTCCACAGCCGCTACTTTATCCTTCATCTCTAGTCTATCAAACAGAGCACAACTTTGGCGTCCATCTTGATCCATATTCGTTGCAACCGCTTCTGCTTGTTACAAAACCACTATCGTTCCCTGCTGTACCGAGGCTTATTCCTTGTTACTATCAAAGGAAGACCGACCATTGAAAGAGTGAGAGCAGTAGAACCGTTTGCTGTTGAACCAGTGCAAACCGCAAGAGTGACGCTGGCAAAAGCAATCCAAAACATTCCCGATTTGAATTGACAAGCGGCTTTGGATATGATGCACGCGTTTCTTACCTAGTCCTACTCCCATCCAGTGTGAGTTGCTGGTCTAGCAACATGAAAACCACGTGAATGACAGAGATCCAAAAGAAAGAACGTGAGACAAGAAAACAAAGAAAGAAACTAGCTGTGCTTGTGAACGTGAAACGAAAGGAGAGCAATTGAAGCTGTCTTTGGCGCCGCCCAGCCAACATGGGTATTTCCAGGGATTCCATGCACAAGAGACGTGACTGGTGGCAAGAAGAAGGCTTGGAGAAAAAGGCTAGTGGTTGTCCTCATGGTCTCCTGTTTCGTGGCCACCATCATTAACCAAACAGAGAGCTTTACTGCACCCTACATCTTACTTGCCAAACCGTGTCCTGCTTCACCAATAAAATCCGCGGCTTGAGTCTTCATCGTGGCACCATCTTCACCATCTTCACCGTCAAGCCTGCACCGCTCCTGTTCGACCCCTGCAATCATCAAGGCTGGCTCCATTACGCCACGTCCTGGTCACCTTGCGCCCAATATCCCTGTTGCATCTTCATCAGCGAGCCACTGTTGCAGCTGTCATCGTTGATACCGGCCCTTACATCATCTCTACAGCGTTTCTGCTTGTATTTGTCCATTATATTGCTGCACCATTATCGTTACTGTTGAAGCCACACGCCACTTGCTTCTGTTTGAGGAAGGTGCAAGTCAGGTTAAAGGTTTTTAAGGTAAGCTTGTTAGTGCTCTTTCTCTACGTGTCTTGTATTTTTTTTTAAGTAAAATATATATTATCTTCCTTTAAAGAATTATACATGGTAAAAAATATTGTATGAATTGAAATAAAAGTTAGGAATATTCCTTTTAAATAAACATCAAAAGTGATTTTCTAATATTTTTTTTTAAAAATCCCAAGTATATATATATTCCAAATTGATGAAAAGTTATTCAATAAAATAATAAAAATCTGTAAAGATAAATAATAAAAACGAAATATTTATGTGAAGACCGAGAATTTTCTAAAAAAATATAAGGTATCCGAAAAATTTAATTTGGACAAATTGAGATCCAAATTAAATAAGAATGAAATTGGAGAAAAATATATTTGGATATCAAGAAATCCAAATTTAATCCAAAATAAAAATATGTAATTTTATAAATTTATATAAGGTTATTATATAAATATATATTTTTCTATATATATATATATATATATATATATATATATATATATATACACATTCCTATATGAAATATATGTATAGTATTTGAAATTAAAGTATATATATAATTGATTTATACAAATTATGTGTATATATATAAATATTAATATATATATATATAATTATATGAATATAATTAATATATATAATAATAAATATATTTTAAATAAAAAAAAAGGAAAGAGGCGGGAATCGGGCTATTCCCGATTCCCTACCTCGTTTCTCCTCTGTTAACAAACAGAGGAGAAAACTTAAAGGAAAGTAGAAGTGGCCGGTCGACAACCGGCGAGAGAAGAAAATAGGAGAAGGTCGCCGACGAGCCGAAGAGAGGGAGAAAGGGCTTGCCGGCGACGGAAAAGAAAAAGAGAGGAAAGAAAAACAAAAGGGACGAAGCGAAACCGAAAGAGAACCGAAGGAAAGAGGAAAAGGAAAAGTGGCGGTGCTGCCGACCTGGCCACTGCCACACCACCCACGTCGAGGGTGGAAGCTCAAGGAAGAGGTGAGGAGGGCCCGACGGTGAAGGAAACGGCGGAGGAAGGAGAAACGTGGAGGAGAAAAGACCCGAACCACCACCTCCAGATCCGCCACCGCCGGCGCCGCCGTTGCGGAAATGAAGGCCAGATCCGGAGTCGTTGCAACCTCGGCAAGCTGTTGGGTGGCCGAACCGCCGGAATGGGTGGCCGCCGATGACCGAACCGGCCAGCAGAAGATTGAACCGGTCCGACCCGATCCGACCCGCCTGACCCGGTCAACCCGACCCGACCCGATTTGACCTGGTCAACCCGAACCCGACCCGACCCGGTTCAGAAAAGAAAAAGAAAAAAAAAAGAAGAAAAGAAAGAAAAGAAAAAGAAGAAAAGAAAAAGAAAAGGAAAAGAAAAAGAAAAAGGAAGAAGAAGAAGAAGAAGAGGAAGAAATAGGTAAGGAAAATTAAAAGCCTTTTTCTCTATATGTCTGGAATTTAGTAGAAATTCTTAGATTATTTTCTAAATGAAAATATACGTCAATTTGTGAAATTGTAGCAAAACGAAAATGAGACGAATGGTGGAGTTCGGCAAGGCTCGGAAATCGGAAAGTACGCTAAGCTTGGCGAACAAGTAAGATACTTTTATAAAGCATTAGTAGCATCATATTGTATGTGGGATTTATGATTTTTATATGATGCATTGATGAAATGATTTTTATGGAATTGTGATATTTTATATATGATGCATTAATTTAATTGATATTAAAAATGCTAAGAGGACCCACAACTGATGGTGGGGGTCTTAGTAAGAGGTAAAATTGGTGAGAATCAACGGCTGCAAGTATAAATTGTGTTTCCCTTGCAGGAGGTTAGGGAAAATTAAGCCGTTATGCTGCCGAAATTTCTAGGAAAATAATTGAGGAAAAAGATTAAGTTTCTCACATAAATGGAATCTTGGAGATAATTATTGAAAATAAATATTGAAAGGATTTTATAGTATTACCGAAAGAGTTTGATATTGAAATCGATGAGAAGACAGATTGTTGAAAACGATAATGTGACGAATTATATGGTTTAAACCTTATAGAACCGATAAATCATTTAATTTTAATATCACAATTGGTATCAAGTTGAGATTGAGGTAGAAGTATTTATTAGACGGATCACAGATAAAAGTGATGATAATTATATGATACAACTCAAAAGAGAAAAATCGAAGTTGTGATTTAGATGGTCGAATGATAGAATTGCGGAATTATCAATCGAGTGACGATTATAGAATTGATAGATTCAAATAAATGGACCGTCTTAGTGGTAAGATTGTGATATCGAAGTTAAATAGATGTGAACTGAGATTTTTGCAATAATATGGATAGTCGCAAGGCGACTTAAATGATTAAAACACTGTTGATAGTAGAAATTGGCAAATTCTTTTAAGTGGTAAATTGCCAATCAAAAAGTGAATTGAGGATTGTGATTTGATTTTACGATAGTAAATGAAATTGAACCGCAAGTTGAGGATTCTAAATATGTACCTATAGGTCAAACCATAAATGGATTTGATAAGCGATTATTGATTTTGTGGTTCTATAATCCTCGATGTCGACTCTGGAATAGATAACGAATGAGGATATTAATATTGCATAATTTCAGTATTTTGATGGCTATATAGTGACATGATATTTAAATATTTATGAATACTAAGAGGATTCATGCAAGTGATGTGGTCTTAGTATTAATAGTGAAAGGTAGAAATGATTGGTATAGTTTATAGCTATCGAAAAAGGATATCGAATACTGAATGACTTGAATACCAAATGATCTGATTATTGAATAATCGGAGTACTGAATAAGTTGAAAACTGAATGAAATGAATATTGAATTGATTTGAACACTGATTTACGGATGTGTCAGAAGGATAGTTTGAAATCGAACGATTGATAGTGATAAAGTTAAATGAATTGTTTCACCGTATTAGAGGAAGGTATTACTTATATTGACATTTGAAACTATCACTAAAATTACATACGGAGATGATTTCATAGCATCGCTTTTAAGCATAATTTGCTATAGTTTCAGATGTCATAATAGCATTTATATAAATGCTATAAAGTATAGATTAGCTTTAAAAATAAAGTATATGGTATATATACGTATTTTTATATACGAAACCTCTTAAAGAATTTCACCATATGCTTTACATGATTTTAAAAACGAAAAGCTAAAGATTTAAATGTTTTATGAGACTGTAGGCACCCTAAAAGAATTAAATTCAATAAAGCATAGTGGAAACCACCTAATTGGAGCTTTGCTCATTAGGCAGATATGCTTGTCCGACAATAGTCGTGGACAGGTCTCAGTCACGCCTGATCAGTGGGGCTGAGAGAGATGAGGTCTATGGCCATAGATAGCGCCCTAGTTGGTTTCCAGGGGACGATGACATGATTTTCACTCTAGCTACAGTGATTTAAGTCTTTATTGATAGAGATGATAGGGATCTAGCCTAGTCTCTAACCGATATGATATGAAGTCTAGAGTATGATTTTATTGATATGAACTCTAGACTTGACATGATTTATACTGTACATGAAACAGATTTGAAATAAAATATGTTTTGAAACAGTACATGTTTTAAACATGTTTTAAAAGTCCATGAGATATGATTTCGACACTTATATGATTTATATGTGATTTTGTGTCGAACATGGCATGATATGTGATCTAGAGTATAGTTTGATTTTATATGAACTCTAGACCTGATATGATTTACAGAATATGTTTTAAAAGTACATGATAAATGATTTCGACACTTACATGATTTATATAAGATTTTGTGTCGAATTTGAAATGACATGCGGTTTAGAGTATAGACTGATTTGATATGAACTCTAAACCTGATATGATTTATAGTATATGAAAAATGTTTTAAAACCGCACATGTTTTAGACATGCTCCGAAAACGAATACATGAACTGAAAATGAAAATGTTTCTATCATGTCTTAAAGGCAAATTTGAAATGAATTGAAAATTCATATGTTGAGCATGTCCTAAAGTATATATGATATGATTTGAAAAGATAGCGGTTTATATAGAAAAATTTCATGAATTGCATATTAAACCCTGATATGATAATATGCTTAGTATATGAGAATTCCATGAGGAATGTCATGACTAGACGTTAATGATGTTTCATCTATACGATGACATGATATGATATGATATATGAACATAAGATTGATACGAAGAGAATTCTGATCTTACTCTATCGTGATCATAAATTCCCATACGATAAGTGATATGAATTGATATAAGACGGGAATATGATTGTTAAATGTAAAGTGAATTCGATAGGATATCTGCATTAAATATGGAGAATATATGAGGAGTGTCATGACTCGGTGGTAGCGATATTTCATCGATATGATGTCATGATATGATATGAAACATGAATATAGAAATACACGAAGAGAATTATGACTTCGTACCACCGTGATCATGATCCACAATATTAGAATTGATAAGAGATGATATGAGAATTAATAAGAGATGATAGAATACAGAAATATGATTATGAAATGAAAAGTGAAAATGAGAAGTGATAATGAGATGTATCGATGAGAAAGGATTAACTGTAATTGCATCCTTGCAAGTTTTAAGCATTGCAGTTTAAGACAGTGTAATCCTACTCTTGTATTTATATTAGTATCTTACTGAGCCGTGGTTTTGCTCACCCCACTAAATTTCATCTCTTTCAGATTATTGAAGTTAACATCTGCCATGTGAGCTGCTCAGTGGGCATCGGAGACGATGTATGGACTTGGTACTAGTCTTCTGAGGTATATGTTACTTATAAATACTTGTTTACATGTAAGACTTAAATTGATGCACAGTACATATTTTGTTTAACAAGTCGAGATGTAACTAAGAATCGTTTCCGTGTTTGTTTAATATTTAAATGGAATGACTATAAGTCACCTAGATAGTATAGTAACTACACTGACACCGAATACAAACCTTAAAAGGAAAAAGAAAAATTTAGTCCATAAATTTGTAGACTAAGAAAAGTATAAGAATCGAGTGAAAGTCGCGATCTCCGGGTCGTGACAATTTATAAATGTTAATTCCGATGATGGGATTTCTTAGAAATCGCAAGTAGCGATTCTTTGATAATCCTTAGGATCGGGATAAAATCTTTAATGTCACCAGCGTATTGGGACATTTAAGTGATTTTATTTCGATATAAAGAAAATATTAATAAGATTTCTTAGTATAAAAAAATTAAATATAAAGATGGTAATAAAAAATAATAAAATAAGGAATAACTAAATATGAGAAGATAGTAACCGAATAGAAATAAAAACAGATAAAAATTTAGGAACTAAAATAAATAAATGTAAATACACAGATAAATGCAAATATAAGAATATACATCTTAAATACAAAAGGATCCCCGATGATAGGATTTCTTAGAAATCACAAGTAGTGATTCTTTGATAATCCTTAGGGTCGAAATAAAATATTTGAATATTACCAGCGTATTGGGGTATTCAAATAATTTTAGTTCGATATTAAGATTTCTAATATAGTTAACTTGTATGAAATAAACTAACACTAAAAATAATAAATAAATAAAAATTTTAAATAAACAAATAAACAAGACTTCAAAATAAAGAGTAAAACAAATTAAAAATAAATAACATATAAATAATGTCCGATGATGAGATGTTATGGAATTCACAAGTAGTGATTCCTAACTGATCTCTAGGTGAGAGAAATCTGTTAAATGTTACTAGCGTATTGGGATATTTAGTATGATTTTTCAATAAAAATAAAATTTTATAAATCAATAAATTTCAAAAACAATAATATAAGTATAAAAGATAATAAAAATAAAATAAAATAAAATAATGGATTTCCCATATGCATTATTTATATTTTGATTGCATCATTTGCATCCATGAAATTTCAAAATAAGTATGAATCTCCCAAGGATGGGATTCTATAGAAATCGCAAGTAGCGATTCTTAAGAAATCTCTAGGTGAGGAAATTATCTGAAATGCTACCAAAAGTATTGGGGTATTTCGGAATAATTTTCAATACAAAAGATTTTCACTTATTTCAAATAAAAAATAAATCTTAAATACTTCAAAATAAAACAAATAACAAAAATGATTTCGAAATAAATGAAGTTCTTTTAAATATTTAATTAAGACCATTTTTATTAAGATTAAAAGATAATATATGATTAAGTGGTACCGTTTTTTAACGGGCGCTGTGGGGGTGCTAATCCTTCCCCACGCGTAACCGAACTCCCGAACCCAAACTTTGTTTTCGCAGACCAAAAATTATTTTTTTTTTATAAACCTTAATTAATTTTAAGATTTTATTGAAAAAATAAACAATTTTACGTGGCCAATCACACCTAGCCAAAAAAGATTGGTGGCGACTCCAGTTAGTGTTTTTTTCAAAATCGTCTAGCGATCGAGTCCCCGGACGAAAATCGTTACGACAGGCATCATTTTAAACCTAATCTAAAATTTTGGTCCGACTCTTGTACATATTAAATATTTGATTAAAAATACAAAAATATATTGCATAATATTCAAGAACTAGAAAGCATTTCAAAGTATTAATTTGTAAAATATTACAAATTTGAGGTTTTTATCTTCAAGAACCAGAAAAGTACCAAACATATTACATAAGATATATTTGTAAGCAAATTTTTAAGGACTTTATAAACTAAAATGAGATTTTAAGAACATTAATGCTATAGAGTTGTTGGATGAGTTTAATGAATGTGAAAATTAAATTGATATATTTTTAAGACAAAATAACAATTTACAAGATAAACCCTTTAAATTAATATTCAATAATGAGTCACGAAAGTATTAATTGAGAGAAATTCTATTGGAATTAGCTGCCTTTCGAGTTCATTTTTCCAATTTTTTTAATTGAATTTTCCATGCTAAAATTAAATAATTAGTATTAACAGTGAAAATTTCTTTAACCCTTTTGCTTAGAATTACAATCAAACAAGACTCTTCAACGCCCAATTAACGTTTTAAAGTTTAAAAATATATAATTAAAATTAAACCGGGCTTGATCATCATTAAAAAGTCCAAATAAATCCAAAATAATTGTCAGACTTAATTATCAAGAATATCAGACTTTTTCAACAAAATCACATGAAAATCGATTTTAATCAATTGACTGAAAAACACTTCTGAAGACTCCAAGGTGTCTTCTACGATACTTTCTTTTTTTTTGTAATTCCCCAAGATAAAAAAAATGAGAAAGAGAGTAAAACAACGTTTATTTAATATTAAAAAATGAAGAGTAAAATTAAAACAAGCAAAAGAAAAAAAAAGTAAGAAAAAAGAAAAACAGTGGACACTGTCGTCGGTAGCTAACATCCACAATTTTTTTTTTCAGTATTTATCTTTTACAGAAAATATAAAAAAAAAAGTTGGAATTCAATCAAAATCACAAAGTCCAATTAACGTTCTAGAGTTTAAAAAGATATAATTCAATTTCATCCAGGACTTAATATCATAAAAAACATTCAAATCAATCCAAAGCACTTATCGACCTTAATTATCTAACAATCACACAAAATTCGATTTTAATTTTGGACTTTAATTTAAATAAAACAAAATTGACCAAAAAACACTTCTAAAGATCTCAAATAAAATGGAGTGTCATCATACATTTTTTTTATTCCTCAAGATAAAAAAAAAAAACGAAAAATAGAGTAAAATAAAATTTATTTAATATTAAGAAAAAAAGCATGAAAAAAGAAAAACTGTGGACGATTTGTTGGAAAAAAGAAAACAAACCATTCAAACACGAGCACTGTTGACTTGAATTATAATAAACCCCACCAGAGGAAATAGATATTTCAAACCCCATGCCGTGACTAATGTATGTACATTGGACAAAGACAGAACCAGAGGAAATCAAATTTCACTAGAGTTCTATTTCTTATTCAAAGTGAAAAACCTATTGAAAATTTTTTTTTGTGCACCTGATAAATTAAGAACTGAATTTTAATTAATATCGAAATTATTAGATACATTTCAAAATTTAATTATTTGAATACATTTTTTATTCACATGTTAAAAATAAAATGATGGCAAAAAGAAAGGCAATTCAAATAAAATAAAGATAATGTTGTAAAAAACTAAAAGGAGATTTAATTTGGCTTCGGAATTCTCTTTCCTGTCAAATCTTCCTTCAAAATATCAAGAATGAAGCCAACAAGAAAGGCAAATTCACTGGCCAATTAACTTGTCAAACATGGTTTGAGGATAAAAATTCTGCTTTGCGAATAAATAAATGAATGCGTCAAGTTTTCTCCGAATTTCCTTTCTTTTTATTATGTCTCTGTTTTCTCCGAATTTCCTCTTTTTTCTTTCACTCCTCTTTTCACCAATTGAACTAATTAGCTAGACTCAATCAGCCTTTGAATTCGATGTTAAGAAAAAGTTATAGCATATTGTAAGTCTTAGTTTCGAATCCAAACAACTTCATCCTCATTTTCAACCATTAAATGTTTCTTTTGAGCTTCTTTATTCTATTCATTGACTTCAATAAAATTGTATAGGAGTGTCCTATCTAATATATATATATATATATATATATATATATATATATATATACTATATTATATTACAAGGTAGATAGCAAATATGATAAAATGTCTACATAGATGTTTACTTAGACATTCTCTTTGAATAAACATGTAAGTATACATTAACTTATATGTAAGTTAAAACAAACAATAAATATTAAAATTTATTAATTTCTCCACCTTTCCACTTTCCTGAAATTTCATTAATTTCTAAAATTTTTCAATAAAATTATCTTAAAGTAAATTTAAATACTATATAATATAAAAAATTTAAAAATATATAATTTTAATATTATCTTTCTAAAAAATTAAATAAAATATTAATTTATATCTATTTATATTATAAAATAAATAATTTTAATTTTAGTTTATTTAAGAAATATTTTATTAACTAACTTAAAAATATAAAAGCGGAATTAAGATAATGACATATATCCTGTTTTAGTTATTTTTTATATTTTTTAAGAACATGTATCATCATTTTAACCTCACTGTTAAAGTAAAAAAACTCCACTGATGGCGCATTGGATATTAATCCTATGATTATTATCTAATACACTGTTAGTGGAGTTTTTAGACTTCAGAAGCAATACTAAGTGTGACACCTTAATGTGCACCTATAGGTCATCGACCCAGGCCACAGCATTGAGCGAGTCACTCAACCGTATTATCCGCTTTGGAGTGTATCCCGTAGGGTCATCGCTTCGCACGAATTTGTCAGAATGTGCTGATTGGTTACAATTCCAATTCGCGTCCAAAAAAATTTGAACCCTTTGAAGCCTCCTTAGTCTCTGCAAACAAAATATAACTCGCCCATAACGTGAAGAATGGCAACAAAAGTAATAAAACCAATGCTCACGACAAGCGACATTTGGAGAGATCTTGAGTTCTGCAATGTCATCTATGTATGATTGAAGCATAGTCCCAGTAGCCGTTCATAGAAAAAATAGGACTTGTTTAATATCAGTTCATAGCAAAAATAGGGCTTGTTTAATATCAATTATTTATAACATATTAATAATAAATTTTATGGTTTCAATTTTGGATTTATCTATTGAACCAATTGTTGTTCTCCTCCTGCGCATGCTTTGCAACTGCTACTACACTTCCTCTGGGTGGTGCTATGAAAAATTCTATATAGATGATTTTTTTTTTTTACATCTTAGTATTTAGCAAAAAAATAGACAAAAAAATTTATAGATAGGAAAAACCTTCAATGTGTTAATGCTTAGCACCAAGTTGACAAGGGCAACTATATGGGTTTCACATCCCGTTAAGTTACTTATTAAATATTTATATATGTTTTTAATCAAATGTTATATTGGATTTGTTGAGTCATATATATATATATATATATATATATATATATATATATATATATATATAAAGTTTATCGTAAAATTTATTAGATTTTTGATAAAATTTATTAGATTTATCACAAAATTTAGTAGATTTATCGTAAAATTGATGAGAGTAAGTATAAAAACACTAGAAAAAACATAAATATATAATAATTAATGGTAAAATTAATATAATTCATTGTAAAATTGAGATTATAAGCATACAAACACTGTTTATGACAAAAATAAACTTTTTACTTTAAAATTTTGTAAAACATTTGTTTATAAGTAAAAGAAATAAAATAAATTAATGGTCACAAATTTATGATAAAGATATATTTATATAAATTTATATTTTTACGATAAATTTGTGCTCATTAATTTAAATATATATTTTTATTGTGAAATTTTGTAAAATTATTTGTTAAGTAGTATAGATAAAATAAATTAATTATTGCATATTTATCATAAATATATTTATGATAAATATATATTACTCTGTATATGTGCAGTCGAATACCTGAAATGGGCATTCAACTACCCTAAGTATAATTTCAAACAGAAAAATTGAAAGCAACGGGCAGTCGACTACTATGTATAGGCAGTTGACTGCCTAATACCTTCAAAATTTTCATCTTATAAAACAATGAGGGAAGTTGAATGCCTGATGAGTATTCGATTGCCCTAAGTATAATTGTAAAGGAAGCTTGAAGCCTAAAGCCTCTTATTATAAATGAAATTCCCAATTAAAAAAATAAAAATATTCACTATTAAACAACTATGACAAAAATCAAATGAACAATTCCAAGGAGAAAACAATAACTAAAACTAGCCTGCCTCATGTTCTTATACTATTAAACAGTTTCGATCCACCCATGTTCTTACACTATTAAACAACTATGTACTTATTCTCTTTGGCTAAAAGAAAATTCTTTTTTCTTTGTAGTTGATCATTCCAAAAAATACAAATTCAATCATTTTTTTAATATATCCTTTAATGTTCTAAATATAAATGTGAAGACCATGAATTTTCGAAAATAAACAGTAAATATCCGGAAAATTTTAATTTGGATAAATGGAAATCCAAATTAAATAAGAAATGAAAAGGAGAAATTAATTGGATATTAAGAAATCCAAAAATATAATTATAAAAAAAATAATAAGAAAAAATAAATAAATAAAATAACAGAAATGGGAATCGGGAGAACCCGATTCCCACTTCTTCTCTTCTGTTTTGTTAAATAGAAGAGAAGCAACACAGGGGCGGTCGACCGAAGGAGAAAGGAAGAGGAGGATGTCGCCGGCGAAGGAGAAAGAAGAGGAAGATGAATCCGGTGACGAAAGAAGGAATCAGCGAAGCGAAACAGAGGCGGAAACCGAAGGAAAAAGAGAGGAAAAGAGAAGAAGAGACACGGCGGTGCCGGCCGATCCGGGCATCGCCACTCCCCCCACGAGACTGGTGGAGACCAGGGGAAGGTGAAAGGAGCCACTGACGATGAAGGAAACGGCGGAAGAAGGAGAAAAGAGGAGGAGAAAGGCCAAAAGTTCCCGTTCTAGATCTGGCGCCGTCGCCAGTGATGGGGCGAAACGGAGACCAGATCCGGCATCCTCGCAACCTCGGCCAATGGTGGGAAGCGTGAACCGACGGAATGGGTGGCCGCCGGTGGCTGAACCAGCCAAGCCAAACTAAACCGGCTGAACTAGCCTGAACCCGACCCGACCCGACCTAGTTCAAAAAAAAAAAAGGAAAAAGAAGAAAAGAAAAGAAAAAGAGAAAGGAGGAGAAAGAAAAAGAAAAGAAAAAGAAGAAAAGAAAAGAAAAGAAAGAAGAAGAAGAAGAAGAAGAAGAAGAAGAAGAAGAAGAAGAAGTAGGTAAGGAAAATTAAAAGATTTCGCTCTATTTCAATGAAATTTATTAGAAATTGTTGGATTAATTTCTAAATGAAAATATGTGTCAATTATTGAAATTGTAGCAAAACGAAAATGAGATGAATAGTGGAGTTCGGCAAGGCTCGAAAATCGGAAAGTGCGCTAAGCTTTGGCGAATAGGTAAGATACTTTTATAAAGCCTTAGTAGCATTATATTGTATGTGGGATTATGATTTTTATATGATACATTGATGGAACGACTTTTAAATACTAAGAGGACCCACAACTGATGGTGGGCGTCTTAGTAAGAGATAAAGGAATTGTGAGAATCAACGGCTGTGGTTATAAATTGTGTTTTCCTTGCAGGAGGTTTAGTAAAAATTAAGCCGTTATACTGCCTAAATTTCCATGAAAATGTTTGAGGCAAAAGATTAAGTTTCTCATATAAATGGAATCTAGAAAGAATTATCGAAGATAAAATTGAAAGAACCTTATCGTGTCATAGGAAAATTGATTTTTGAAATGGTTGAGAAGGTAAATGGATGAACACGATAACATAAGAAATTATATTGTGAGTTTTATAGAATCGACAATTCGAGTTATATCAACATTACAAGTTGATTATTGAGTTGAAAATGAGATGGAATATCAGTTCGTTGAAATAGTGATGAAAGTACTGATAATTATACGATGTAGCTTGAAAGAGGAGACCGCAGTTGGAATTTTGATAGTTGAGCGAATGAATTGTGGAACTATAAACGGAGTAATGATTTGAGAATTTGTCGAATTCGATCTCTTGATTTTAAATGGTTCCGAATGTGATAGTATGAACAATTCAAGAGGTCGATGCTGAGACGATTTCACCGTACTACATCGTATTACTGATTATACGTGAGATGATAAACGGACCTACACTAGTGATATGGGTCTTAGTATCAATGTTGTGGTACACAATGGATGACTATGATGTTGAGTCTTAACAAATATATGATTTGAGTACACATAACTTTATTGACATTGAGGTTGAATTACGACACAATCCGATCATTTATAGATTCAAGTAAACAAGTGATTAAAATATATGAATATATGGTTTTGCTTATAACCATATAATAGGCCTTGAATAATAAGATTAATAATCGCATAAGTTCGATATTAAATTATACAGGCCATATGAAAAATTGATTTGAGGATTGTGATCTAACTCTGTGATAGTGAATGAAATTGAAAGTCAAGTCGAAAATTATGAACGTGTGTCAATAGGTCAAACCATAATTGGATTTGATAAGTGATTATTGATTAGGTGGTTCTGTTATCTTCAATATCGACTCTGGGGTAGATATTGGATGACAATATTGGAAATTACATAATTTCCTATCTTGATGGTTACACTGAAACATGATATCTAAATGCTCATAGAAACTAAGAGGATTCGTACTAATGATGTGATCCTAATATTGATAATGAGATGTATAAATGATTATTACAGTCGATGATGATTGAGAAAGGATATTGAATCGAATGGTCTGAATACCAAGTGATTTGATTATCGAATGAATTGAATACTGAACAATTTGAATACCCAATGAATTGAATATTGAATGAGTTGAATACGGATCTACGGATTTGACAAAGAGGAAGTTTCGAAGTTGAATGATTGATGGTGATAAAAACTGAATGAATTACTTCATTGTATTAGATGAAATATGATTTATATCGATATTTGAAAATAGTATCGAATTTACCTATTAGGTATGATCTTATTGAAATCAAAAGGATGGAAATGAGAGAATTGAATTATAGTGAACGTTATAATTAAATGACATGGTTGATGAAAATGATAGTTCACTATTGAACTCGTGATTTAAATTGCATTGCATTAAAAAATGCCTTGTTACAACTTGAAACATTTTAATAATGTTTATATGAATACTATAAAGTATTGATTTGTTTTGAAAGGAAAGTATATGGTAGATATATATATTATATAAAATTCCTTAAATGATGATACCATATGCTTTTCATGATTTTGACATGAAAAGATAAAGATTTAAATGTTTTATGAGACTATAGGCACCCTAGAAGAATTAAATTCAATAAAGCATAGTGGAAACCGCCTAATTGGAGCTTTGCTCATTAGGCAGAGATGCTTGTCCGACAATAGTCGTGGACAGGTCTCAGTCATGCCTGATCAGTGGGACTGAGAGAAATGAGGTCTATGGTCATAGATAGCGCCTTAGTTGGTTTCCAGGGGACGATAACATGATTTTCACTGCTAGCTACAGTGATTTAAGTCTTTATTGATAGAGTGATAGGGATCTAGCCTAGTCTCTAACCGATATGATATGAAGTCTAGAGTATGATTTTATTGATATGAACTCTAGACTTGACATGATTTATATAGTACATGAAACATGTTTGAAAAGAGAAATATTTTGAAACTGTACATGTTTTAAACATGTTTTAAAAGTACATGATATATGATTTCGACACCTATATGATTTGTATATGATTTTGTGTCGAACATGACATGATATGCGGTCTAGAGTATAATTTAATTTGACATGAACTCTAGATCTGATATGACTTACAGTATATGTTTTAAAAGTACATGATATATGATTTCGACACCTATATGATTTGTATATGATTTTGTGTCGAACATGACATGATATGCGGTCTAGAGTATAGTTTGATTTGACATGAACTTTAGACCTGATATGACTTGCAATATATGAAAAATGTTTTGAAAACACACATGTTTCAAACATGCTCTAAAAACGAATACATGATTTACAATTGTACATGCATCGATCATGTTTTGAAAGTAATTATGAAATGAATTGAAAGTTATATGTTGAGCATGTTCTGAAGTATATATGATATGATTTGAAATGATAGTAGTTTATATAGTGAAGTTACATAAGCTGCTTACTAAGTCATTAGTGTATTGTACAAAAACATGAAGAGTATATGAGGAGTATCATGACCCGGTGATATCGATATTTCATCTACATGATGTCAGGATATGATATGAGACATGAATATAGAAGATGCATGAATATAGAATATACCCGAAGAGAGTTATGACTTCGTACCATTGTGATCATGATCCTCTATATGGAAAGTGATATGAGATGATAGAATACGGAAGTATGATTAAGAATGAAAAAGCGACTTGATACGATATCTCATTTGGACATGATGTACTATGAGATTGATGTGAGTATGGACTAATAGTATATGATATTCAAATTATACACGATGCATTGTTGTGTGATGCAATGTAATATAATGATAAGAAGATCGAAAGTGATTAAGTCGATCTATTTAGAGGTCTGAATGATAGATAGATGACAGGGATTGAGATAACGAGATGTTATCGATGAAAAAGGTGAACTGTAATTGTAAACTTGCAGGTTTTAAGCATTACGATTTAAGACAGTATAATACTACTCCTGCACTTATATTAGCATCTTACTGAGCCGTGGTTTTGCTCACCCCACTAAACTTCGCTACTTTTGAGGTATACATTCCTTGTAAATCTCTTGTTTACATGTACCAACCTTAATTAATAAACAGTACGTATTTTGTTCAACGAGTCGGGATGTAGCTTAGAAGTGTGATAAAATATTATATAGAGAATCAGTGAAATCAGAGTAGTATCTACACTGACACCGAATACAAACCTTAAAATGAAAGAGAAAAATTTAATCCATAAATTTGTAGACTAAGAAAAAGTATGAGTATCTAGAGAAAGTTGCGGCCTTCGGGCCGTGACAATAAATTATTCAATCCCAACCATTGTGTAACTTAGTAAACATGTATTGGTTTCATTCTTAAGTATTATTTTGGTAGTTATTGTACATTTCTCAACTTAGTACAAAGAGAACAGTTGAGAAAAAAAATCATTCACTATTGCTTCTTATTGTGGCAGCTAGTAGGAGTGACTAAGAGTTTAGGAGCATAGTCAAGTTGGGTATAGTTTTTTGATAAGTTTGATATGCATCTGGCCAAGATATTACTAATATAATTAATAAAACAAAAAGAATTTGTTATATGAAATTTCAAAATTGGAATGAAAAATGACAAAAAGAAGTTCAATAGAAGTGACGCAAAGACAGTGATATCATGGCTCAACAAATTCAACAAATGGCCATGGAAGTATAGCAATCTACTCAAAAAACTGTGCAACATTACTTTTCGTTTAGGGAAATACTACCTTTGTTCATACACTTAGGGAGGTAAATATTTTTCAAAACTTTTAGCTTAGTCTAGGGTTAATCATTATCCCGATTTTATGGCATGGTTGTAATTTGATAATTCCTCTCAATAAATTTTACTTTTCAAAAAATAAAAGAATTGAAGCTATAAATCAAATATGAACATTTAAACTTAATTTTTTTTCTCCCAATAATAGGGGCCATGGATTGCCTCAAGTAGTAGTCGACTTGTCACACTCCGATTACTGAAAATCAGAACTAACTTTTTCCATTTTCCCTGTTGATTGGACTGTGCTCAGTGTCTTCACTCTGACATTATGCTAAAACTTACTTAGCTGACTCAATATTCAATCATTCAGATCGGTCCCAATACACTTAATTACAATACACATTTCTGTTTCTATACAAATACCTAATAACTAAGATTATAATTGACACTCAGATTCCTTCAGTTTACTATTTACATCCCTTTATGCACTAAAGTATTGTGCAATAAATGTTTGAATACCATACCTGCAATGTACAACATCAAAACCTCTTAGGCATCCGATCAAAACCTTCTCTTAACAATCGGCTATTATTGCAAATAAATCTAAAAAGGTAGAAGGGGGTGAGCTTACGCCTAATAAGAAATATATATAAAAGAACTGATTCTATGCATACTTATATGCATATATCGAAAACATATTTCATAAATATACAGTTAGTATTGGGGACTTTACAAAAAAGGAATTCATACGTCTCAAATCAATGTCAAAACCTTCAATCCTTTAGTGGCAATACTATACGGTAACGAACGTTATCAAATCAATTAAAATTTAAAATCAATAAAAAACATTAGTATGTATGTACATACAGTAAGCACTCAATAAACAATTCAGTGTACAGTTTCTATAATCAATTTAATAAAACATTTAGTAAATCATTTAGTATACAGTTCGGTAAAACATTTAGTAAATCCCTCAATATACAGTTCGGTAAAACATTTAGTAAATCCTCAATATATAGTTTAATAAAACGATTAGTAAATCATTCAGTAAATCGTTCCATAACATATTCAGTAATTCACTCGATAAAACATTTAGTAAATCATTTAATAAACAATTCAATGAATAGTATAGAAATCCATTTAGTAAATCACTTCATAAACATTTCAGAAAAATATTTCACTAAACAATCAGAAAACAAACAATATACGATCAATGAATAGTTCAATAAACAATCAGTAAATGGTTTAGTGAATGATCAGTGAACAATCAAAAAACGATTAGTAAATGATCAGAAAACAATCAATAAACGATCAGAAACACACTCGATGAACGATCAGAAAACAATCGGTAAACGATCAAAAGATAGTTCAGATAATCAGGAAGCATTTCAGTAGATAATTTTCGACACTCAATGCATAATTCAATAAACACTTAGTAAATAATCAATAGATGTTTCAGAAAATGGTTCAATAAACAATTAGTAAATGGGTGTTGAATACTTAGTAAATGGTTCAGAAAATGCTTGATGAAAAGTTCAATAGTCAAACTAGTAAACTATCAGTAAATAAGTTAATGAACCATCAGTAAACAATATAGTAAACTGTTCAATAAACAGTTCAATGATAATTTAGTAGCTGATCAAAAATCAATCATTAAACAGTATAATAATCCTTTTTTAGTAAATAGTACAGAGATCATAAACCATATTTAACAAATCCACTGAAATCATAAATCAATAAAGTTTGGGAGTACATGGATTAGCCAGGGATACAAGGGTCAGGTGATAACTGTGGCGCTGAATTCATGACCAAGGTCTATCAGCAATAGTTCACACACACACACACACACACACACAGTGGCGGAGCCAAAGATTTTGTTCACCGGGGCCTTGATTTAAAGTTAAAAAAAAATACTAAAACTCAGAGGCTCAAAAGTAAAAAATTTAAGTCCAATGGGGGCTAAACAAACTTTAAAATACAATACAATATATTTATCATTGGCTAAACATTAGTAAAAGAACCTAAAATTGGTGGCTCAGTGGGGGCTTAAGGCCCCATGCACCTCCGCCCTTGCACACACAAAGCAAAGAGCATGTACCCACAAGTAGCTATAGGGTCAATAGTCTCAAAACAGTTACTTGATTCCCATGAAAACAATAAAACAATACTTTATGCTTTCAAAACTGAATACAATGGTATAAACACACATTTTATTGTGAGAGCTGGGAGTGCCTGGATTGGCTAGGGATTTACTACCCCAACAATTAAAATATAAACTTTTGGAAACCAAGTTTCATTTCAAATCATTTGTTTAGAAAACAATACATTTTGTTCAATACATTCGATCAAGTCCAACATATTCAAATCATAAACTTCGATTGGAAAATAAATATTTCTAGTACAACAATGTCAGTAAAACTCTTTCAGTTAGTTCACAAGGTCCAAGACATTTAAGTTAATCAGACACTCGAAAAATTTACTTTAATCAGACAATCAAAACTTTAAATTTCAGTTTAACATTCAAAATTCTCAATAAAATAGAGTTAGTCAATCTAAAACATTCAAAATAATCATTTCAGTCAAACATTCAAAACTTTAGTTAATACATTTCATAAACCAGTCAGGAACACTACGTGTTAACAAAGTTCAATCAAAACTTACTTTCAGTCAATCCATAACTTAGTAAAACTAGAAATAATGACGATTAAATTATAAAACTTTTGCAAAAATTCTCCAGTTAGAAGTGTTAAAAATATTTTATTTACATATAAGATTGACACTAGTAATCGTAGGTATCTTGAAAACGGAGAAAATCATTAAAAACGGTCCCAAAAATTGAGTTACAAATTTTGTATGCACTTATAATCTTTAGGAAAGCCTTAACCCAAGTCACATTTCCATTTCATTTTTCTTTTCAAAATAATGCCAAATGTAACGTCCGATTTCCCATAAAAATACCATTAACTTTTTTTGTTTTCTCTTATAATAGTTAGGCTGTTTGTCGATATCATTTTCTTTCTTATATCATATAAACCAATACAATAATCTCATAATTCCAAAATTCATATTTAAAATCAATAGTAATAAGGTTCCGTGTCCATTACTAAATATATTCTTATTGTCGGTTTCGCGCTCGACGATTTTGAAAAACATTTAAAAATGAAGGGAGTCGCCACCAATATTTTTTGTCTAGGTGTGATTGGCCACCTAAAATATTCATCTTTTTAACAAAATCTCAAAATTAATTAAGTTTTATTAAAAAGACAATTTTTTGGGTCTGCGAAAACAAAATTTGGCTTCGGGGGTACGATTACGGGTGGGGAAGGATTAGCAACCCTACAACGCCCGTTAAAAAACGGTACCATCCTAACTACATGGTATCTTTTGGTTTTAATAAGATAATCTTGGCTTTTGATTATATGAAAATTAACGTATTTGCTTAAAAAAATTACTGTTATAAAGAGATTCATTATGAAAATCAACATGAACACCATTTATTGAAAAATTAAAATCAAATATCCCAACACTCTGGTAACATTTGAAATAATCCCTCTCACCTAGGGATCAGTCAAGAAATCACTACTTGTGAGTCTCATGACATCCCATCCTCGGTGGTGCTCACGCTATTTTATAATTGATCGTATACATGTAGTATGGATAAAAATGTATGGTGCATATGAAACTTAAAATTTAGCTAATTCCTCTCACCTAGGGATCAGTCAAGAAATCACTACTTGTGAGTCTCATGACATCCCATCATCGGAAGAATTCCATTTATTTTCGCTTTTATTTTTATTGATTTGGAATTATAAAAAGAACTTTAATTTTAATTTTTATTAATGAAACTCTTAATATTGAAAAATTTAGCTAAATATCCCAATACTCTGGTAACATTTAGCTAATTCCTCTCACCTAGGGATCAGTCAAGAAATCACTACTTGTGAGTCTCATGACATCCCATCCTCGGAAGAATTCCATTTAAATTTAAATTTTATTATTAATTTTCTTTGTTAAAAAACATTTATTTTTATTTTTATTTTTATTTTCTTATTTTTATTGATTTGTTATTTTTATATATTTTTTATTATTATAGATATTTTTTTTAAAAAATAAGCATGAAATTGAATATTAAGAAATAATATCGAATATCCCAATACTCTGGTAACATTTGATATAATTCCTCTTACCTAAAGTTTTTCGAAGAATCGCTACTTGCGAGTTCAACGAAGACTTATCATCGGAATTTCATGCTTACTTATTTTATTTTATTTATTTATTTTCCTATTGTTCTTCATTCATTATGATTATTTGTTCTTAACTCACATTTCATTTTTCTTGGCAAATTGTCTAATAAAAATTTATTTTGTTTTAAGGCTATGTTTTTATGTATACTGTATGTATATAATGTATTTTATATTTACTTATATATTCTATATACAAAATATATACATTTATCTGTTTTAAAGCTATATATTTATACATTTTTTTATAGTTATTAATATGTCTTTTATGTACATAAAATTTATATACTTTACATATTTTATATTTATTTATCTTTCCTTATTAAAACTATATATTTATTTTATTTTATTATATTTTTATATATATTACATTGTTTATTTATTTATTTATTTTTGCCATGATAATGCATAAAAAAAAACCTAAAACAAATTATTCTATAAAACTAATAAAGGAAATAATAAAAAAGAAATATACCCAAAATAGCCCAAAAGAGGGCCCAAAATCGAGCCCAAGCAGCAGAGGCCCAGGTCTGTCCACGGAGCGGGTCGTGAGCGGATTAGAAACCGGGTCGGGCTGGTGCGTGGGTTGCGAGAGGCCGGAGTGGAGTCGGGTCGCGCGCGGGTCAAGAACCGGGTCGGCGTGGCACGCGGGTCGCAGGGATAATGTGGAACCGGGTCGCGCGGATCTCGGATCCAGGTCGGGTCGACGCGCGGGTCAGCACGCGGGTCGTCTCCAAAACGCACCGTTTTGCTACCTATAAAAGCCCTCTTTTTTTTTAATCCTTCATTTTAGTCGGCTTTCCCAAAAAAAATGCCTAAAACCCCAAAAAATTCCTCTCAGCCCCCTCAGCCTTGTCGACCGCCGTGTGCCGATCGCCGGAAACCTTCCCGTAAACCTAAAAAGGCTCGTCTAACCTTCCTCTTACAGGATCTGGCCTCCGTTACACCCTAAAATAACCTTAACCCCACAGATCTAGCCTTCCCCGAAAGCCTCCTTCCTCTGTTTGTTTTTTTTTTAGTTTGTTTTATCTGGTTGGATCCGGATGTGGTTTCTTGTTTTTTTGTTTTTCTTACAGGTTTTAGATCTAGGGTTCCTAAGGTCTTGGGTTTAGGGTTTCGGTTCTGGGATCCAAGTTCGGGTCTATTTTTGGTTAGGTTTTGGGTAGGTGATGGTGGCGGTTTGATGGTGATGACAATGATGATAGTGGTGAGTGGCTGGTGATGATGGTGGTGATTAGCTTGGTGATGGTGGTGAGTAGTGGCTGCGGTAGTGGCGGCTTAGGGTTTCTGTTGGAGTGTTTCTGTGTCCCCCCCAAAATTTTTTCAGAAGCCCCCTCTTTAAACAGATTGAAGAACACATTTTTTAATTAACTCAGTGCATTAGAGTCAAAGCAATTATCTCGGTTAGCAGTAGGGGTGTCAGAAATGGGTAGGTTGCGGTGGATTTGGGTAGATCTTTTGTGGAATTTGGGGGGCTGGCAACGGTGGTTTTAGCCTAAACCAGTTGCCGGTCAATGGGTTGATGGGTGTCGGTCGGTTTTGGGTCTTCATTTCATTAAATGTGGTTGAAAAAGAAGGAAAAGAGAGAACGAAAAAACAGAAAGAAGAAAAAGGAAGAAAGAAAAGAAAAAAATAGAGAAAAAAAAGAAAGAAAAATAATAATAATAAAAAATAATAATAATTAATAATAAAAATAAAAATAAAAACAAATAAATAAATAAATAAAAAAAACAGCCCACTTTCCTTTTGGGCTTTTTAAGCCCATGAATTTTAATCTGGACTTTTAAAAATCCAATTAGACTTATTATGACCTATTATATTGAGTCTGGATCACATGATTGGACAAAATTTGGTGTCTACACTTATATTCATAACATTTTCAAATACAATTTTCCAGGTTCTAATTACTAACACACTACCAATTCTATTAATTTACATCCCCATAGTTATTTACGATTAGTGAGTACTGTACACAACGTCTGAAATATATATAATAAAATACAATATAACTTCAATGGACGATACGCGCGCCCAAAGAAATACTGTATGCTCCAAAAGTAAGCTCTTCTACTATGAGCGAAATTTACGACAAATAATCTGGGTGGAAAAATAGGGGAGTGAGTTTACGCTCAGTAAGGAAACCTATACAAAAGAGCTAAACTATGCTACTATATGAAGATAAAATCATTTAATAAATTTTTATTTGCCAATGATGCAAATCTATTAATGAACACATTTAAATATAGTTGTATAGTAAAAACAATTCTTTAAAAATCATCTAAAGTCATCATCCAAATCATATTACATGTAAACAGTAAATAGCAACGATACAATAAAATCATTTCATTTAAAATCATAATTTACTGTCATTCACTATAAACCTTTTCTTTCTTTTCACTTCAATCAAATCGATATTTAAACAATTCAATAATCAATCAATGGAGACAGTCATCATTCAGTAGAATCATGCACTATCACTATCACTATCCCCGAAGGGACAATCACTATCACTATCCTCAAAGAGACAATCACTATAACAAATGGCCATCGTCAACACTCACAGTTCGCACTGGTTAGGTGCTCACTGTGTAAACCTATGGGTTTGACCATAATTCCCACAATCATATACAATACAATAAACCTGCAGACTGATCAGGCCTCGCAGACATATAACAATATGCATGATCACTAGCGAACGACTATCTCAAAACATTTTCATAAATCATTCATTTAACAATAAAAATCAATTTCAAATAGCGATTAACAGTAGAAATCATTTTCAATTAAATCATTTCATGTAATTCAATTCATATAAATTCTTTCTTGAAATTCATTTCATGTAAATCAATGCAGATAAATCACTTCACGTAAATCAAGTAATGTAACTCATCTCATGTAAATCGTTTCATGAAATTCAATTTATGTAAAATAATCATGTAATAAAATAATTCTTATGCAAATTAATCATATAAAAATTCATATGGAATTTAAAATAAATTCCTATTTTTCTTTGAAACCATTTGAGGTAGTTGGATCACTAAATTTACTCTTTTTTTTTTCAAATTTCAAATAACTTTCATTTTTAAAACCATGCAAGCATAGCTTTCCTATACTGCTTCTGTATAAGATTCCTTACCTCTATTCCGTGCAATATATATACAATCCTGCTAGCACCTCTACGTCTCCTTATTTTCCAAATTCAACACTACACAGTAATTTCATATTTTTTGTAAAGTTCCACATAAAAATTACAATAAATATTCTATTAATTCCTAATTTTCTTTTTATCCATTTCTTTAATTACTTTATTTTATTTCCTAGCAAATTCTATCACCTAACTCTATTCAAATTAAAATCTTTTTCCAAATTTTCATTTTACTAATAATTTCAACTATATTTAAAGTTACATAATTTAACTACAATACCTATTTTATTCATTTCTATTTTCTAATTATTAATTCCAATGACTACTTTAGTTTATTTTCTATTAATCTCCAAAATATCACTACAATTAAATTATTTTCTTCTCAATTTTCCAATCTCATCAATAACCTTATAATTTGTAATTTATTTTTCTTTAACTCTTGAATCATGAAATTAAATAAAATAATCCCATTCTTAAACTTAGCCAAATTTGCCAATTACTTAAAATTTATTCTTTTCTCATATTTTATTTTATAAATATTCTTTATTCATTATTAATATTTATTCCACTATTTGCTTATATATCCTAAGTGCTCCCATTTTTATTAAATTTTAACAGTTTATTTAACTAAATTTAATTCCTACCAATTGTCTAAAACATAATTACAATCAATTCACATCCTTCTTCTAAGTCTAATTTCATCAGTAATTCTATTAATCCTAATTTCATTATGCTCTACTTTATTAATTTCAACAATTAATCTATTTTCTACTAATTGTTGCAATATAATTACTCTTAAATTCTAATCTTTCCTAAATCTAATTTCACTCATAATCTTATTAATCTATATAACTATTTTTTCAAACATTAATTATAAAAATTCACTTAATAATTAATCTATATTATGCCTTGGCCAATTCCATACTTACCCAATCCTTATTCTTTTTTTTTCCAATTATGATTTTTACAATTAGTCTTAATTTATCATTTTATAATTTCATTATTATTATTTATCAAAATTACTTTAACATTTTTTTCTATTTTTGTTTCTTTTTCTCTTTTCTTTTTCTACCAGCAATTTCACGTTTCATCTTTTCGGTTTTGGGTGAACACCCTTGGCTTGTTCTTTGTTGAATTGTTTTGGTTCTTTCTCAACCCAACTTATAACCAATTCCTATTTCACTTGAGATTTTTATCAAACATTTACAATTCATAAATTTTCATCATTCTCGTTCACCACATGGCATAACCAAACAGCACCCATTTTCAGCCAACAATCTTGTTTTGCACAATCATCACCATACCCAAGTTTAATCCATTCTTTCCTATTAATCTATTAATCTTCTATTAATTCCTATCTAACATACATGAAAATTACCAAAAGTTTCCTCATTTTTCTGCCATATTCGAACCTGTCATTTTCTCCTACACTTCCATTCAATTCATTTCATGGCCCTAATCATATAATCCTAGCCTTAAACAAGTAAATATCCTGACTAGGAGGAAGCAAAACATCAGCAAGCTAAATTACCTTGGACTGCAGACTGTACAACCCAGAAAAACGCCCCAAATTCCTTCAATTCTGCTCTTCAAATTTCAGTTTTATGGTGCTCTTGAGGTGATGGGTAACTTTTGTTGGGATGGCTGAATGAATTGATGAAAGAAAATGAAGTTCTTGCAAGGTTACGTGAGTTAAGCTTGAAGAATTATGCAGCAGACACACAGAGCAGGACGGTGCAGGGGAAGGTTCAAGAATGTGTTTTTCTGTCCCGTTTGAACATAATAAAATATATATTTTATTCCAAAAAATCTGATGTAGCAAAAGAACAAATTAACCCCTTAAAATCCTAGTATTTACACCTCTACCACTAGTATTATTTATTGCTTTTAGATTTCAGATTTTATTTTATTTATTTACTTATTTAATTATTTACTATGGCCAATATTGCATTATTACATTATATTATTTTTTTCTAATTCAAATTTTACCACAATCTTTATTCATTATTATTTTATTTTTGATAACCACAACACATAGGAAAATTAATTTTCATAACTTTACTCAATATTTTAATTCAGCACTTTTAATAAATACATGAAGAATAGAGAAATTTGAGGTCTCACATCAAATGATGATTTTAGAGTTTTAGGTTTGTTTTATGAAATTTTGATGGCATAACGGCACTACCTATCCTAACCTCCCTGTACGAAAACACAATTTCTAACTACAATTTCAGTTTCACATTTCAATCAAGTCATCAAATTTAATTACATAAAAACTCATTTTTATCATTCTCAATGCAACATAGTATCCCTACGTGTAACAATCTTTTATACTGAAATTATAAACCAAAATTTTCCTTTTTCACTTGCTTTGTTGGGCTATATGTAGTGTCACTAATTTATTCTTAAACTAACTTTACATTAGATAAGTCAGTATCCTTTATTTACCTTTGGTCCTAGCAAATTCTCTCACTAAGCATGCATTTACAATTTCGAATCATTCTACTTGACAAAATATATCTCCACCCAAGTTGCATGCATTGTTATAAACCATAAATATATCCTATACTTCCTTTAATTACATCTCCATGCTATAAAAGTATTGAAAATACAAGTCTGAATATAAAAGGGAATACTATACATCACATACCTTCAAGGATGGTACGAAAGCCACAATGGACGTGTTTAAACTTGCATACCAAGCACCTACTGCAATTAATCTGGAAGGTGGAGAGAGGGGTGAGCTTATAAAGCCCAATAAGAAATATATATATATATATATATATATAAGAGACAAATACCGAATTTCTATATGCAAGTTTTCTAAAATATTTATTAAAGTTCGAATATCATAACTTATTCGATATGAAAATCAAATCATGCTTATGCAATGCATCAGAAAGCATTTCATTTGAGTCGAAACATAAACAATTGAATTCCGAACATAATCCAAACATATACATGCTTATCATATTTAGTTTCAATATGGATCGTCAAATTAAATCCATATCTGTTTCAAAATCCAATTATCACGCATTCAAAATTCATATACGAAGATAAGCACGAAAAAGCATATACATACTAAGTTGGAGACATATTAGCGATTAAGAAATAATCATACAGTTCAGATATTCCCGTGAGGGAAAGTGCAAGTCGGAAAGACTTATGGCCATAGTCCAGAGGGAGGTCCACAGTGAGCACTGATCAGGTGTCAACTGGGCCCGTTGTGGACTGGATCAATGTCACACAGCTCAGAAATAAATACCTATTGTGGACTGGATTAGGGTCACATAATAGTCAGAACTAATACCTACTGCGGATTAGATTAGGGTCACACAGTAGTCAAAACAATACTGCAGTGACTGTTAGTCATGTCTCAAAACATTTTATATAATTTTTCGGAATTCAAAACAGTATATTTTTCGAGCTTTAGGCAAGTTTACCAAAGAACTAATATATATTTCTTTCAAAAGCAAATCAATCATACATACTCATAATATCTTCAAACAAATACCATCGATTGATAATTTCCATGAAAATTAATATCTCGGCTAAAAGTCTAATAAGCAAATCAAAATCATAAAGTTTAGCCTTTTTCCAAAATAAACTTGCTAAATAATTTGCCATTTTCAAACGGTTGCTTAAGTCAAGCTTAAATCACACAAAACCATTATTTTCATAAAAAATCGAGAAGCATAATGGCTTAAATTTCTTAAAACCCTGCAAGAAAATACAGTTTATAAAATCACAAGGCAGTTGATTTTAAAATTTATCCAGTTTTCCTTACATTCCGATATATATCTCTTACCTAATAGTCGTAACGCAGCTTATCCGAATCAGTCCAAGAAATCAAAATGCAGTTGCAAGTCTAACGCCACCCAAACGTCACCTCACTTCCCGACTGCAGAAAATCATTAAAACAATTTAATTTCCAAAATTACCTTCTCATATCAAGATTCCCCTTTAATATTTTCCAAAATATTTCCTATACCAAGATTAGATCTATTCCATATTGTATTTAATAGCACTTAGATATTGATAAGTACTCAACATATTCATTTTGCTTTAAAGTGCAACTATTTAAATAAAAGCCTATTTTGTTCTTCTTCATCAAATTCATGGTATATGTATATTTATACCTATATATATATATATCATATACATATACATATAACTCCACCTTATCCATGTTTATGCACCCATACTCATATAAATATTATCCAACTATATCATATATAATTGCACAATGCACTTTTACAAATCTTTATACCTTCGATTAATCTTTACCTTTAAAATTCTTCAAACTTGAACTTGCCATTGCATTCCCTCTTTATGAAGAGTCTATCCTTAAACTCTTCCCAACATGGTCCCTGTGCCTTCAACACACCTCAAAATCCAACAAAAACTGAATGTGTTGTTACTTATCACTTCATTATATACTTTTCATGTATTTATATATACTTACAAATACCTATATATATATAACATATACACTTATACGAGCATCATAGACTCGATTTTTAGAAAGTTCTTACCTTTATATTTCCATCGGTTTCAGCCCTTCATACACTGTCCCAATAGTAACTCCAAATGTCTTCAAACAACACCTAAATTCCCTTATACCTTGCTCCATTTCCAATAGCTATAATGCTTCAATATAGCCACCAAAGTTTATGGCATTTTTTTCAGCTTCCAAACCACTAAGTTTCAATTGGAGAATAGCCTTGGAGAACCAACTCTAAAAACTGCTTGATTTTAGCCTTTAAAATGCCCTTAACAGCCACCAATATTCAGCCAGGAACTCCATTGCATCTCAGCTCAACCTTTCAGCCTTTCTTGCATCCTTTTGTTTAGTGCCTAAAGCCTCAACCGTACAACCTTTAAAATTTGCCATCTCGACGTTGCAAAGTAACCCCTAAAACAGAACACAAAATAACCACTAATGCCAGCCCTTGAATCAGTAGCTTCAAGCCTTCTCGAGTCCCCTATTTTAGGACTGTTATAAGAGCTTCTAGGCCAGCATTCACTCACATGCAAAACACCCTTGTTTAGCATCCAAAAGAACACCAACCAACAGCCTAATTAACGCCCACTGCAACATTTAGAGCAGCCAACCTCAGCGTTTTCAAGCCTCCTTTCTACCACTGTACATAGCCTTGGTTTGGTGTCCAACTTTGGTCTCACACACCGTACCTTTCCTAACATCGAATTATTAACTTGCTCCCTGTTACAGCCCCTATTTTAGCCACCTTCTGCTCTTTCTCTTCTCTACCTCGATTCCAAAATACAAATCGAGTTTTAGCTCCCAATTGAACCCTCTACGTAGCGAGAAAGCTAGGCAAGGCTTCCTTTCCATTTCATCGATCGCTTGCTTGCTTTCTTTCCTTTTCTTTTCATTTACTTTTCAACCCGATACCCCCTCCTTCCAACCATTGTTTTAAATTGCGGTCGCGGCCGCGTTTTCGGTTGCATTGCGTTTATCGCGGTTGCGGACTTAGCGGAGACTATCGCGGTCATTACGGTCATCGCGGTCGTGAATTTTTTTTAATTTCGCACAATTTTATATAAAATGTAGTAATTGTAATTATAATCATGTAAAGTCTTATTTTATAGTTTTTAAAGTAATTTATGATGCCTTAAGTTTATTATTTACATGAAAAAAAGTTATTCATAATTTTTTGAATTATAATAAAACATTTATATTTAAAAAATTACTTATGATAATTGAAAAATAACAAATATTGAAAATAGAGATAAATAATTATGTACTAATAAAAATTAATATACTAATTATTTAGCATTTATTATTTTTTAACTATATTATTAAGGAATTAGTGAAATACCACATTTTTTATTAGGGTAAAATACCAATTATCAAATATTAAATCATTATTGAAGACACCAAAAAAAATTAAATCATTATTTAACTTAATTAACCTTTGACAAAAAAAATCAATATTTAACCCAAAAAAATTAAATCAACACCCAAAACCCGTTTATTCTTAATTTCCCAATTCCCATCAGCTTCTCAACCCTCGTCCCTCCCTCGACTCTCTGCTTGAAGAACCCACCGACCACCACCTCATGCCCACGCCTCTGACCTCACAGCCCCTCACCAGCTCACCCACTGTCGACCCCCCTCACGCCCTCACCCTCACCCCTCGAGCCTCAATCAGCCATGATAGAGTCTTCTCCCCTGATGACAGAGTCCCCTCCCACAGCCATGACAGACCTGATTTCAATCCAGATCTACACCAAAGGTAATTCAAAATTTTATATAAATTGCTCCAGGGACTTCTTCCTCAGATCTCTTTGTTGAGAAAAAATTCTCTATGCGTAGCAGGGAATTGGAACTAGCTGTTCCGATGTCTTCTTTGTCTAGCTTGCTCTTGCAGGCCAATTGACGTCTTGTATTATGAATTGATGTTGAATTGATTGTGTGAAGATGTGAATTGTTTTATATTGCTCTTGTAGGTCTATTTTCTATCTTCTTTTGATTTTTTTTCCTCTTTAGCAGCTGTTACGGGTGTGATCCGTACATCACACCCGCTATTTCTGTGATAGCGGTGGCGGCCTCCGCCGCTACCGCGAGATAGCAATAGCAGCCGTTATTTGAAACATTGCTTCCAACATCCAAATCATCCCTGATCGGTACCAAAATCAATGCCTGAACTCACATAAAACTTACCCATGCCATTCATGCCTACTGCCATAAAAATCGCATCATACAGCCTTGAAGATACCACCCAAAACGCAGCAAAAACCTCCACATTTCCCTTGTTTCTAGGCCCTCTTTACTTGTTCTGAAACTCCTTCAAAGGGCCACTGAAAACCCCTTTGGTTCCAGCCTATTCTTTCCTTAGTCCAATGCTACCGATACTTTATGGAACCAAGTTGTAGTACAACATGAGAAGGAAGATGAAAATGCTTGCGTGTAGTAGAGAGTTAGAGAAAAGATTTAAAATGGCTGGTGTTTTGTTGATGATGATGATGGTGATGGACGGTGGTTAATGAACATGTAAGTGGCTGGTTGGATTTGAGATAGTGGGAGTAGGTGAACTGTTCCAATCTTCTCCAAGAAGCCACGCTTATTCCTCAAGAAGCCACTATATAATTTTATCATATTTTATTTATATATATTTTTAAATCCCATTTTGATATTTAACAACATATATATTCTAAATAGTTTTAATTCAATTTTTTTACATATTATTTGTTCTACTAATATTTTCATTCTTTCTATACTTATTAATCTATATTGTCAATTATCACTTAATTCCTAAAGTTCTTAATTTAATTTAATTTCCCAAAATCCTTCATCCACAAATTAAATTATTCTTGTATCATCTATTAGAACTTTAATCTAAGTAATAGATTATTAACTTTCCTTCATGATCCTCCTCTTAAATCCTCCAATTATAATTTCCCATAGTCTAAATTCTCTATAATTTCTCATAGTCCAAATTAATCCTTACAATGCTCATTCTAAATTTCCCTTCTTAATCATCATGGCTTCAAGTTGAATTCTCAATACATTAATTTGTCTCCAAATTACATTGTTTAATTCACCAAGAATAAGGAATGTACAGTTATTACACTATGCCTCTTACATATATCCCTTATCGCTCGGTTTTTGCTGAATAGTTCGATAGCACCAGTGTTCACACCGCACTTCCAAATTGCAAATCACCACATAAATACAATCAATTATTCACTCTTCAATTATAACAAGTTTATAACATCTCCTAATTTATTACATCGCCTATTTGCAGCTACAAATCTAGTCTACTTTATACCCATGCCAATGCTACAACTATTGTCAAATCACTTTTGTTTTCAATTCTGACTACGCCAGCGGTTTTTATATTAATTTATGCAATATTCTAGAACCATTATTCTATCAAATTGAACATGGTAACCCCATGAATTCATCTTGGTAGAAAGCATAACATAATCCTACACTTGGTATTTTGCAAATTTAACAACATATTCATACTCTGCACACTGTCTACATCATTTCTACATCAGTTTCTCATGCAACCATGCAACATTCATAACCAAACCCTCTTGGCCAAAATTAAAGGATGAAGATTCATGTGTTTTTGTTGCAAATGAACATCATACACATGCTTAAACATCAAGGAACAGTCGTTTTTAATAATAGAATTGAAAACATAAATTCTCTCTCTTACCTTCACCATGGCCAAAACTTCAAAGAGGAAAATCACCCATCAAGGCATGTGATAGAGCTCATCGAGTAGAATAACTTTCCATTAGGGTGCTTTTTGGTTCGGGGCTTGTACACTAGGGTTTTATCACTTTCTCTCTCTAAAATCTAAGCTTTCTTGCTCCTCCAACAATGGTGTTCTAAGGTGGCCGGCCATTTTAAGAAGAAGATGAGATATTTAATATTTTAAAAATATCTCATGGCAAAATGACCATTTTACCCTTTAACAAATTTTAAATTTTCCTTTACGTCCGTATTATTTCAATATTCAATTAAATATTTAGTATAATTTCAAACTATTTCCATTTCAATAACAAATATATCTATTTGATATAATTTAGTCAAAACATTGACTTTTATCAGGGTTTGACTGTCATTTTGATAAAATTATCAAAATACCCCTGATTGCTTATTCGCATAAATTTCCACTCTCGTGTGATTCAGTCTACCATTTAAAATGACATGAGACTTCATCACATAAGGATTCACCTGTGATTGTCAATTGGTCTTAAATCAATTTAAATTGATTGTTATTCACAAGAGTTTCCTCGGCCTATGGATGTAACTGTCATTTTTGAATTTATTGCATGCTCTTCAAAACATGCCTAAACGAGGGAATCTTGATATTCAAATTCTTGTTACCTTAGTATTTCACTTCAAATATCATTATTCTTGGGTCTCATTTCAATCTGGACAGTAAAAGTCCTTGTGGGGCCCACATTAGGTACTTCATCGATCCTTACCAAACGGACCCTTCATTTAGAAATCTTAGCGATCGATCCTCACTTTTCAAGTTCTACACTCTTTAACTTATTTTGGGTATGGAGAAAATGAGGTTCTCACATGATTGGCTTTGCTCAAACACAATATTTTGTTTCAATTTTCTTCATGGGCAATCGAATGCCATTTTTCAAATATTCAACTACGTGCCTCTAGAAATAACACTTTAAATATGACATTTATTGTAAAATTGATAAGAATAAGAGTAAAACTATGATAATTAACCATAAAAATGATGAGAATTATTGTAAAATTGATGAGAATAAATATAAAAAACACTAGAATAAGAAAAAACTATGATAGTAAACCCTAAAATTTATTAGAATAAGCATAAAATTATGATAAATAACAATAAATTTGATGAGAATCATCGTATAATTAATGAAGATAATCATAAAACACTAGACTAAGTATAAAACTTTAATAATTAACTACAAATTTGACAAGAATCATCGTAAAATTGATGAGAATTAACCATAAATTAATAAGTGTAAAAATACTAGAATGAGCGTAAAACTATATTTTAACCGTACAATCGATGAGAATGAGTATAAAAACACTAGAATAAGCATAAAACTATGATAATTAACTGTAAATTTGATGTAATCATAGAAAAATTGATGAGAATTAATTGTAAAATTGATGAGAATAAGCGTAAAAACACTAAAAAAAAACATAAAACTATGATAATTAATGTAAATTTGATAAGAATAAGCATAAATTTATGATTATTACGAATAAAACTATAATAATTAGTATAAATTAGACATAAAAATGATGAGAATATGTGTAAAACTATGATCTTTTGTATATAATTATGAGAATTAGTTTAGAACTATAACAATTATTGTAAAATTATCATGCATAAACCTACAATTATTATACATAATTGTAAATTTAATAAGACTACTATTTTAAAGTTAATTAGATGCATAGCAGTCAACTACTTTCACTAAAAATATATTTTAAACATAATTATATTTATTAGCAGCCAACTGCTATAAAAAGGTAGTTGACTACTTTTATTTTTTTATGTTACATAATTTTTTTAATTGATGTTTACATTGTTATTTTTTGAACGGATAAAAATGTAAATTAAATATCTTGTTGTTTTGAATGAAATGAAAAGTCATCTTTCATCTATCAGATCATTGATGGGTATGTTTCATTGAACTTGTAAAACAGTTCTGATTAAGCTAATTTAGCACATGATGTCGATTATATAGATTGTTTCTCATGTGATTGCAACAAATTCATGACAAAATGACTGAGCAAAACCCAAATAATTGCAAGTGAAAGGATCAAATTAACACAAGTTGTTGGCACGAAGGTCATATCCCATAGTTTTGTTGGAAAGATTTGCCAACGATATTCACTTTGGACTCTGGTCTTTTGTTAATACATAAAAAGCAATAGCTTCCTGTTTCACCCTGATCATAGTTTTCCGGATCAAGCTCAAATCAAGCTTCATCTACAAAACCAAATGCTAATCTTGACCATACGACATATCAAGCCTTACAGCATTGAAACAACATTAGCTCTCATATGTATATATCGATGGTTGAATCAAGATGATCTAATATAATCAGATTCAAATTCAATTCAATTTCAAAATTTGAAACTTGATATTTGGCTTGATCTAGATTATTTTTTAAAGTCCGTATTTGACTGAACAAAATATTCAAATTTGGAGCTCGATTTGATAAGTTTAATTTGTCATTTTTCAACAATATTACGAAAAAAAAATGTAAATTACTAATAAAATATAAAAAGATATTATTAAAAAAGCTCGATTAGGCTTGCGAGCACTCATGTATGGTGTTAAGATATTCGAACTTGACTTAACTTGTTTTTGATGTAACTTGAGCTCGATTTGAAAATAAATGAGTCAATCTCGAATAATTATTAAGTCGAATTAAAATAGCTCATGAGTAAACTCGTAAGATCCGATTCTACACTACTGTAGAGTCTAATTTCATAAAATTGATAATGGAAATTAAATAAATATTGAATATTGATTTCCGCTTGGATGAAAAGTTCCTTAACTTGAGTTGTGAAAAAAGCAGTTTTGGTGAAATACTCGACGGGCGAGTACTACAGTGGACAGCTCGCCGATTGTTGAGCACGATGATAGTGGCCAATGCATGACGGCGAGTTGATATTGGCGAGTAATAATGGAAGAGCTCGCCAATAGGCGAACAAGGGTGATCGCCAATGGAGGATGAGTAGTTGCAACTAACGGCCATACTGGCGAATAGGTGAGTTCACCAACGTGTGGCATGAATCAGAGCAAGATTGGCGAGTTGGGCAATCCTGGTGATCGCCGGATTGGGTGATCTCCCATATGATAGCAAGTGGGCGAGTAGAGCTATAAATTGTGATCGCTATTAAGAGGGAAATTCTCGAAATTGCCAAATCTTAAGTAGGCAAGCTGTGAATGTTGGCGAACTGAACGTGAGTTGATGAGCTGAGGTCTCCAGAATGATGGGGCGAACTCGAATCAAAACTTGTGGACAAAATGAAAATAGATTCAAAACATGTGTGCAACCAAAACTGACTTTGTAAGTCGTATGGTTGAAGACAATTAATGGAGAAGATGTTAAAGTCAGTAAGGAATTAAACTTATTGGTTGAGAAGTAAAACAAAGTCAATAGAAGCAGAAAATGGAGTGTGGAAGGAGGACTTTCACACCACTTTTGCTGCAGTTTTCTTCATGCGTTAAATGCAAGAAAGACGTGAAGAAATGATGAAAGAAACAGGATAAGGGACAGGCAGTAACTTTGGATTGGCTAGCATGGCTATATAAGAAGAAACAATTGAGGAAAAACGAGTTAGCCAACTCCATCTTCTTCACGAAAACCATTCCACTGCAAGTTATCCTCTGTTTCTTCCATTTCTTTGCCATGTTTGATCTACTAAACTTCAATCTTAAGTTGGCTAAACTAGTAAACCTGCATATAAAACCTTTCCTCCATAGTTGGTTGAGCTAAAAGAATAAGCAAAAGGAGGTCAACATGAGACAGAAAGCAATCTGTTCTGGAAGTGCAGTTGGCTAAGGTGAGCTTCCTTATTTCCATGATTATCTGGGTGTTTGATGATAGATTTCTATGTTTTACAACGTAATAAACATAGAGGCAGCCTTGTTTTGAGTTAGATCCGTAGAGAAAATGAAAACAACGAAAGAAATAGGAATAAGGTAGAAGTGAAAATAAGTGGGCGAGGACGCCATATGTTAGTCATTGGCGAGCCCACCTTAGACTTAAAAGTCTTGGCAGGCGAACTCACTTGTATAGGAAATGGGCGAATAGAATTGTGGGCGAACTCCCAATTGTATTAGTGTCGAGTAATGGCGGGCGATCTCCCACATGCAAGCCATTTGATGAATGGCGAGTTTGGATTGGCTAGCTAGTAAAACGACTGGTCGAGCTGGTTGATCTATCTTAAGTCTCGCCAAGTAATGGAAAATATATAGAAAATATTAATAGAATTTATATTTTATTCGCAGCCAATAATTGGTGAATGGCGAGCTCGATAGGGTGAGCTAGTGAGAACTCGTATGGGCGAGCTAGTTGATTTTTAAGTGTCGCCAAAATGTTGGAAATTTGGAAAAGGAGAATATTATTAATTTTAATAAATCATTTTGCAGCTGAGAATGGGAAATGGCTAATGGCGAGCAAGAAGCAAGGCAAAACAAGGTTTCGTTGAACCAGGTAAGGGAGATGTGTGTGAAGTGAATGCATGTCCTGTGGAGTAAATTTCATAGAAATTATTGAGAAATTGTTTTGTTTTATGACATGCATTATTTTGATAATTATTTCGGATTTGGGCAAGCTAAAGGCCGACCCTTATATTATGATTGGGCAAATTAGTACAGGGCGGGCGAGCCCTTGTGTTTTTATGTTGGGCGAACTGGTATTGGCGGGCGAGCCAAGCCCTTCTATAATTTTTATAAAACCGTTTGTATTTTAAGGGCGGGTGAACCGTTTTGATAGTAAAACTATGGGCGAGCCGGAAGTGGCGAGCCAGTATTTTGTTCTAAATACGGAGGGTGGCGGGCGAACATTTGTTCACCCTATTTTGGAGTGACCATGGGCGAGCCATTCTGGGCGAGCTGACCATGGCGAACAGATTCTATGGTGTTTCCAACGAAAATGAGCCATTTTAAATATTTTTGAAAAATAGAAAATATAAACCATTATGGGCAAATTGATTAATGGGCGAGCCACTGAGGGCGAGCCAGTTTTGCTTTCTGATTTTAAAAGCAAATGGGCGGGCGAACACAAGTTCTCCGCGATGGGCGAGCTGCCATGGGCGAGCCATGTTGGGCGAGCAGACCATGGGCGAGCAGATTTTTTAAACGTTGAGATTTTGGAATGTTTTTAAGGTGTTTTGTAAACAGAAAACCTAAACCTTTGTGGAAAATCAAATCATTTTAAGAAAATGATAATATGGGTGAGATAATGCCATAAAGGTTTTCATGAAATATAAAAGTGATTTTGAGACTTTAGGCCCTAAATTTATGCATTATTATTCATGTAGTTGCGTGACCTGCCTGGGGCGGTGGCTCGGTCGATGGACCAACGAGTGCACCTCAGGACGTCACAGGGCTGATGGACCCGCCAAGTCACCAGCGGTCTCGAGGTCACTTGGCAAGTGGACCCGAGGACCATCTAGAGATTATGGCCATAGATCTGAGATAGCCGTGAGGGGCGATGGCCTACGGGTGCACCCCAATAGCGGCAGATTCCGTTCTCGCAAGGGGGAAGGGGAACGATGATAGCATGATTTATTTGTTGCCTAGTCTCAACTTACCAATTTCTGTTTATTGTGAGGATTTGTTGAAATCCTATATATTGTTTACTACATTTTTTTAAAGTAAACTGTTTAGCCAGTGATTTGAATGGCGTTTAAGAGAGTTGTTTACTATATATCCACTGTCTTTTCTACTGGGTTATTGTTAAGAAAAGAATAAATGCGTTGTGATATATATAGTTTTGCTTTATTTAAAGCAGTATATGTTTCCTTTACTGAGCGTATGAATCGCTCACCCATTTGTTTCAACTCTACAGATAAAAGACACGGAGTTAGAGAATAGCTCCAAGATGGAGGTTAAATATGACAGGTATAGTCTCTTCTCTTTTACATTTCAGACATAAGTATACAGTACTACTTTAGTGAAATAAGTTAATAGGGGATGTTGGATGTAAGAAATCAAGAAAAGAATTTTCATATTCAGTATTTGATAAATAAATGTTTATAATTTATTACAGTTACTGTTGAATGTTAATGGCATCGCAGACAGCCCAACCGGTAAAGTTGTATGGAAATACGTGAAAAATGTGGTAACGGGATGTTACAGATTAAATGGTATCAGAGCTTGGGTTGGTCTGATGTATGTTGATGCCTTTAGCATAGAAAGTGTTGAGAAAGGTAAACATCCCCTGTTGTACTGTATAGTCTGAATGTATAGAGGAGTCAAGTGACTGTAAATTGAGTTAAATGTTTAAAGGAGGTGCAAATTGATGAATTAAGGATTACAAATAGAGATATTAATCCGGAAATTTTGCATGAGATAGACAATCTTATCATCATAATGTCAAGTCTATTCGGTAAGGTATAGTGAGGAACTCGGTGAGGGCCCCACCAGGACTTCTCTGTCCATATCGAACTAAGACCTTGAAATGATGATATTGAAATGAAAAAGGGGGTTAGTATTAGTGCATACGCCCTAAGATCGCATGTTTGGAAGTATATCGAAGAGAGAGAGTTAAAGGGGAATTTATGAACATACCCCTATATGGACATGCTTTTTCAAAGTCATGAGTGACTAAATGGATTTAAAATAGAAATTGATGGTGAAATTGAATGTGATGGTATAAAGGATGATTCCTACTATAAGCCCCTTGATATTTTGATAAGTAAGGCGACCCAGAGTATATGGTATGAGAGGTCGCGAGATAGTCAGTACTATTGTGGATTTTAAGGTCTGAATTAAAGTAAAAATATGGATGATATTGATGAGAGATTATTAAGTATTATGAAAAGTAATATACTTATAGAGTCTGAACCAAAAGGTGAATTGTGTGAAAAAGGATGTAAAATTGATAATGATAATATTGGTTCTAGACATTCCTTATGATTTAGGAGAATAAATGCTGGTAGTAACTTGACATTTGAGGAAGTCAAGTGTTCGAGACACAGCGGATGAGGAAGAAAACCTTGAGGTGGGCGAACTCGAGCACGGTTGGGAAGACCGAGCGTCGAGGTGATCGCCAAAAAGGACAGTATGGATGAGTAGCGTTGTCACAGCAATCGTTGTCAATGGGCCCAAGAAGGGGATTGCCATGGCTGGTTGGGCTGGTCCGTTACGATATCCATAGAATCGAGATATTGTGAAATGCATGTGAAATGACTTGAAAATTTATATATATATATATATATATCTGTGTGTTTGGAGGATACAAAATGGTTTGGTTGGATGTAAATAATGAGACATCCAAGACGATATGAGTTTGTGAATTTGAAATTACATGATGATATTCTAAATAAACTTTTAGAATAACGTGGATTCGAGAGATTGTTGACTCAATTCACAATATAGAAATAGTTTGTAAGCTATTACCAGTGAATCAGAAGAGCTTGAGAAATTACTTAAGAGATTGATGAGTAGAGAAATAAATTGTTTTGGTATAACTAGTGAAAACGAAAATTATATCGTTTCAAAAAACAAGGGATTAGTACTCTCTACAGTTGCTTCTAGGTTCCGGAACAAGTATGGTATTCTAAAATACCTATCATATTCTATCTGGATCCCTAGCCGACTGTAGTATCCTTCCTATTTGTGTGCTTAGAGCCAACTAGGAAGATTTAAAAAAAAAGATTGAATATGTATATTGATATAAGCAATATCGATGAAAATGCCGCAAACTTATGAGAATGGAAAACCTTACTGTTAAGTTAGTAAACATGAGTTCTAATTGAACTATATACAATAGAGACGTGAGGTCTCAAACGATTAAGTGGACATTGAAATTGTCTGAGTAAAAGATTTTACTATTTAAGTGAGATTAAAGTGTGGTTATTGGGGTATAAAATTTATGAGTTTTACCCGTATAATATAAATGAATTGTTGAAGAGTTTGTGGAATTTGCTACCTTATTGATTCAATACTTAATTGGGAGGAAGTAGAAGTGAATGGGTATGTATGAATATAGTATTTGAAATGGTTACGAGATAGTAACAGTAAAGTACTATATTAAGTGGGAAAACAATTGTAGTGATGAATGTAAAAGAATGAAATTGTCTTGGGAAGACAAGTCATATGATGACTAGGGAACACAAGTTATGAGGTAGTTCCCAAGTATATGAATAAATGTGATTTCCTCTGATCATTATGTAGTTATGGCTGGAATTAATGACAAGCCAGAATTAAAAAGATAAAATTGTCATACTCAGAGGAGCAGATACAAGAAGTACTGCTAATCCTGAAAAAGGATATACATATGTGTATATATGTACATATTGGGAATGTGAAATTGTATAAGTAAAGTGGTGATGAAATCTGAATGATAATAAATTTAAATTTCAGAAATTGATGTAAGGAAAAGATATTCTCCAAAGTAGTGACATTACATGTACTAGGAGAATAAGAGATAGAATGATCACTTGAGATAAGAGAAGTGATCGAAGGGAAAATGATTACCTGAGACGAAATCGGTGGCTGATATTAAGGTCTGCAAAAAAAAAAGCAGTCTTAGATTAATCATGAAACAATCACTGTGAGGTGGTGAAGAATCCGAAAGAATCATGATGTTATCGAAGTGATTATGGATTGAGTAACCAAATTATTTCACTTCTTCATCATCAGGTTTCGGATGTAATGAGTGTCTTAGTCGATATATATTGGTGAAACAGAGAGAACGTATGTGAAGTTCCAGTTAGTGGGTACTTCTGATAGGGATCCCTGATTCGCCATATGCTTAGAGAGAATAGCAAGAGGCTTTGGGATTCCAAATTTTGATTGTTAGCACTGCCTCAGATTGATATAGATATCCGAGCGCATTGTGTGGACGCTCCGGGATATATTGAGAGCGAGTGCGTGGTATTTTAGAGACTACTGGGACAACTACATACGAATGATTAAAATTATCTACATGATAGTCACCAAATTATAATCGACTAGCACTGAATGAGATGATAAGTGATAAATAGTATAAATGAGTTACTAACTCTCAAGGATGATAAAAGACTTGAGGGAGTGTAAATTGGTTTTGAGAGAAGACGCCCGAGATTCTTCAGGATCCTTGAATAAAATCCGGGATGGCGACCCACGAGTGGGGCGATCGCCTACTAGCGGATAATAGGTGTGAGATATGGGCGAAACTAGGTGGTCGCCGGCTCACTTGAGAGAGTAATCCTAGAGCGCGGGAGAGCGCCAAAGGTATGATTATTGATGGCCTGAAGAGACGGGCAGTACTCTTAAGGACAATAAGGAGTATAAAGAGATATTCGTGGTCTCATATTAGAGACGAGAATAAATAAAAGTTGAGAAGGTGATAAGGAAGAAAAATACCTATATTAGAGGTACTTCCTATACTAAGTGAAAATTGAAAAGAGTAAAATGCTATCTGGATAGTTGCAGATATATCGAGAGAGTCTGCTTATTCCTTGAGTATGGAGTTCATTGAGTTAAATAGTGCCTTGGCCGAGTTATATGTCAGGGAAGTGATGAGGTTTACAGTATTCTAGGGAGCATTACAGTTGATAGGGAGTCCCGCTTCGTATCTCAGTGTTGAGAGAGATATCAGGAAGCTATGGGATCCCGATTGAGTTTTGCACCGCAGTTTATCCGCAGACTGAGAGACAGTCCAAGTGTATGCTGGACGCTCGAGGATATGGTGTGAGCGTGTGCAGTTGATTTTATAGGCTCCTGGGATAATCCTCTACCATGGCAGAGTTTGCTTATGATAATGGCCAAATGAAAGTATAGGCATAGCACTTGAAAGGGTTTACTTAGCAGACGATATAATCCACGATAGTATGAGAAAATGGGAGACCGAGAACTGTTCTCGACTTGGTCGAACAGATTTCTTGATGTAGACACCTAATTTTGTCCGAACAATTTTTAAATAAAATAAAAAAAAATAAAAAAATCAAAAATAAAAATAAAAAAATGATAAAAAGAAACAAGTCAATTTTGGTCAAATCTCATGTGGAGCACATGCAAAATTCACACCTTCAAGAGTTGACTGAAGTTGATATTGTTGCCAAAAATAAAAGAAAAAATAATTAGCCATTAAATCAATGAATAAATTAAGGAAGAAAATAAATTGAAATGGAAATAAATTTTAAAAAAAAAGAGAGGGAAAGTTAAACAAAAATGAAAAATCCCATGATCATGGGATCAAATATAAATTTTTGATTGCTTTCCATGAAATTTTGAGGCTATAAAAGCCAATGAAAAGGAGGAAAAAGGGGGAAGAGGAACCAAAAAAAAACCCTTGAGAAAAGAAACCCTAGAAAAACCTTGAAAAAAAAACCTAAAAAAATTTGGCTACTGTTTTTTTTTCTTTCACCCGGGCCACCCTACCTCCGACCTCCACCATCGTCATCTTCCAACCTAGCTTGTGGCACTATTATCATTTTTTTTTTCTCCCCTACCATCCCTGTCATTGGATCTTCAACTCAACTTCCTGAACAGCCCACGCCATCATCACCTTTTCATCCTCCATTCACGCCTGTACCAAGCACCGCCAACCTGCTCTCTACTTGTCACCATCATAACCGAATCACCATTCCCTGCTGCCTCCATCACCATCGTCATTGAGCCTTCTCATCACCACTAACTGCACCAGCCCCTGCACCGACCAAGACTTGCTGCTGCCGTTCCATCCTTCTCTTGTTTGGTGCGCCATCGTTCGCCCCTGCATTGTCTTGCACTGACTTGGCCGCCTGCCTTGCGCTGTCCTTGTCGCATCATCCTTGCTTCACCGACAACTTCATCAGTTGTTCATCCTCTCCACAAGAGGGCATTCTCGTTCCCTGTTTGACGCCGCTCTTGCATTCATACATCGCCACAGTTTTTATGTTTGTCATCGTGCTTCTTGACCTTTCTCCTGCCAATCCTGCTACGCCATCTGCTGTTTGTGGAGACAAAGCCATCTATTGTTGCATCGCCATTGTTGTATGTTCTTCAAGCCGAACTGTACTGCAACGTGCCTAAATCCCAAGCTGCTGTCCACCTCTCCTTTGCTGTCCACATGCATGAGACTTTGGTTTTAAAGAAGTCGAATTGAAACAGCTACAAAGCAAAATTAAGAACCCTGAACTTGGACGGAACCAGCAAACCATGATTTCTTACGAAGTTTGCAACTCACGATCACGAAAAGATGGAAACAGACCAGTGCCATTTTGAAGCTGCTGCGTGGAAGACAAACAACTTCTAAGAGACAGAGAAAGAAGGGAAGGAAAGTATAAATAAAGAAACACGAAACGCATAGTGAAGGTAATGAAAACTGTAGATGCTGTTATCACAGTAATTAACATGCATTTGAAGTTATTTTTCTATTCTTTTTTGTAATGCTTTGCTTTAAATTCACGTGTCTTTTAGTCCTTTGATATTTTATTGAGTAATCATGGTGTTTAGGAATATAAATAAAATTTAATTAGTTCACATAATTTGACAAATTTATTCATTTTAGTTATTATTATTTTGTTTTATTAATTTATATGCTATTCCTTTTAGAATTAGACTTATTAATAGAAATTTAGTTATAGGTTAGAAGATTAAAATTACGTAAGATGTTTTTTTAAATATAAAAAAAATAAATAATAAGAATATGTTAATATTCCCCGATGATAGGATTCCTTAGAAATCACAAGTAGTGATTCTTTGATTATCCTTAGGGTAGAAATAAAATATTTGAATATTACCAGCGTATTGGAGTATTCAAATAATTTTAGTTCGATATTAAGATTTCTAATATAATCAACTTATATGAAATAAACTAACACTAAAAATAATAAATAAATAAATATTTTAAATAAACTTCAAAATAAAGAGTAAAACAAATTAAGAATAAATAAGATATAAATAATATCCGATGATGGGATTTCTTAGAAATCGCAAGTAGCGATTTTTTTTGATAATCCTTAGGATCGAGATAAAATCCTTAAATGTTACCAGCGTATTGGAACATTTAATTGGTTTCATCTCGATTTCAAAATTCTTTAAATAAATTAATATAAAAAAAAATAAAAATAAATTAATCAAATATAAAATTTAAAATGAACAAATATAAATATGAATTATAAATAAATAAATAAAATATAAATTTAAGAGAATATCCTATGATGGGATTTCTTAGAAATCACAAGTAGTGATTCTTTGATAATCCTTAGGGTCGAAATGAAATATTTGAATATTACCAGCGTATTGGGGTATTCAAGTAATTTTAGTTCGATGAAATAAATTATTATTAATAAACAAATAATAAATAAATAAAATTTTTAAACAAATAAATAAGAGTACTAAATTGTTACAATTAACCTTCGGAAATAAATGATAATAAAACAATTAAAAAATTAAAAGTATAAGATTTTCCGATGATGAGATGTTACGGAATTCACAAGTAGTGATTCCTAACTGATCTCTAGGTAAGAGAAATATGCTAAATGTTACCAGCGTATTGGAACATTTAGTAAAAATAAATTTTATAAATATAAATAAATTTTAAAAAAATAATATATTTCTCATGTGCATCATATATATTTTGTTTGCATCATTTGCATTCATTGTAATTCTAAGCTAAATGCAAATCTCCCGAGGATGGGATTCTATAGAAATCGCAAGTAGCGATTCTTAAGAAATCCCTAGGTGAGGAAATTATCCAAAATGCTACCAAAAGTATTGGGGTACTTCGGAATAATTTTCAATACAAAAGATTTTCACTTATTTTAAATAAAAAATAAAATTTAAATATTTCAAAATAAAACAAATAATAAAAATGGTTTCAAATAAATGGAGTTCTTTTTAAATGTTTAATTAAGACCATTTTATTAAGATCAAAAGATAAGACATGATTAAGTGGTACCGTTTTCTAACGGGCGTTGTGGGGGTGCTAATCCTTCCCCACGCGTAACCGAACTCCCGAACCCAAACTTTGTTTTCGCAGACCAAAAATTATTTTTTTATAAAACTTAATTAATTTTAAGATTTTATTAAAAAGATAAATAATTTTAGGTGGCCAATCACACCTAGCCAAAAAAGATTGGTGGCGACTCCTCTTTATTGTGTTTATCCAAAATCGTCTAGCGATCGAGTCCCCGGACGAAAATCGTTACGACAGCTTTGGCGACTCCGCTGGGGACAATTAGAGAGTCGAACCATAATTAATCATGTCTTATCCAAAATCTTAGTTAATGGTCTTAATAAATATTTAATAAAACTTTTCGTAAAAAAATAATTAAAAAAAAACAATAAACAAAAAATGTGTGAATCATCTTTATCATTTGCATTTAAATTTTGTTCTTTTGCATACATGACATATTCATTGCATACATCAACCCTACACCCGGGTTTGTCCCTTTTAGGAGAGAGTAGAGTACCTTTGCTCTCGTGAGGTAATAACCTCCGCAATGGCAAGTGAAATACTCTCACTCAAGTTGAACCCTTTCCGTTTGTAGCCTATCATGGGTGAGGATTGGGGTGCCTTACTAGTCTAGTACGGACGTCAGTAAGGAACAATTTGGGAACCTTTTGTCCTTTAGAAGTCCAAAGCATACATATAGTAAACTTAAGAGGACTAACTTGGGACAGAGTCATGTTAACCCTATTACTTAGGACATATCTTTGATCATGTATGTTTGCTTTTGAATTATAGGTTCTTTAGCAAAACATTTCCATGCATGATTTTTCCAAACACATGTAGCATTTTGTTCATTCATTCATCTTCATTCATTTTTTTTTCTCAAGCATTACCACATGTGAAATGATGAATTCTTAATTGTGGTAATAAAGATTTGAAGATAGCTCGACCAAAAGTTCATTCACACAACACTCGTTATCGAGCTAAGATCATGGAAGAAGAATCAAGCGTGCGCATGGAGAAGATGGAAAAAGCTCAAGAGGAAATGAGGGGGCAACTGGCCCAAATTACAGAATTATTGAAAAATCTGAGCAAGGGCAAAGGTGTAGTAGAGGAAGCTGCAGTCCAAGAAGGGGTTCAACAACATAGTATGGAAGATCCTATCTATCCTCCTGGATTCGGTCCATTTCCAAGTCAAACATCTCAAGAAAGAAGATATCCACCTGCTTACGCTGCTATGCCCCAAGTGTTTGGACAAGCTCAATTCCAAGGACCCGTCCATCCTTCCCAAGGTGCAAAATCTACTGATCCCATTGAGGTGCCCGACTTAGATGACCCAAGGGAAGTTGAAAAGTTGAAAGCCAAACAAGTAGAAGAGAAACATGAGGCGAAGTCGCAACAAAAGATCAATATGTTGGAGGAAAGGATTCGAGCTATTGAAGGCTTAGACTTTTATGGTTCCATGGATGCTACTGGGTTGTGCTTGGTGTCAGACCTGGTTATTCCACCCAAGTTCAAAGCGCCAGAGTTTGAGAAGTATAATGGAACTTCCTGCCCTAGGTCTCATCTTATTATGTATTGCCGGAAGATGGCTGTTTTTGCTCAAGATGATAAGCTCCTTATTCATATTTTTCAAGAAAGTCTCACTGGATCTGCTACTAAGTGGTACAATCAATTAGACAAAACCCGGGTTACATCATGGAATGACTTGGCAAGGGCATTCACGGCCCAATACCGACATGTTGCTGATATGGCCCCTGACCGTTTATCAGTTCAAAACATGGAGATGAAAGCCAATGAAAGCTTCAAGCAATATGCGCAAAGGTGGCGCGATGTAGCTGCAGGAGTGCAACCTCCTCTTTCAGAAAAGGAGCTCACCATCCTATTTGTGAACACTTTAAAGGCTCCATATTATGATAGGATGATAGGCAATGCCACCAAGAATTTTGCTGATATGGTGTTATCCGGAGAGATCATTGAGAATGCGATCAAGCGTGGCAAGATCGAAGTTCCTAGCAATACTGAGAAGAAAGGAGGAGCCAACAGAAGGAGGGAAGAGGATGCCCATGCTGTTATAAATGGGGGGCAACATGGACAATACACTCCACGACACTCTTATCCCATGCCACAACCATATTATCCTGTTCAATACCCTTACCAGTCATATCCGCAAATTAATGCTCAGCCTAACTTTCACCCTCAAACACCCGCACCAAATACCCAATCAGTTGCCCAATCCAACAAACAAGAAAGCAATCCTAGGGGGGCATGGCCAAAACAACAAAAAGCTCCCCTTGATCCAATTCCCATAACCTATACCGAGTTGTACCCAAAACTAATCAAAGGGCAACTCATTGCCCCAGTTTATGCGGAACCTCTCAAGCCTCCATATCCAAAATGGTATAATGAGAATGCTCGATGTGAGTATCATTTTGGGAATCCGGGTCACTCCTTGGAGAATTGCACTGCTTTAAAGTATAGGGTGCAAGGTTTGATAAAAGCCGGCATATTGCACTTTGAAACAAAGGGGGAACCAACTGTGAATGCGAATCCATTGCCCAACCATGGAAATGAGGGATGATTCTTTTGAGGTGAAAGGAGTTTAAGCCATGCAAGTCTAGAGATTTATCAGAATTTTTTTTAGTAATGCAAGACAGTTTTTTTTTTAAAAGTGCTTAAGCCCATAAGCACGAAATAAAGTTTTATGTATGGGCTAACTTTTATTTATTTCCCTTTCAATAAAGCGACTAGTGTGATGCACTGTCATTTCTCATTCTATTCATTTGCCATTTCTCACATACTCACCATATCTTTCATTCACAAGTATCCAAATAATGAACATGATGATAATGATGTCAATAAATCTGGGATTCAAATTTGAAAGAACCACTTTTATTAATGGATTATCAATCTGCCAAGGTGTCCAAGTAAGAAAGAAGAAAATTTGTTCACAATTTTCACCCAAATTTCATGGTATAAGAAACGGTGAATCTCTTATAAAAATTTCTAGCAAGTTTGTATTTGTTCAGTAAATGATCTTCAAGGAGAATATTTGCATTTGAAATGATAAATGACCTTCTTTCACTATCCTTCAAGCGGGAGTAAAATTATCCTTTGATTACCCCTTTGAGCCTATTATGTTTTTTGTAATATAACCCACCAAGGATCACCCTCCACACTGGGGGCAAGGAAGATGAAATAAAGAAATTTTAGGGGCAAAAAAAAAAAGCCCATTTTTGTAAAAAAAAAAAAGAAAAGGGTTTGAATTCAAAAAGAAAACCCAAAAAAAAAAAAGAGAAGCATGAAAAGAAATGAGTGAATTAGAAAGGGGCAAAATGCCTAAATGTTTTACTTGATAAGAAAAGTGATCCTTTGGTTTATAAACCTTGAAACACATTTTGGGCCTACTATATCCTTTTCTTTCATAAGCCCTCACCTGAGCCACATTACGTACCTTTAAAAGCCCATTTTGATCAAATGTAAATGCTTGAATTGAAGAATCATGCGTTGAATGAAAACATACTTGTACAATGAGATAATGATCCTTTGAAGGAAGTAGATCAAGTTGAATGAAGAAACTCATGAGCTTTGGAAGATATCTTGGATCGAAATCAAGAACGCCTATTATGGGTTGAATTTGGATTGAGCACTGAAGGTTGAAGTTTATGAAGTTGAAGATGAAAAGAAAAAAAATAAAAAAAAATAAAAAAAAATATGAAAAAAGAGAAAAAAAAAAGAAAAAAAAAAGAAAAAAGAGAAAAAGGAGGATTCAAATTGAAAACTCGAAAAGGGCAGTTTGAATCAAATAAGGGGGCACCTAAGTTGAAACCTAAAAAGGCGGCTTAGGAGGAAGATCATCACCAAGAGTTTTGATATAGAAGCAAGATTGGCAGGCCCAACATGAATGAACATATCAAAAGGAGTGGATTTTTCATAAAAGAATTCTAGATTGACTTGATTGAAATTGTCAGAATGCTTATTAAATGGATACTGAAAACCCTATTCCAAACAAACTGGCCCATTGATTTTTCTTGATTTCATATTCCTTTTCTAAGAATGCATACCCATATCTCTCATGATTATTTTAAATTCATTCCATCCCTATAATAAATTGAGAAGATGTATGTGTGCATTACATTGGCGGTCAAATTGGAAGGAAAATAAATAAATGTTGGTAACCTTTTTGGGTAAATTTTTGAAAAAAATATTCTTTTGAGAAATCTTGCATTACTAAAAGAGAGAAAGAAACAAAAATAAAAAATGATGGCAAGTCTTCAAGCATAATGGGACCAAGACTCATTAGAAGGTGGGATGAGAAGTGGAGATAGAAGATTTGAATAAGAAGAATCCAGCAGATATGTGGAACTGGAGGAAAATGAGATGAGCTTGAGAATCTTGTTACCACAATTGAGATTGCATTTACATACATTCATGGAATAATTCAGGGGGCATGACATTGACATGTACATAACATTCATAGCATCTATGGTATTCATGGCATTCATTATATCCATGACATGCATGACATTTCATTAGTGCATTTTGACATTGAAATATTTAAGACATTAGGATAAGAAGCCCTAAATGATTAAAATTTTGAGGAAAAGAGAAAATATAAGAGACAGTAATTTGAAAAATGATGAGGTATGAGAAGATGATGAGAAAAATACCTTTTTGAAAAAACTTTAGATGAGAGCAAAGTCCAGTTTAGCTGGCACCTTAAAGGAGGATGAAACCCAATATTGTTGGCATCAAAATGAAAGTTAAGCCCAGTCAAGCCCATGCTAACTGGCATTCTGAATGAAATTTTTATTTTTCAAAGTCTCATTGCCTCTGTTGAGAGGAGCTTTATTTTTCGTGATCATTTTGTATTCCTTAGTCTTATGATAGGAAAGACTAGGAATTTCATTTCACAATCCTTAGTCTTATGATAGGAGAGACTAGGAAAACTTCATTTTTTGCATTCCTTAGTCTTATGATAGGAGAGACTAGGCAATTTCATCTTGCATTTCTTAGTCTTATGATAGGAAAGACTAGGAATTTCATTTTGCATTCCTTAATCTTGTGATAGAAAAGATTAAGAAATCTCATTCTACATCCATTTCCTTAGTCTTATGATAGGAGAGACTAAAAAAGGAATATCACTTTGCATTCCTTAATCTTATGATAGAAAAGATTTGGAAAATTCATGTTTGCATTCCTTAGTCTTATGATAGGAGAGACTAAAAAAAGAATTTCACTTTGCATTCCTTAGTCTTATGATAGGAAAGACCAGGAAATTTCATCTCACATTCCTCAGTCTTATGATAGGAGAGACTAGGAAATTTCACTTCCCATTCCTTAATCTTGTGATAGAAAGGATTAGGAAATCTCATTCTATAGTCTTATGATAGGAAAGACTAGGAGAATTCATGTTGTTGCATTCCTTAATCTTAAGATTAGGAAATTTCATTCTTTAGTCTTATGATAGAAAAGACTAGAAAATCCCATTCTGCATTCATTTCCTTAGTTTCATGATAGAAGAGGCTAGGAAACTTCATTTTGCATTCATTCCTCAATCTTTATAGGAGAAGAAGATTAGGAAACTTCATTTGGCATTTATTCCTTAGTCTTATGAGAGAGAAGACTAGGAAATATCATATTTTACAAAGAATTCATTGATAGGTAGTGTATTCGGACAAAATGGTTGTCTATGTCTTTGCACAATTACTGTTTCACAGCAAAGCGCAAAGAGGGGCAGCTGTAGACACCTAATTTTGTCCGAACAATTTTTAAATAAAATAAAAAAAAATAAAAAAATCAAAAAAAAATAAAAAAATGATAAAAAGAAACCAGTCAATTTTGGTCAAATCTCATGTGGAGCACATGCAAAATTCACACCTTCAAGAGTTGACTGAAGTTGATATTGTTGCCAAAAATAAAAGAAAAAATAATTAGCCATTAAATCAATGAATAAATTAAGGAAGAAAATAAATTGAAATGGAAATAAATTTAAAAAAAAAGAGAGGGAAAGTTAAACAAAAATGAAAAATCCCATGATCATGGGATCAAATATAAATTTTTGATTGCTTTCCATGAAATTTTGAGGCTATAAAAGCCAATGAAAAGGAGGAAAAAGGGGGAAGAGGAACAAAAAAAAAACCCTCGAGAAAAGAAACCCTAGAAAAACCTTGAAAAAAAAACCTAAAAAAATTTGGCTACTGTTTTTTTTTCTTTCACCCGGGCCACCCTACCTCCGGCCTCCACCATCGTCATCTTCCAACCTAGCTTGTGGCACTATTATCATTTTTTTTTCTCCCCTACCATCCCTGTCATTGGATCTTCAACTCAACTTCCTGAACAGCCCACGCCATCATCACCTTTTCATCCTCCATTCACGCCTGTACCAAGCACCGCCAACCTGCTCTCTACTTGTCACCATCATAACCGAATCACCATTCCCTGCTGCCTCCATCACCATCGTCATTGAGCCTTCTCATCACCACTAACTGCACCAGCCCCTGCACCGACCAAGACTTGCTGCTGCCGTTCCATCCTTCTCTTGTTTGGTGCGCCATCGTTCGCCCCTGCATTGTCTTGCACTGACTTGGCCGCCTGCCTTGCGCTGTCCTTGTCGCATCATCCTTGCTTCACCGACAACTTCATCAGTTGTTCATCCTCTCCACAAGAGGGCATTCTCGTTCCCTGTTTGACGCCGCTCTTGCATTCATACCTCGCCACAGTTTTTATGTTTGTCATCGTGCTTCTTGACCTTTCTCCTGCCAATCCTGCTACGCCATCTGCTGTTCGTGGAGACAAAGCCATCTATTGTTGCATCGCCATTGTTGTATGTTCTTCAAGCCGAACTGTACTGCAACGTGCCTAAATCCCAAGCTGCTGTCCACCTCTCCTTTGCTGTCCACATGCATGAGACTTTGGTTTTAAAGAAGTCGAATTGAAACAGCTACAAAGCAAAATTAAGAACCCTGAACTTGGACGGAACAAGCAAACCATGATTTCTTACGAAGTTTGCAACTCACGATCACGAAAAGATGGAAACAGACCAGTGCCATTTTGAAGCTGCTGCGTGGAAGACAAACAACTTCTAAGAGACAGAGAAAGAAGGGAAGGAAAGTATAAATAAAGAAACACGAAACGCATAGTGAAGGTAATGAAAACTGTAGATGCTGTTATCACAGTAATTAACATGCATTTGAAGTTATTTTTCTATTCTTTTTTGTAATGCTTTGCTTTAAATTCACGTGTCTTTTAGTCCTTTGATATTTTATTGAGTAATCATGGTGTTTAGGAATATAAATAAAATTTAATTAGTTCACATAATTTGACAAATTTATTCATTTTAGTTATTATTATTTTGTTTTATTAATTTATATGCTATTCCTTTTAGAATTAGACTTATTAATAGAAATTTAGTTATAGGTTAGAAGATTAAAATTACGTAAGATGTTTTTTTAAATATAAAAAAAAATAAATAATAAGAATATGTTAATATTACCCGATGATAGGATTCCTTAGAAATCACAAGTAGTGATTCTTTGATTATCCTTAGGGTAGAAATAAAATATTTGAATATTACCAGCGTATTGGAGTATTCAAATAATTTTAGTTCGATATTAAGATTTCTAATATAATCAACTTATATGAAATAAACTAACACTAAAAATAATAAATAAATAAATATTTTAAATAAACTTCAAAATAAAGAGTAAAACAAATTAAGAATAAATAAGATATAAATAATATCCGATGATGGGATTTCTTAGAAATCGCAAGTAGCGATTTTTTTTGATAATCCTTAGGATCGAGATAAAATCCTTAAATGTTACCAGCGTATTGGAACATTTAATTGGTTTCATCTCGATTTCAAAATTCTTTAAATAAATTAATATAAAAAAAATAAAAATAAATTAATCAAATATAAAATTTAAAATGAACAAATATAAATATGAATTATAAATAAATAAATAAAATATAAATTTAAGAGAATATCCTATGATGGGATTTCTTAGAAATCACAAGTAGTGATTCTTTGATAATCCTTAGGGTCGAAATGAAATATTTGAATATTACCAGCGTATTGGGGTATTCAAGTAATTTTAGTTCGATGAAATAAATTATTATTAATAAACAAATAATAAATAAATAAAATTTTTAAACAAATAAATAAGAGTACTAAATTGTTACAATTAACCTTCGGAAATAAATGATAATAAAACAATTAAAAAATTAAAAGTATAAGATTTTCCGATGATGAGATGTTACGGAATTCACAAGTAGTGATTCCTAACTGATCTCTAGGTAAGAGAAATATGCTAAATGTTACCAGCGTATTGGAACATTTAGTAAAAATAAATTTTATAAATATAAATAAATTTTAAAAAAATAATATATTTCTCATGTGCATCATATATATTTTGTTTGCATCATTTGCATTCATTGTAATTCTAAGCTAAATGCAAATCTCCCGAGGATGGGATTCTATAGAAATCGCAAGTAGCGATTCTTAAGAAATCCCTAGGTGAGGAAATTATCCGAAATGCTACCAAAAGTATTGGGGTACTTCGGAATAATTTTCAATACAAAAGATTTTCACTTATTTTAAATAAAAAATAAAACTTAAATATTTCAAAATAAAACAAATAATAAAAATGGTTTCAAATAAATGGAGTTCTTTTTAAATGTTTAATTAAGACCATTTTATTAAGATCAAAAGATAAGACATGATTAAGTGGTACCGTTTTCTAACGGGAGTTGTGGGGGTGCTAATCCTTCCCTACGCGTAACCGAACTCCCGAACCCAAACTTTGTTTTCGCAGATCAAAAATTATTTTTTTATAAAACTTAATTAATTTTAAGATTTTATTAAAAAGATAAATAATTTTAGGTGGCCAATCACACCTAGCCAAAAAAGATTGGTGGCGACTCCTCTTTATTGTGTTTATCCAAAATCGTCTAGCGATCGAGTCCCCGGACGAAAATCGTTACGACACTTGAGATATACAAGAAATTGTGTATATAAGGTCTCACCATTTAGAAGCATAATGAGAGGGAAATTGAGTACCCGACGTATTGGATTATTAAAGATCTTAGATCATGAGGGAAATGTGCATTACCCCAAAGTAGTCAGAAGTATCACATGTCTCGAGGATTGAGAAAATGTTATCCAGATCTTTCTCACGTAATTCGACATGAGTCCTTAGAGATTAGAGAGGACGTGAATTATGTTGAGAAACTAGTACAGCTTCTAAATAGGAAGGTTAAGTGTAGTAACAAAGTGGTTGTGATCTAAGATTAATCCTTCGATTAGAATGCTCTGAAAATGAGAGTCTACTAGAGAGTAGATAGCCTTATAAGTGAGAAACATTCAGAGTTTTCACACTGATAGGTCTGATTGAAATTTGGAGGACCAAATTTCTTAAGGTGGGGAGAAAATGTAAGATCCGATTCTACACTACTGTAGAGTCTAATTTCATAAAATTGATAATGGAAATTAAATAAATATTGAATATTGATTTCCGCTTGGATGAAAAGTTCCTTAACTTGAGTTGTGAAAGAAGCAGTTTTGGTGAAATACTCGACGGGCGAGTACTACAGTGGACAGCTCGCCAATTGTCGAGCACAATGATAATGGCCAATGCATGACGGCGAGTTGATATTGGCGAGTAATAATGGAAGAGCTCGCCAATAGGCGAACAAGGGTGATCGCCAATGGAGGATGAGTAGTTGTAACTAACGGCCATACTGGCGAATAGGTGAGTTCACCAACGTGTGGCATGAATCAGAGCAAGATTGGCGAGTTGGGCAATCCTAGTGATCGCCGGATTGGGTGATCTCCCATATGATAGCAAGTGGGCGAGTAGAGCTATAAATTGTGATCGCTATTAAGAGGGAAATTCTAGAAATTGCCAAATCTTAAGTAGGCAAGCTGTGAATGTTGGCGAACTGAACGTGAGTTGATGAGCTGAGGTCTCCAGAATGATAGGGCGAACTCGAATCAAAACTTGTGGACAAAATGAAAATAGATTCAAAACATGTGTGCAGCCAAAATTGACTTTGTAAGTCGTATGGTTGAAGACAATTAATGGAGAAGATGTTAAAGTTAGTAAGGAATTAACCTTATTGGTTGAGAAGTAAAACAAAGTCAATAGAAGCAGAAAATGGAGTGTGGAAGGAGGACTTTCACGCAACTTTTGCTGCAGTTTTCTTCATGCGTTAAATGCATGAAAGACGTGAAGAAATGATGAAAGAAACAGGATAAGGGACAGGCGGTAACTTTGGATTGGCTAGCATGGCTATATAAGAAGAAACAATTGAGGAAAAACGAGTTAGCCAACTCCATCTTCTTCTTCACGAAAACCATTCCACTGCAAGTTATCCTCTGTTTCTTCCATTTCTTTGCCATGTTTGATCTACTAAACTTCAATCTTAAGTTGGCTAAACTAGTAAACCTGCTTATAAAACCTTTCCTCCATAGTTGGTTGAGCTAAAAGAATAAGCAAAAGGAGGCCAACATGAGACAGAAAGCAATCTGTTCTGGAAGTGCAGTTGGCTAAGGTGAGCTTCCTTATTTCCATGATTATCTAGGTGTTTGATGATAGATTTCTATGTTTTACAACGTAATAAACATAGAGGCAGCCTTGTTTTGAGTTAGATCCGTAGAGAAAATGAAAACAACGAAAGAAATAGGAATAAGGTAGAAGTGAAAATAAGTGGGCGAGGACGCCATATGTTAGTCATTGGCGAGCCCACCTTAGACTTAAAAGTCTTGGCGGGCGAACTCACTTGTATAGGAAATGGGCGAATAGAATTGTGGGTGAACTCCCAATTGTATTAGTGTCGAGTAATGGCGGGCGATCTCCCACATGCAAGCCATTTGATGAATGGCGAGTTTGGATTGGCTAGCTAGTAAAATGACTGGTCGAGCTGGTTGATCTATCTTAAGTCTCGCCAGTAATGGAAAAATATATAGAAAATATTAATGGAATTTATATTTTATTCGCAGCCAATAATTGGCGAATGGCGAGCTTGATAGGGCGAGCTAGTGAGAACTCGTATGGGCGAGCTATTTGATTTTTAAGTGTCGCAAAAATGTTGGAAATTTGGAAAAGGAGAATATTATTAATTTTAATAAATCATTTTGCAGCTGAGAATGGGAAATGGCTAATGGCGAGCAGGAAGCAAGGCAAAACAAGGTTTCGTTGAACCAGGTAAGGGAGATGTGTGTGAAGTGAATGCATGTCCTGTGGAGTAAATTTCATAGAAATTATTGAGAAATTGTTTTGTTTTATGACATGCATTATTTTGATAATTATTTCGGATTTGGGCAAGCTAAAGGCCGACCCTTATATTATGATTGGGCAAACTGGTACAAGGCGGGCGAGCCCTTGTGTTTTTATGTTGGGCGAACTGGTATTGGCGGGCGAGCCAAGCCCTTCTATAATTTTTATAAAACTGTTTGTATTTTAAGGGCGGGCGAACCGTTTTGATAGTAAAACTATGGGCGAGTCGGAAGTGGCGAGCCAGTATTTTGTTCTAAACACGGAGGGTGGCGGGCGAACATTTGTTCACCCTATTTTGGAGTGACCATGGGCGAGCCATTCTGGGCGAGCCATTCTGGGCGAGCTGACCATGGCGAACAGATTCTATGGTGTTTCCAACGAAAATGAGCCATTTTAAATATTTTTGAAAAATAGAAAATATAAACCATTATGGGCGAATTGATTAATGGGCGAGCCACTGAGGGCGAGCCAGTTTTGCTTTCTGATTTTAAAAGCAAATGGGCGGGCGAACACAAGTTCTCTGCGATGGGCGAGCTGCCATGGGCGAGCCATGTTGGGTGAGCAGACCATGGGCGAGCAGATTTTTAAACGTTGAGATTTTGGAATGTTTTTAAGGTGTTTTGTAAACTGAAAACCTAAACCTTTGTGGAAAATCAAATAATTTGAGAAAATGATAATATGGGTGAGATAATGCCATAAAGGTTTTCATGAAATATAAAGTGATTTGAGACTTTAGGCCCTAAATTCATGCATTATTATTCATGTAGTTGCGTGACTTGCCTGGGGCAGTGGCTCGGTCGATGGACCAACGAGTGCACCTCAGGATGTCACAGGGCTGATGGACCCACCAAGTCATCAGCGGTCTCGAGGTCACTTGGCAAGTGGACCCGAGGACCATCTAGAGATTATGGCTATAGATCTGAGATAGCCGTGAGGGGCGATGGCCTACGGGTGCACCTCAATAGCGGCAGATTCCGTTCTCGCAAGGGGGAGGGGGAACGATGATAGCATGATTTATTTGTTGCCTAGTCTCAACTTACCAATTTCTGTTTATTGTGAGGATTTGTTGAAATCCTATATATTGTTTACTACATTTTTTTAAAGTAAACTGTTTAGCCAGTGATTTGAATGGTGTTTAAAAGAGTTGTTTACTATATATCCACTGTCTTTTCTACTGGGTTATTGTTAAGAAAAGAATAAATGCGTTGTGATATATATAGTTTTGCTTTATTTAAAGCAGCATATGTTTCCTTTACTGAGCGTATGAATCGCTCACCCCTTTGTTTTAACTCCACAGATAAAAGACACGGAGTTAGAGAATAGCTCCAAGATGGAGGTTAAATATGACAGGTATAATCTCTTCTCTTTTACATTTCAGACATAAGTATACAGTACTACTTTAGTGAAATAAGTTAATAGGGGATGTTGGATGTAAGAAATCAAGAAAAGAATTTTCATATTCAGTATTTGATAAATAAATGTTTATCATTTATTACAGTTACTGTTGAATGTTAATGGCATCGCAGACAGCCCAACCGGTAAAGTTGTATGAAAATACGTGAAAAATGTGGTAACGGGATGTTACAAAACTAGACCCATTCAGGGGCTCGACTTTGGTAAGATATTGAGGAATTATTATTACTTATATAAATATTTTAAAATATTTAAAGTAATATTGCCATTTTATAATGCATATAAAAATATTAATAACACACTAATATTTATTATTGAAATATTAAAAATATTTATACTGTTTTTAGTGTTGGATGAGCAAATGGCCTTGGATAGGAATCTACGGAAGAGGAGAATATGTATGGACGATCTAATGTGAATTCAGATATTGGTTCGTATAGCCTACCTCAATCTCTTGAGATAAAGGCTCTGATGATGATGATTAAAAATATTTGTACTATTCAAGTAATTATATTTCATATTGAAAGTTTTTATTATTAAAATCATAAAAAGTATAGCTATTTATTTATATTTATTATCAAAATATTAATATAAAAATATTTGTTAATAAATTATAAAAATTATATCTTAAATTAAAATATTAGGAAATTATTAAAATAATAAATATATTTTTATTATTAAAATAATTATATAATATTGTTTCTTATTGGAATAATAAAAATATTTAAGATTAATAATATAAAAATAAATAAAAATATTTTATGAATATAATCATATTTTATGTAAGATTAAATTAAATTCAAAATTAAAAATTATATCCAAGGTTTAACTTGAATAGAATTATTCTCACAAGTTTAATAAAGAACTAATCTATACATAGATAACTATTTTATGAAAAATGTCTTCCTCTTTTAAAAAACGTGAGACAATTCCTAAGAAAATGACCTAATTTTCCGTTGACCAGTTAGTCATTTTTCGTTAATCAATTAATTTTCTACTAACCAAATACTATAAAATGCAGGAAACATTTTTTAAAAATCATTTTCAGTAAATCAAACAAAGTCAAACTTTAAATTTATTACAGGAAAACATAACAGCGTTTTTTTTTTATATAATTAAGTGGCGTTCTCACAAAAATGCCATTAATATTGTTGCATTTTTAAATTATTTAATGAGATTTATAAATGCATTAAATCATTAAAAAAATTTTCTACATCACTTCACTGGGCTTTGTTTTCAGTGAAAAATATTTGCTGTAATGATTATGTTGCAATCTTTCTTTAATTATTTGTAGTTAAAAGATTGCTGGCATCATTCGCCTCTTTAAAAAATAAATTTTCATAAAATTAAAATTCGATTTTTAACGCTTATAATATCTCATTCTTTATTTTTTAAGTTTTGGCTTTCGTATTACATAAAAAAAAAAAAAGGGTTTTTGGAGGCATTTAAACGTAGAATTTTGAAAGGTATATGATAAGTAAAAGTTGGAGATATCTTGTATTATGAAAGAAAAGAAAAGGAAAAAGTTTTTTGGAAAGATGATTTAACTTGATATTTGTTGCAATCTAAACTTCACATTATTCTCAAGTGATAAGCATGAGGTGCAGTTTTAATAGAAATCTTAGCTTTGAATTGTAATGCTTTCTTGTTATTAGAAAAGGAAAGGTTAAGAATAGATTTTTATAACTAAATCTGATTAAGGATTTAAATGTCTATTTTATAAACAGGCACTCCAGAATTAATGGGTACCCTATTTGTTGCTATCCCTAGATTTAATTCTCAACATATGCACACAGAATTTTGGAAGCGAACGATTGGCAGGACAAAGTTATGCCCACTTTGTGAACGATTGTTGATCACCTGTTCCTTGCATGCCATGTGGCTTAAGTAGTGTCAGGCCCCGAACTTGGAACATAACAAACGCCACACATCTGTAAGATATAATCTTACATACATGCAAGGTATTTATCATACTAAAATTCAATCATTTCAAATATCCAAACTAAAAACATACTACCAATGATCAAAAGAAGTTTACAAATTTCAACTCATTGCTTAAAGCTTTGGACAAAGAAATTTGGATCATTCTTAAATCTCAATCTAATTATAAACTTAAAAGTCTTGAGACATGCCCTAAACTCCAAAATGTCACTCCCCGACATTCCCGTGAACATTATCATTATCCAAACCTGTAAGATGTTAAGAAAAAGGGATGAGTACAACCACTTAGCAAGCAATCGATATCCCATCAATTGGATTAAGTATGCTATAAAAAAAATTTAGGCCATAATATCAATATAAAGATTAAAAATCAAAGTTGGGTAATGTCATATTCATTCATGTAATTTATTCAAATTCATATTCTTAGATTTCAAAACTAAACGAAGTTCATGAATGTCAAAACTAAACAAAAGTTTCACAATCAAAATTTTTAGGTCTCCCGTAACATCCCATGGCCATGCTTAACTCTTCTGGCACAGGTCAGAATCAAAACAAAAATCACAATTAACCTCGATGATTCAGGTCAAAAACATCAAAAGCAACTAATAGTTGTACAGAACAGAACAAAAAGCTACTATTCTTTACCGGTGGTACAATTATAAACTAGTTTCTTTTAACAAAATACATGTTGACATGGCCAACATTTAACTACCATTAGTAGGGTCAGAGCAAAGCCATACTAGGGGATAAACCAATTAATTTTAGATTACCCAATATACAAAGCAGTACTGTAAATCTCAAAACATATTTTATGCAAAACGAATTTTGTAAATTAATCAAAGTAAATTTCGTATTCACAAAACATATAACCCATAGATACATTATGACAAAGTTCAAATGTCAAAGCAATTAAATCATGTTCTTGTAATTGAACAAATCACATTCAAAATCAATTTAAAAATCATACACACTTTGCATGCTTCACCCAAATTTAAAACCAAAGGACAAAACATTGCATTTGTATGTAAATATAACTCATATTAAGGTAATTATAAGGGTGTCAAAACACCGAAGGAATATCAAATCACTTACTTGAACTGACTAAATTGAAACCAAAATAAAGACTTAAGATCTCTCGGAGCCTATTGTTCAAAAATATTTAATATAAAATATGCTATCTGACAGAAGCTAACAGTTTATACTGTATTCACTAAACGACTATAACTCGATAAACTATAGACTTAGCATGAGTTATGCTATTTAGCAAAAGTTAAAATTATTTGTACTTTTTTTAAAATATAGATTTTTCTCATATTCTCAATGTCATATTTTTTTTTCTCAAAACTTAATCCCTAACTATACAACATAATCATAAAAATTAAAAAAAAAATCTTCTTCTTACACTAACACTAACAGCAGCCGATTCCCTTCTAATATATATATATTTTGCTTGTTAGCATAACCCCTCAATTCTTTCTATTTCTTTCTCTCAGCACCACTATTTCCTTGGTACTCCTCTTTTATTTATAATTTTTTCGATTCTCTTTATATTTCTTCGGCTTTCAAAGCTTTCACACCACCCTTCTTTCTCTTTATATTTCTTTTGCTATATTATATTCTAAACCTAAGAAACTAAGGTCGATGCCTTCTATAATTATTAGGCTTCTCTTTATTTATTTATTATTTATTATTTAAGGTGGGCTTAGGCATCGGTATTACAAGCAATCTGGTTTGCATTAGATCTTACTATCCGAGTAGACAATGTAAGACTTCAAAAAATTGTGATGCTCCGGAGTGCATCTGTAGGTCACTAACTCAGGCCACCACATTGACCCAGACTTCATAGGGCCGTCACTCCGTATGAGTTTGTCAGAGTGTACCAATTAGCCACAACTCCAATTCGCATTCGGAGGGATTCAAATCCTTGACTCTATGCAAGTGTGGTGTCATCGAAAGATGGTATGGAGGGACAAGAAGAATGGATGGAAAAGAATATTGACCGGAACATTGTAGGTGCATTGGAAACTACAATCAGTGATGGATGACATACATAAATGTGGGAAAAGGGCATGGACTTTTTCTTCTTCGATGAGTGGCATCCCCTAGAAGAGGAAACGCACCAAATGGCCAAGATAGCAGCGTAGAACTCGATATCCTTTTGTTGGCATTCATAGTTGATTTTTCTAATTACTTTAGTAGTAGTAATTTAAAGTATATCTTTAGTGGGTTATGTTAGTCCTTCTCCTGTAGTTTGACTTCTTTTAAAAAGATTTCTTGAACCATTACCAAAAAAAAAAAATCTCAAAATCATCTCTCTAACCCACAAATTAGTTGAAGTAAACGCTTATTTAATATGATAATTATTTCATACATCATCAGTAAAGTTTTTTGACTCTACAAGTGGGATTATGATAATAATACATGTCCTTTAAAATTTAATAAAATAAAAAATAAATAAAATAAGACATATATCATCATTCTAACTTCGCTTGTAGAATAAAAGAAACTCAACTGACAATGTATAGAATAATTATCCTATTTAATAACCTAGAAGAAGTTTATGTCCAATGTAACTAGATAAAATATATTTTTATATATGTGCATATTTGACTTGATTTACAGAAGAGCATATATTTACTATAAAAGCAAAAATCAAATGTTTGGCTGTCAAAATTTTAACTCAAGCGAAAAGTAGATTTGAGTTTTTTGAAGAAACTATAAATTAAAATTTATTTAAGAAATGCTAGTTTTAATAACATGTATTTAGTATTTTTTTAAAAATATTTTTACATTTTTTTTTTTTGCTACGTCAAATTTTTGTAGCTATGAAATCTAGCAATAGCAAGCAAAAAGAAAGCTCAGTTTCACTACAAATCTAATAAAGCTCTAAGCAACATCAAAATAAACCCTAAACAGGAAACATCCTAACAACAAAATACGATAATAAGAACACATGAACCGACGTGGTAATAAGGCAAGAACCAACAAACAATAACATGGTGACTTTTATAGTGGTCCAAGTATGTGAAAGTAAAAGATGAACTGCATCAAGCAATTGAAGATTCAAAACTAAACTCCAAGGTGTGATAAACCACTAAAAGATATCATTATCAATTTGCATCTTTCGTTCAATTTCCATCAGCTTATCAATAATGATATCATGTAATAACTGCAAATTAATTATTATTGGTAAATTAAACAATGTAATTTGGAGACAAATTAATATATTGAGAATTTAACTTGGAGCTTTGATGATTAAGAAGGTAAACTGACAATAAGCATTGTAAGGAATTATTAATTGGGACTATGAGAAATTATAATTGGAGGATTGAAGATGAGAAAAAAAAATTAAATTATAATATATTAGTTGGATTAAAGTGCTAATAGATGATACAATAATAATTAAATTTATGGATGAAGGATTTTGGAAATTAAATAATATTAAGGACTTTAGGCTTTAAGAAACTATAGACAACATAAATTAATAAAAATAGAAAGTATGAGATATTTATGGGATAAATAATATATATTAAATAAAGTAAAGTATTTAGAAATATATTTTGTTAAATATCAAAAGGAGTTAATAATAATAAATGAATAAATACATATAATATTGTTAGTGGAAATAATATATATATATATATATATATATAAATATATATATATATATATATATATATATATATGTAGAATGGCTTCTTGAACTCGTCAAAACCAATGCCACTTTCTCCTTAGTGTCACCGGCCACTTGCATCTATCTTCCTCACCGTGCATCACCATCGTCATGTTAGCAGATTCGATCTCACCTCTTTTCTCAATTTTCTGCTGCACTGAAGATTCCATTTCCTCGCGACATTTCTACGCTTCAGCTCTCCCAAGTGTGTCGACATCTAATATGTAAGGAAACGGAAAGCTTAAGGCATAGGAAAGCTCGTGTTTGGGGACCAAAAATAATAAAGGAAGCGTGGTTTTTGTAGCTCAGTTGGGGGGTTTCAGACGTTGGGAAGAGGCACATTGGCTACATTGAGTGGCTACTAGGTTGGCTATCGGTTAGGAAAGAAAAGACAAGAAGGAAAATGGTTTGTTGATTGCTGTAGAATGGGGCTGATCAGGGAGGAAAAGAGAGCAAAACAGGGGTTGATCTAACGAGGAAGAAGGGTTTCAACCATTTACTGAAAAGAAGGAAGAAGGAAGAAGGAAGAAGGAAGAAGGAAGAAGGAAGGAAGAAGAAGGAAGAGAGGCAGCCATCGTTTCCATTTGAAGAAGTACCATGCGAAGAAGAAAAGAAAATTAAGGGCTGAAAATAGGAGGCTCGGGTGGATGAATTTAACATGATTAAGCACTGATCTTGGTTGCATTTTGGGCTGTAGGTGGCTCTGTATTTGGCGAGTAGAAGAGCAGTAAACGGGATAGTGTTTAGATCTATTATAGCTGGTATTTGGGCAAATAAACAAGGGCGGTCTTGGGTCTGAAAAGAACAGCTGAAAACGTGGGATATCTGCTGCTTGAGGATTTTCCTATTCACGTGGAAGATTATTTTATTTTAGCTGCTATATCCACGTGGGAAAGAAGGCTGAAGGAAGGCAATTTTAAGGCTGAACGGAGGTGGAACAAGATTGTAACTCGGTGCTAGTTCAGGCTAAAAGAGCAGGTCATGCGTGGCTTTTCCTGATGGTTTTGGGCATGAAAACAGTAGCTGGATACGGGGTGATAAGGCCTGCTCATAATGTAGTTTAAGGAGCCAAAAAAGGGTTTGAAAATAAAGGTTGAAAAGGGTTAGAATTTATGCTAAGATCGACTGAAACAGAGGAGCATCTGGAACCTTATATTTCGCTAAAACATAATAGGGAAAACTGAATCAAAAAATGTGAAACGGGCTGAGTTTGGAAGCTGAACAAATGGAAGTGAAGCTAGTGGACAGCAAACAAGTTGGAAACAGAGAGAAGTGGCCTTTTCTTGGAGGGTTTAAGGCAACCAAAGATTGAAGGAAAATGCGGTGAAAGGTAAGTTAAAGAATTTTAAAGTCAAATGAGTTAAGATTTGGTGATTTAATTTGATTTAAAAACCTAAGAAAAGACATATGTATATGCATAGTATGGAGATTATATAAGTATGTTGATATATGTTGGTGCAAAAACCTCAGAGATGATATATGTATATGTTGATATAAGTAGGTGCAACAATTTTGAGATTGTTATTACAAATCTACACATGGTATAAGTAGAAAATAAATATAAGAATATATATATATATTTATGTGAATATATATATATATATATGGCCATAGGTCATGTGTATAATAAAGAATGAATTTTTAATACAGGATTTAAATTGGATATAAGTATATGAGTATATGTATAGGTGACAATGTATGTAAGTAGATACGATCAATAGTCGATAGACGAGAACTTCTAGATATTAGGAATGAGACGATATCAAAATAATTATATAACTATATATATTATTGGTACAATAATGAAGGATTAGTTTTGACGTAGAAGTGAAGTAGACTAAATTGTCGTTCTAAGAAATATGATTATGGTGGATGATTAAACATGATTAAGATTTGTTTTGAGACGGTGATGATTTTGGTTTGTAGTGACTTGGAGCAGCTAGGAGCTTGAGCCTTGAATCGAAAACTTGAAGAAGATACTTGCTAACTGCATGAGGTAAGAAATATATATTGGAATGTAAGAGATGCCGAATGCTATTTAAAATCAACTGCCTTGTGAGTATATAAAATGTATTTTCTTGCAGAAGGTTTTAAGAAAATATAAGCCGTTATGTTGTCGGATTTTTATGAAAATAATAGTTTTATGATTTAAGCTTAACTTAAGAAACCATCTGAAAATGACAAGTTATCCCGCAAGTTTATTTTGAAAACGATTAAATATTATGACTTTGATCTGTTTATAAAACTTTCAGCCGAGATGTTAATCTCAAGGGAATTATCAACTTATGGTATTTTTTTTTTTTGAAAAGTAAGGATTTTATTCAATGTGCTATCAATTTGGTCCCAAATTGAACAGCTTTTAGTACATCTTACGTCTAACAACGAAGAAAACAATTAACATTTCTTAAGGAAACAAAACATCGAACACCTGGGGAGCATAAAATTCATTGTTCGAGTAACCTTTGCTTAGCAGTCGAGGCTCCCCAGAAATTGACAAAGAAGCTACAAAACATCAAAACAGCTACTGCGGCCACAAGCAAGAAGCAGAAAAGGATTGAGATGAGTGACCATGCGAAAAGCAACAAAATCGCAGGGTCGATCTTCTCTACCCGAGCAATCAAAGCTGATAGAAAGGTCCTATACTTCAGTGATGAGAAGTCTTCATTGTCTTTTGCATTTAACCCCAACTTTCCAATCGAACATACAATTACTGCCTTTCTTACATCAATCGAAGTTTCATCTATTCTCAGAATTAGAATCCGAGCTAGTGCTGTGATACCTCTCCTAAATAGCCAAAAGTCATTAATCAACCCACCCAGATATATAAACTGACTGATGAAACTCCGGAGTTTATGTTGACAAAGAGGTTAGCAAAACTAAAGTCAAACATCGACCACCCTTTAAACCGTTACTCGACAACCAAGCTTTTACACGAAATCACTTTAGATTTAGTCCGACAATTCACTTCAGGTTACACAATCATTTGCCTTATCTTTATCAAACAATCGAGACTGGACTTTTCATTAGTAGACTATAGTCAATATCGGAAAACCTCTGTTTGCCAAGGAAAGCGATCCTCAACAACCTCAAAGCCCATTTTTGTTGATTGTCTGAATCTTTTGTTTCTGGCAACAACTACTCACGACAAATATTTCTCGCCACATCTTCGATTTCAGCTTCCATTAAGCTTCTGATTATATCTTCTTCATTAGCTGTTGTAGAAAGACCTAGTAGCCTCGCCACCTCCAGAGTTGCTTGTGCTTCTTTTCTTAGCGCTCTGTTTTTGTTCCTGATATCTTCATCCGATATTTCTTCCTCAATAAAACTAGAGGCTTCAAAATAATACTCTAGCAGATTGTTCTCTTTTTTCCTAGAGATATTTGCTTTTTTTTATTCTTTTTTCCTTTACTCTTTAATGGAACAGATTTTTTCTTCCATGATATTTCTTCAGCAGGTTGGAAAGAAGACACATATATGAACCTCTTACTCCTTTTTTCGTTTCCTGATATGATAACTCTGTCTTCTTGATTTTTGTCAGATATGGCTCCACTATCTTCATGAATTTCTTCCGTTGTTTGGGTCTTATCATCCCCGGGCTGGATATTATTTAGGTTACAGTGTTCAACCAAACTTGATGCCTCGTTGCCTTGAGTTGTGTTTTCAGGTTCTGTGTTTAAACTATTAGCAATCATCTGGTTTGGTTCGCCCAAAGCAAGAACTAAAGCCATTTCATTAGCCACTGTAGCTTCAGCTTTTAATATTTCATCGGCGTAATTTGTTTCAAAATTCCCTCCAAGCTCATTTCCTCTATTCAAAAAACCAGCCTATTCATCGTACGATTGCTGACAACTTACCTCAAAAGCAGCATCCTCCTCCTTTTCCAAGGGCGATTCATGATTACATTGACAGATCCCAGTGTTTGCTTCTTCAACCGTCAGTTCCTGATTTTCTTCCTGACCGAGGATTTTCGTTTGAATCGTTGCCATTGCCGACGTTTGTTCAGAAACAGGGGAGGGATTTGAATTCCCTCCTTGAGCGTTGAAAGAAAGGTGATTCCACCTGAAATCTATATTGTCTTCGACCATTAATTCTAAAACAAATTTCACACCATTAATCATGATCTCAATAGAATTCTTCATTAACAATTTTTTTTTACTGTAATGAGAATTCTGGCAAAATCCAATCTTTGTTTTTTGCAAGAGCATTTGTCAGCTAAAATAAACTTAGCCCAGTGATCTCCAATCTATTTGAATACCTCAATGTTCCATGCATGCAGAGGTAGGTTGTGAATTCTGATCCATACGAGTCTCTCATCACTAATGAGTTCCTTGGACCATGGTTTAATCCAGTTAAACCATTCTTCAGTCCATTTATTCCAGTTAGCCAACATTTTTAATCTTGTTTCTTTACTGTCAAATTGGATTAAGAACCAGCAACCTCCCATTGCAGTGATTGAAAGAGGAGAGTAGCCTTCCCTGGACATACTTTGTTGAAGAATATGAATATCATAAGGAGATCTAACCGAAACAACCACCGATGCTTCAAGCCAATTTGTATCCTGGGCAGAGACATCCACTACAATCTTATCAAGTTCAACTGTGTTCTGCTTGTCTTCCCCTACCCCATTTTGCTCACTGTTTGAGACGAGCTGATTATCCCCAGTTTTGACAGCATCTACATTAGTAAAAAGAAGTTTGTCCGTTTGAAAAGTACCTTTTGGGAAGGTTTCAGGCAAGTACGTTTCTTTTTTAGATTCAGCTTTTTTCCGGAAGATTGTATTTTCGTTGTATCTTGCAAACTCAACATCCAATCTATAATCTAGAAACCATGCCCCATTTAGTTTCTCCACTGCATTCTTGGCATCATTCATACTTGAGAATCTAACGAAGCCAAACTTTTTTCCTGTTCTGCTAAGCTTCTGAGGGATAAAAACATTTATGACCTTTCCATGGTGTTGAAAGATCTGTTTAAGCCATCTCCACTGAATGTTTGGGGGATATTATTGACAAAGACGGAAAAGGATTGAAAAGGATACTGTGAAGAGGACTGGTTGGGGTACCGGGACATACTGTGAAGAGGAAGAATTAGTCTGATGTAATAAATGAAAGGAACCATTTTTGAAGATATTATGAATATGCATGACTTATATGTCTTTGAAAGAAATGTATATGGCTTTTGTTATGAACCTTTCCGAAGCTCAAAAAAATACTATTTCAGATTTTGAAAGAGATATGTATAAAATGTTTTGAGACATGACTAGCTAAGTCATTACAGTATTTTTTGACTACTGTGCGACCTTGATCCAATCCTCAGTAGGTATCCGTTCTGGCTATTGCGTGACCTTGATCCAGTCTGCAATAGATATTTATTTTCTGATACTGTGTGACCTTGATCCAGTCACAGCGGGCCTAGTTGACACCTGATCAGTGATCACTGTGGACCCCCTGGACTATGGCCATAAGTCTTTCCGACTTGCACGTTCACTCACAGGAATATCTGAACTGCATGATTATTTATTAGTCGCTAATATGTCTCAAGCTTAGTATGTATATGATTTTCCGTGCTTATCTTCGTATATGATTTCCGAATATATGATATTTAGATTCCCAAACAGATGAGAATTTGATTTGATGATCCGTATTGAAACGGAATGTGATAAGCACGTATATTCGAATGATTTTCAGAATTCAATTGTTTATGTTTCAGATTAAATGAAATGTTTTCTGATGCATTGCATAAGCATGATTTAATTCTCCGAATAGTATGAATTATGGTATTCGAGCTTTAATAAATATTTTAGAAACTTGCATATAGAAATTCGGTATCTGTTTCTTATATATATTTTTATTAGGCTTTCCAAAAAGCTCACCCCCTTTCTCCACCTTCCAGATTATTTGCAGTAGGTGCTTTGTACACGGGGTTTAAGCAAGTCCTTTGAGGCTTTTGTACCACCTTTAAAGGTATGTGATGTACAGTATTCTCTTGTATATTCAAACTTGTATTTTCAGTACTTTTAAAGTCTAAGGATGTAATTAAAAGAAGTATAGAATATCGTTATGATTTATAACAATGCATGCAACTTGGGTAAAGATATATTTAGTCAAGTAGAATGATTTAAAATTATAAATGCATGCTTAGTGAGAGAATTTGACTGGGACCTAAGGTAACTAAAGGACATTGACTTAGCTAATATAATATTAGCTTAAGAATTGATTAGTGACACTACGTACAACCCAACCAAATAAGTGAAAAAGGAAAAATTTAGTACGTATTTTTGCTATAAAAGGTCGTTACATATCAAATGATAGCCCAAGGCATTTTTCAAGTCCCCAAGTTTTAATCGCCTCTTCTCTATGCAAAAAAATTATAAAAAAAATGCAAATAATATTTTCCAAAGATGCAAGTGACGCGAGAATGCAAACTGATGTCTTTGAATGATTTTTCTTCTTACTCCAATTATTTTTTTTTGCTCAACCAATAAAATATTGTCATTCATAAACTGTAGCAGTAAAATACAGGCTAACAACAAACAGGATGGGCTAATACTCTGCTCAACAGTAGCCAAAAACAGGGAGAACATAGCAAAATCAAAACTAGGCAAACAACATCTCAATCCTATTAACTCCTAAATATGTAAGAAAATCTACAAAAGAGTTTGCCTTCCTGCTAATTAAAACAAAATCCTCTTTGTCAATCTCTTCTCTCAACCTGTCTATTTTATGATAATGTCAAAGAAAAATTTCAGAAACAAACAGAAACACACCAGTGAAACCACCCAAAGCTACAGTTGAAGAACACAGTCGACAAAATAAACACCAGACCATCAAATACGTACTCCAAGCACCAATGAATAACAAGAACCTTCAAGTCCATGCCTAGAAGGACAAACAAAACAGGATTACCACCAGAAATAGATCAAGACAAAAGCAAGAATCAAAAATAGGACAGAATGTTGTACATCCAATAAAACCTCAAACACAACCCACACATCCCAGAGCAACCTTAAAATCTGATATGAATAGTTCCTCCTTAATGCTAATTTAGACTTAGTTTGAAGAAGCAAAGCATCCCAGAATATCCAAAGAAAAGATCTAGATGATTGTCAAGTTCATTCCTCTTCAAAGCCTTAGTAGCAACATCTTATACCAGAAACCACCAAAATTAAGGCAGGCAGGTGTGCGGTTTGAGACATCAGAAAGATCAAACTCTTGATACCCCATTGCAATTGCTTCGCAACTATCTTGAGTCATTCAAGACCACCATGTGATCAAAATCTTGAATAAATCCTCCTCTACTAATGTAATAACCGAGATTTTCTCAACCTTGATTTAAATAATTTATTATTTAAATCTAGACGCCTACTAGACAAACTGATAATAACAATTTGGATGTTGTGTAGGGACTCGATATAATGGACTAACAAGTAAACGAGTTCCCGGCATAAATTTCCAAGGTAAAACTCCTAAAGCCAACCTTGAAATATAATCAAACCCTAAATATGGTCAAATCCTATTGTTGCCTAGGAAAGACTATCTGCATTTTAGATTAGTGAGAGAACTTTTAATAGCATAACTAAACTATGCTAGTTAAATAAAATAAATTAATTTAGCTGAGTGAAATAAATTAACCAAGCTAATAGGATTTAATGAAGACCTAGTATCAATTAAATTCAATTCGCTAAATAAACCTCCATATGTACATAAGATACAATGTTACAAACCTATGTTAGAGTATTAATGTGTTAGAGTTTAAATACAACCTATGCTTTTAATAAAAAGAA